>OX104111.1:87563965-88143304 GCA_944474755.1 Limnoperna fortunei
ACCCTATGTAGTTTCTTCTGTTTTTACATGTTTCATCTTAACATTATAAAGGAGGCCTCAACTCAGATCTGCAGGATGGATGTGCAGATTGTTTTTTCCCGTAGTCCGAATTTTATGTGACAACATAGTAAAGATTGGTTTAACATTTTCCCGTCTTTATCTGATCCACAAACGTTATATTTGTGCATTTTCAGGACGCTTTCGGTAACCCGAGCCAGTAGGCTAACTTTTATGGATATAAATACGGTGGTCCTGACGTCTCGATGGGTCTCTGATAAATACGTCGTTTTAGACGACGGAAAGACTGGATTCACATAACAGAAATATAGTTGGTATGAAACGCCATCCCCATGCAATCTAATGCAATCTGTCAATAAAAGTTTATATTCTTTGCCCCCCCCCCCAAATCATCATCACCATCGGCAAATGGGCATTGGCATTAGGATTGCGTATTATACCCATAGACTAAAACATTAAGACTCTCGTTATTAGGATTGCGTATTATACCCATAGACTAAAAAAATTAAGACTCTCGTTATAATAGTATACCGATTTTAAGTCCACTCATGCGTTTTCTGTCATCAGAGAAAATGTGTTGCTATGTTAAAAATTAAAGTAATTCCAAAACCTATACTTTTGTTAAGAATAAAACGATATATTTATCTTGGACCAATCGTACAAATTTGTGAAAATTATAGAATACGCAAATTACTACAATCAACACCAGCATGTAGTAAATATTTTACAAACCCACTTAATTTTAACATTGCGACATTTGGCGATTGCCGAATTTGGCCGACAATGGCGACAATTGCGTCATGTGTTTACATATCTATTGTGATTCAATTTCTGTTTAAGAGACAAAATATTCATTTTCATGTTTGTAGCGACCATTAACAAAAACGGGGGAGCAAGTGAAAAGATTTAAATGTATTTAATTAGATATTTCTATCATGTTGGTGTCAAATTCGAATCTTGATACTTATAATTAAGTTCAGTATCTTTATAACTGAGGAAAATGACAGGATTTAGCTCAATGTTATACAGACTATATATAGTCGCCAACGCTGCAGAGAAGAAACTACTTCAGTTCCCACTATCTACGAACAAGAACTTATAAAACTTAGAAATATAGAGTGGAATGACGACACCGGTAGAATGGTTGAACAACTTCCAACATCGAGTCCTGTACAATGAACGATCAACGTTAATTCCAGCCCTACCCAAGTCGATAGCATAAAGGGGCCGTGGAGAATGGCAACAGTTGGCCACTTATTCCTACTGGCCGGCGATTGTGATGTAGACTAGATACTCATCTACTCGACTCGGGAACTCCTTACCTACCCACCTTGTATAGCAGCAAACACAGTGTATGTTGATGGAAAATTCTATAGACGTCTTGTTTAATGCATTGACAGAGATGGACAACTCGGAGATCAACAACGACTTGCTTTCACCGACTACATTACAGAGAATTGGGTAGAGACTGGTCGCTTTCTGTGGAACCACCAAGACACAGCTGGACCCAGAACCAACAACCATTTAGGTGTAACATCACAAACTGAAGAACCACGTCCGTCATCCACATCCCAACATTTTCAACCTGATCAAGCTACTTCAGAACCAACAAGCATCCACAGAGATTAAACTCATTCAGTAGTATAAACAGTGGTAAAAGAACAGAGAAAAATACAAAGTACGTACAAATCGACCATAAACTGGGTGAATTGAAACTGCGACTACACGATGGAGAAGTTACAGAAGAAGAAAATGCTGATGATGCCTTCTTGTTGCATCTTGGTTAGGCTACTCACATTTTAATTTATATTTTATCTGTTATTTATTACTCTTAATAAAATTATGTATAAATATACTGTTAAACAGAAATACAGAACAAAAAATTTCAAATGAATGTTACCTATATGCACCTGTAGCACTAATTAACGAATTGTTTTTTGAAGGGATTAAAATGTTTATACAACAATTCAATGTATGCCCCAAAACAATTTCTTACTCTTTTAAAACAAAATTAAAAATGTTGGCATAGGTTGAATGAACCCTCTTAACTATCATAAGAATGTATTCTCTTATTGTTTATGTTGTGTTTCTATGCTGTGTTCTTTATTTTTATGTTCATTTTATGTTAATATATCAACCCTCTAGGGTGCAACATGCATTGAATAAATAAGTAAGTAAGTACATTTTATTTATAGTCGGTACATATATACAAAGACAATAAGACAAACATGAGCTCTAAGGAGCTCTTACAACCGACTGACATATAACTATACAGACAACAACAAAAGAACATGCATGCACATTTCATTACATTACATTTAATACAAAGCACATTTAACTTTAATAAAAAAAAGATGTTTCAAACAGCACTAACAAATTAAGCAGTACTAAGATAAGCAGCACATATATAAAAACAGTTAAAACATATATATAGCATAGAAGCATATGCAGGCAGTAATTATTATTAGCCTAGTAGAGTTCAACAGTTATAAGTTATATAAAGCAGTTGTACAGAAAACACTAAAATTACATTACATATAAAACAAAGCACATTTTACTTTAATAAAAAATAGTGGTTTCAAACAGCACTAACAAATTAAGCAGAACTAAGATAAGCAACACATCTATAAAAACAGTTAAAACATAAATTTATAAGTTTATATATAGTATAGAAGCATATGCCGGCAGTAATTATGAAATTTATCTGGGTTTGCCTGCATTTTATTTTCAGAAAACCATTTAATCATAGAAATACTATCCTCTTCTAGAGATGAAATTACATTTTGTAAACATTTATCAGATTTAGCCAAAGTATTGTCGTCTGCATAATTATATAGGGAACATTTTTTAACAAATAAAAATACATCATTTATAAAGATATTTAAAAGAATGGGTCCTAATATTGACCCCCTGAGGAACACCTTTAATAAATAAGTTGATTATTAAGACTACCGAAGCCACTACTTTAATTTTGTAGCAAAAAGAACTTTTTGAAATAAAATGTGCCCTAAAATCGAAATTGTAATTCTTGACACGTGGAAATTGGATGTTGTCTGTGATTGCAACTCTCGCGACAAACAAAAAAACAAAACACTTTTAAAGCCAAGAGAAAGTGCAAAACAAATTTGTATAGATGCACTTAAACAGAAAACGTCTGATTATGAAGTTATGACAACTTGTTTTCCTTTTGTTTGAGACTGGTGTTTTAAATACACTTGTATCAATTTTTCAGCTACATTTATCGTGGCGTCCAGTTGTTATTGAGGGAGTAAGCCCAAGTACACGGAGAAAATCCATGACCTTCGGTAGGAAAAAGGCAGTCCTTGTCAATTACGATTGGAGTCGAGTTCACCCTGCTCACTGTAAGAACTTTTTGTCAAAAGTGAGACACTTTTGGTAACAGTGAATGCATGAAATAAATATGATTGATTTAATACGTGTGTGCATAAAAAAACTTCAATGTTATAACTTCTCGTGTCACACTTTTGCCTTCATACTTCTTAGTTCAAACCTCTGACTTCAGAATTCAGACTTCTGAAGTATGAAGTAAGAAGTATGAAACGAGAAGTTTTAACATTGAAGTATTAGGTCAGAAGTCTGAACTATGAAGTCTGAAGTATGAAGATACCTCGCGCTTTACGTAGTCTTCCGATATCAACGCTGTCAATGATCATCGCACTAGATTATATCAAACAGTTAAGGATTAACTACAAAAAATATTTTCTCCATCGAGGGATATCAAAATTTCCGTTTTGCACATTAAATGTGCGCAACGGAAATTTTGTTATCCTTCGATGGAGAAAATACTTATAAATAAATTCAAACAATAGAATACACTCAACAATTTTATTTTTGTAACTGGACATTTTTAATAAAAGAGATCAACACAAAAACTGTTAGTTTCCCGAGGAGTAATATATGACGTCAAATGGCGCGTGTCTCCATGACGATCAAATTTGTTTTCCATCCTCTGATAGAAAATATTTTCCAGCCAATAAAAAGTCAGTATTCTCGCAAAATTTATTTATTTGCACTTAACAAAAATTTAGACGAACGTTAAACTGTAGGTAAAATATAGATTGTGATGAAAGTAACAGTTTATTTATACTCGTTCTTCGCTTTTGAAATCTTTATATAACTACTTCTACATTGTTTCGACACCATATTTTATTTCTTTAATTGATTATTGTAATGTTGTAGAAAATACTATGTTCTGACCACAAGGCTGTCTAAACAATGCAACACTGTAATACTTATTTGTAGGCTAATAAAAACACAATTGTTGAACACACACCGACAAACAACATGTTCCAGTTGCGTTACGTTAAAAATAATGTCGCTTTTTCCCTCAGAAAGACACACTTTAATTAAACTGCCACTTGTTCTGAGAACAAATGAAGGTCTTTTCAACTGTTCCTCTAAAGTCAGAAAATTTAGGTTATGCTACAGGATAGTTTGTCTTGCTTTAGCAAAAATGTCACATCCAGTCATCAAAATGAGTTATTTGAGTAAAGAAAGTTGTCCTGAGCCTAAAAATATATGGTTAATATAAAAAGACTTTTATTCCGTTGCTAGGGACAAAATGCCACTTCCGGTCATGATATGACATATGTCACTAAAGTACATCATTCTGATTCTAAAAATATATAGTTGCTAAGGTTTTTTTTATAACAGTCACATTGCAGCTATGGTATGACCTTGACCTATGACCTTTGATCTTGGCTCAAATTGGAGCTCTCATACTGATCACTTTAAACATATATGTCTCGGCATGGATGAACTGAAACATACTTCACAGATATTTTTCTGTAGAGGTTTCGACACATAGTTGCCCAGCGTGTCCCTAGGTGGCGGATAGGGGATGCCCTCCCTAAATATTCAGCGATGACTTTGTTATTACAATCTTGGAAATAGCCTGGCTTTTTTCAAACCAACTGCATATATAGTATTTTTCCAATATAACTAGACAAAGTCGATCTAGCGATCACTAATACCCCCGCATTTTGTAAAAATTTCTAACGTTTTTCGTGGACTGTGACCTTGAAATTTGATAGATTTCCACCAAAATCAATAGGCTTCTTACCAACAAAATATATAACAATATTTTACAGTTTCATTAAAATCGGATGCAAACTTTTTGAGTTATTGTCCGGAAACAACTTTTTAGTAAAAATTTCTAACGTTTTTCGTGGACTGTGACCTTGAAATTTGACGCATTTCCCCCAAAATTAATAGGCTTCTTAACAACCCGATATATAACAATATCCCAAAGTTTCATTCAAATCACATGCAAACTTTTTGAGTTATCGTTCGGAAACAACTTTTTTGTAAAAATTTCTAACGTTTTTCGTGGACTGTGACCTTGAAATTTAACCTATTTCCCCCAAAATCAAAAGGCTTTTTACAAACCTGATATATAACAATATCCCAAAGTTTCATTCAAATTGAATGCAATAGTTATTGTCCGGAAACAACTTTTTGGTAAAAATTTCTAACGTTTTTCGTGGACTGTGACCTTGAAATTTGACGTATTTCCGCCAAAATCAATAGGCTTCTTACCAACCTGATATATGACAATATCCCAAAGTTTCATTCAAATCAGATGTAAACTTTTTGAGTTATTGTCCGGAAACAACTTTTTTGTTAAAATGTCCAACGTTTTTCGTGGACTGTGACCTTGAAATTTGACGGATTTCCCCCAAAATCAATAGGCTTCTTACCAACCTGATATATAACAATATCCCAAAGTTTTATTCAAATCGGATGTAAACTTTTTGAATTATCATCCGGAAACCAAATGTGGACGGACGAACGGACGGACGGACGGACGGACATGAGGACCACTATATACCCCCGACTCTGTCGAGCGGGGGTATACAAAGTGTTTGGTTATGACTAAACTGAAGAAACGAATTCCTTTTTATTTTTATTTTTTTTTGCAAAAAGGCCATTCTGTTACACACAATTAAGAAACCAAGGTTCTATCGCATTGTCTAACAAAATATATGTAGTTTCTGTGAAGGAAGATTTGGAATCGCGCATGTTCAACAATAGTCACAAAACTGCATTTTTTAGAGTTTGTTTTCCTATTGATATTTTGTGTATGATCAATCACAAAATACACATCCTCTTAAACAGAACGTGGTATCACTTTGTGAGATAAAGTCCCATGCACCAGAGAATTTAACAGTTGATCAGTTGATTGAATTTTCCCTTTAATTTACGAATATTTTCTGCTGATTCGGTGACCTTTTTTGGCGTATCAATATTGTTTGAAGTGGAATCAAACCACATTTGTCATATTCATAGAGTTATCTATGCTGAGTTAATATAAAAAGACTTTCATTCCGTTGCTAGGGACAAAATGCCACTTCCGGTCATGATATGACATATGTCACTAAAGTACATCATTCTGATTCTAAAAATATATAGTTGCTAAGGTTTTTTTTATAACAGTCACATTGCAGCTATGGTATTACCTTGACCTATGACCTTTGATCTTGGCTCAAATTGGAGCTCATATACTGATCACTTAAAACATATATGTCTCGGCATGGATGAATTGAAACATACTTCACAGATATTTTTCTGTAGAGGTTTCGACACAGAGTTGTCCAGCGTGTCCCTAGGTGGCGGATAGGGGATGCCCTCCCTAAATATTCAGCGATGACTTTGTTAGTACAATCTTGGAAATAGCCTGGCTTTTTTCAAACCAACTGCATATATAGTATTTTTCCAATATAAAAAGTGTTTGGTTATGACTATACTGAAGGAACGAATTCCTTTTTATTTTTATTTTTTTGCAAAAAGGCCATTCTGTTACACACAACAAACCAAGGTTCTATCGCATTGTCTAACAAAATAATATGTAGTTTCTGTGGAAGAAGATTTGGAATCGCGCATGTTCAACAATCGTCACAAAACTGCATTTTTTAGAGTTTGTTTTCCTATTGATATTTTGTGTATTATGATCAATCACAAAATACACATCCTCTTAAACAGAACGTGGTACCACTTTGTGAGATAAAGTCCCATGCACCAGAGAATTTAACAGTTGATCAGTTGATTGAATTTTCCCTTTAATTTACGAATATTTTCTACTGATTCGGTGACCTTTTTTGGCGTATCAATATTGTTTGAAGTGGAATCAAACCACATTTGTCATATTCATAGAGTTATCTATGCTGAGTTTAGACATGGGATCATGCTTGATTCTTGAGTCTAGTGAATCATTGCATAAAAACGATTGTTCTTTCTCGGACTCAACAGTCAGGCATAAAAAATCGTTGGACATACATTTGACTGATCAGTCAATTCTCGCAAAAGTTCTGCAAGAATGATGATTGTGTTGAAACTTTGAATTCCAAACACATTGGACATGCAGAATATTGCTTCATTGGCTTGCAGTAAAACTACTCGAACTATGTAAAATTATGATTTAAAAAATGTTATAAAAGCTTATAATACCTTTTTTCTTCTCAACAACATCTTCAAAGGTTATACAGTGATTGCTAATGGTAAAACTGTAAAAGGATTACAGGATCATACATTACAGAAACGTGCAATCAATTAATCATCCCAATTATCAATAATTATCTAGTTACAAAATAGTTCATGTTGCTGATGGCAATATCACATAATCTTGACTGCCTAAGGGTCGTGATATGGACCAATTAAGTAACTGATATGGCCCGAGCCGAAGTCCAGGGTCAGATTAGTTTTCTGGTCCATATCATGACCCGAGGGCTGTTTCTCTTTTATCTTTATCTAGTATTTATTCTGTGTAATGTATTGATTTTTGACTAGCTATTCTATAGAAAAAGGAAGGGTAACTCTACAATTTATTCCATATAGCTATCGGTCCGATTTTCTTATATTGACTGTTAGCTATCAGTCCATATCAGAAAATCGGACCGCTGATTTTTATGTCTTGTATTTCTTTATGTCAGCTGATCAGTTGTTATCCATGAAATTTACTTTATAACTGATGCAATAATGCCTATGATTGTTTGTTTTTTTTATATACGTGTACAACAAAACAACGAAAAAAAAATACAAATACAAATACAAATACTTTATTGGCACAAACACATCAATATTACATGGTTAAGGCCCAATATAATGTGTACAAATATAAAGATTTGAACATACAATTGTATATTGTAAATAAAGACCCATAAATGAAATTAAAACAGGAAAAGAAGTATAATCTATCATAATAGGCTTTTTCTAATGTTCATACAATTTATGATGAATGAGGAGGTTAATTTAAGGATCTTGTATGAATTACTATTAAATAAAAATGAAATTTTATTATTTGCATTAATTACCTTTTTATTATCTATTAAATTTAGTATACTAGTATAAAATGTGTCTCTTATTGTGCGACTATATCAATGACACATTTTTTTTCTTCAATAATGACAACCAGAGACATATATATAATTACATGTAATTATATGGCTCTGTTGCAACAAATAATCTTATTTTCTTTATTGCCGGTGAAAAAAATGCTTCTATTCGGTAATTATAACTTCTCGGTTCTTGACATTTCTTGTCGGTCAATAGAGAGACCGACATATAAATGGGAGAGTGGAAAAGTGAAGATATATGGAGGTTTTTGTTGGCTGGTGGTTCAAATATGTGTGGCGCTGCAGGTATTTTAACAGTGGTGATGGTATTTTATTTTAATCCATGTGAACTGATAACAAACAGATAGAATAATCTGTAAATTTGTCAATAACTCATTTCCAGTTTTACACGAATTATCTCCCTTTTTACTCCCAGGTTAAAAAAACTATATATGGCTATCATCACTAAAAGACTATGATATTGAAATAAAGATTTTGCATTATTTTTGTATTATTAGTCTATGCCAATAAAAGTATCTAATTAACCTCATTAGTAGATGTTACTATAGCCATAGGCAACAGGTGAGTTTGAATATTGGAACATGTATGTCAAGCTTGTTTTAAGCTATAAAACAGCTGGGGTTCTACCTTTAATTAGAATCAAGCAAATGGGGTAATAAACATTTTGGTTAATTAATTAACAATCATGTTAACACAGCATGGGGTTTTAATAACATCTTGGATCAGAATTTGACACCCCCTAATTAACATAAAGCGTTAAAATTTATCAAAGGTAATTGTCCATTTCATAAGTTTCCAACAGAACAAACTACAGTTTGTAGTACCGGAAGTGGACACTAAGTGGCGTTTTTTAAATTGGAAAATAGTCAATTGAGAAAAAGCAATTGGTTTTTTTTTTGGGGGGGGGGGGGGATATCAAAAAGGAGGATTATCAGTTATCATGTCATTCCGTCGAGGATATATGGACAAAGTACAATTTTCATTGAATTTAGTGACAAGAATTGATATTTGTTTCAAGAAAGTTGCAATTACTTGCCAAAATATAACATTCATAAACATTGTTAATAATTTAAATAATACATGAATCGTGAAAGTTCAGTACCCTTATACTAGTAGACCCAAATTTCTGCGGTGAAAGTGTGGCAGTTTAACGGACATGGATTTCTTTGAAACGCACTATATTTTATTATTTAGAAGTCATTTGGTTAGAGCAATAAATGCACAATATTTTCAAAGTAATTTAGCCTTGGGTTCATTGTTTACATTGCTGAATGAAGGAAAATCGCTGAAATTCGAGTATGTACGAAATTTGAGTGTGTGACCATAGTTAATAAAGCACTAATTATTCAGAGCAATACATTTTTAATTATAGTGATGGATTCTTACATTGTCGATGCTTCTTTCTTTGTGATAATTGCAAGTTCATGGCCCTTGGAGCATCAAGATTTTATCATATGATGTCTTCAGTGAATAATTATCTTTTTAATGTTTTCAGGTTTTTATATACAATCCTTCGTATGTTTAATCTTATTCTATAAGTATATTGCAGTTTTACGTTTTTACACATCAAAATGTTTAAATCTTTAATTATGTAATAGTAGAGCATGAAATAACAAGATGACACCACCAGGGATCCAACCTGGCATCTCTGTATTGCCAGCCAGCCCTCTAACCAAGTGAGCTAAAGTACTCCATTAGCTCAGTTGATTTTGACTGGCTATCTGCTACCTGCTAGAACACATATAGGCCTCCTGTTACATTCTTACCCCTTATAAAGAATCGTCATACTCATGATGATTCACACCAAACCTGACAAATTCTCTTTGTTGGTTTTTTAGTTAAATGCCAAATGGTAGAGCATGAAATAACCAGATGTCACCAAATCTTTAAACTGGATGTTATATAAAGTAAAAAATTGGTATACAAAAAAAAATATATTGGATTCAATAGCGAAGATCAATGTGCATAATTGTTTTGTTATACCAACTAAACAACAAAAGCAAGATGCTTGTCAATAAGAATACTGTACAAGAAAAAAAACATCATAAACGGTAATATATGAATTAATCATAAACAATATTAATTAGTATTAAACAGGCCAAGTTGTTATACATTATTTGTAAAAATTTTAGATAGAACATTCCATTAAAATAAGGTAGTTATGACTTTTACAGAACATGACAATAAAAATTCATTAAGATATATATAAATCGAACAAAAGGTCTTGGACAAAATTATATTACTGTTTATTGGATAAATCCTAAAGAATTACTAACAAGCAACAACAACGATTAACAAAGCAAAGGAAATAGTGGGATATAACACACTCTTAAAGGAACTAAGAAATATAGAATAATTGATAGAAATAAAATGAAGACGGTTCTTCTATCATAGTGAGCTCGGTATGTTATCAAAGACTGGGGGAAATATGTAACAAGGAGAGAGCGATGTATACTTTGAGCATTTCAGTCAAGGTGCCAGGCAGATAAAACCATCTCAGTTTCTTTGATTACATAAGATAACAATGTGTACATGTATTGAATGTAATTTACCAGTATATATAATCAGTATATTGCTACATACCACAAAGGCAGGTCAATTTATTGTATCCGACTATCTAGTGCAGGTAGTGATCATGGACTCAGTACCCATGACTGTGAAATATGGGTAATTACAACATTTAAAAAGTATTTAAAAAAATCTTTTACACCCAGCAAACACCCACATGTGGAGAAATTAAAAAGATAAAAATGTTAAATGTGCAGTGACAAGGACTGCATGGTGATGTAGTTCAAGATTGTTGTGATACAATAATTGTATATGCATATGACAAATAAAAAACCTGGATTCAAAACACACTTCCTCGTACCTATTGTTTGTTGAAAAAAACTCGGCATTGTTTAAAGAGATGCACTGTTTATAGATACAAATATAAACATTTTATTTCTGCTTGATACAAGTACAGTATCTTTATTTTCAATTGTAGCCACTAATCCTATCGACGTCATTAAAATTAGGATGCAGCTTGAAAATGAGTTGACTAGACAAAAAGGGCTAAGCGTACTACAAAACAGATATTACGATGGTTTTGTGAAAGGTGCTCATCAAATTTACAAAGACGAAGGAATAAGAGGCCTATACAAAGGGTAATAAGCATTGGTAAATAAGTGATACCCTCCATTTGGATACAAGTTTCCATCCGTCTGTCCTCTACGTGCCCACCCCTTTGGTTTCCAGCAGTGCTTTTCTCAAAAAGTTGTAAGAGTAAAATACATTGTAAGTGCTGACGTCACAATGCATTTCCCTTTGATCTTAAAACACTTACGATAGATGTTACACTTACAAAGTTTTGTGAAATTGTCTCTAGATGATAACTTGGAAACACTCTTAACAGATTTTGTTAAGACGATGAAAATGTGTTAAGTACTACAGAATGACAAATTGTAGTTTGGCAGTCAAAATTGGTGTGACCAGTTTCCCTATCTAGTGTTTGTTATCTTGTTCTAGCTGTTTGATCATTCCCTGCTTTTTTGGAATGGTAAATTAGACAAATCACAAAAACTGCATTAAGGAAGTAAATACTAATTTATGCCATACTTTTCTTGTTTTTAACATGTGTGGCCAGGCATTACATTTTTAATAATTTTGCCCCAAGCGTTTCATATTTTGCATGAATTATTTTATCCTGAATATAAAAAATGTGGTAATCTTTTAATAGAACTGGCTACTCAGTTTTATCTTACCGCTGGCATGTCATTATGTAGTGTGGTGAGAAAAATAACTTAATGGCAGTATGTTATAAATAATGTAAATCTCAGATTTGACACTAAAAATAACAACTTTATTTATAATTATAGTTTTTGATAGCAAATAACAAAAATATGTACATGTATACATTCAACACACTGAAACCGACAGCATAAGCATGTAGTACAACTAAATTTACTGGAATTTGAACTGACTTCTCCTTCCCATCTTCACAAGTCAGGGTTTCTGTGTCCACATCTGTCCTCGAAACCCTGACAAACTTAGTTAGGAAATTCCTGGGTGGAAGATTTTCATATGATGTCAAACCTTCAAAATATCAACTAATGAAATTGCTTGAAAGAAGCAAGTGTTTGGCACCAGTCATTTTTACTGATTCTTGAGTGTAAAGAACATGTAACACAACTAATAAATAACGCGGTAATAACAAACTATTAACACTACTGTACACTGATTTTCACATGGTATATGCAACACACCCGTTTGGTTTATTTACAATCATCAATGGGATATCCCAGTCGTAAATGAAAGCAAGCTTTTGATTGGCTACATTGAGGTATGTTGTAGCCAATCAAAATATTGACTTCTAGCCTGGGAATTTCCTAGCTAAGTTTGTCAGGGTTTTGTGGACTCATGTGGACACAGAAACCCTGACTTGTGAGGATGTCTCCTTCCATGCTTAGTTTACACAGGAAAATCAGCACCTAATATCAGTCAATGTCTGATTTATACTATGCATTTAACTATGTATGGTAAAATCAGAAGGTGAGACCAATTTTATATTAGTTTTGTCATAATTATGTAGTCATAGAAGCAGTAGGAATGGCATGCCATAAAACATGGTTTAACCCACCATTTCTTTTTGAAATACCTGTACCAAGACAGGACCATTGTTGTAGTTGCTATATTTTTGGTTCTCAAGTTTGCTAGTTTCTTAGACTTTAATGTGCAGGTATCTTTTTTGATAGTTTACTTGTTGTTACATATTTTGTTATCACCTTCATTTATGCTAGGAGGGAATGGATATAAAAATAAGGACAACCTCCTTAGTTTATTTTTAATCTAAGTGGACAATATTGAATACAAGCATTTTATTTGTAATTGAAATCTTATTTTTCCTCACACTTGGGAGGTTCATAGAAAATTTTCAAATACACTTGATTAAGTTGTAAAACTTCTAAACAACACACGGGTGTCTTTCTACATTAATGTAGCTTAATAGCATCTGTTAGATATGGACGATCATTCTGAAGTCCCGTGTAGTGATGGTGTCAATGTATTTTCTAATAAGACCAGAGTACACTAGAATTATTTGAGGCTTATATTACAGATTATTTCCTTCCCTACTTCGAGAAGCAATATACAGTGGGATCCGCCTTGGGGCCTATGAACCAATTAAAGTATTGTTAGGAGCCACCGACAAAGCTCACACACCACTATGGAAGAAAATTTGTGCTGGTGCCATTTCAGGTACTGGAACATTACAGATGACTTATTTAGCCTTGTAATATTACTGTATGTATTATGTTGTTTCTCCAGAGGTCTGTTACTTTTTAGCTCACCTGAGCCGAAGGATCATGTGAGCTATTGCCATCACTTGGGGTCAGTCCTCATTGTCATCGTTAACTTTTCTTTAAAAATCTTCTATTCAAAAACCACTGAAACTTTAAACACATCATCAGTAAAATGTCCTCTACCAAGTTTGCACAAATCACGGCCTCAGATCAACCAGCATGACCGCCATGGCTAAAAATAGAACAGGAGATCAAAATACAGTTTTGGCTTCTAGTTTAAAAAGTTTAATAGATACAGGAAAACCAAGGAGACTTTCCTTCTTCAGCATCAAAAGCACTCCTTTAGGTTAAAGTTGTATGAGGACTCCTTGTAGGAGTTATTGCCCTTTAATTGTCAAAATTGATTATTTTTGACATTTTTGCCTCAAAATCTTGAAAATCATTAGAAGTATAGAAAAATTTAGCATTGCTTAATTGTTTTGCTCTATAAAGGCTACAAAAGTGACTTTAGGGTCAAGTTTGGCTGATGAACCATTTAGGAATTAATCTACTTGAATCAATTTTAATTGATTTTAAAAAATCTTCTCCTCTTTAACCAATGAAAGGACTGCTTTGAAACATTGCACACATCATTTTTAGGATGTCCTGTACCAAAATTGTGCAAATCATGACAGCTGACTACCTACATAGCTACATTGGCTTAAAATAGAAAAAAGGGGGGGGGTCAAGAGAGTTTTAGGCAGATAGTTAAAAAAGTATGACAGGTACAGCAAATTTGAAGTGAACCTCCCTTCTCCCTCTAAGCATCAAAAGCTTCTCCTTAGAGTCATTTCCCTAAAAAGGTCAAAATTAATGACTTTTGCAGAAGTGTTGGGCAATTCCTTAAAGGAAAGAAAAGCTGGATAAAAAAGGGTTGTTTGGTTTCAGGTTCAGGTGAGCGAGACAGGCTTCTGAGAGCCTCTAGTTTTCCTTGACAATGATGTTTAGTTTGTGATCTTTATTGACCTTTATTGATTCTATTGATCGTATTTATATGATAAAAATCATCAACTAACAGCTTTGTTTTCTTCAGGTGTAATTGGCAGTTCGATTGCAACACCTACCGATTTAGTCAAAGTTCGAATGCAGGCTTGTACGCACAGTGGGGAAATATCGTTGTTGAAAATGCCAAGATATAAAAATATGTATTCTGCCTTTAAAGAGATTATAGGGAAGGAAGGACTGAGGGGCTTGTATGTTGGTGTGGGACCTACAGTTAAAAGAGCTGCCATCCTAACAGCAACACAGGTAGAGTGCAAGAATTAGTTTAGAATATAATTATTATTATCACTAATTTTGTTTGTGTTGAAAATAATACTACGTTTACTGTTTTATTACTGATGTTGGTGTATGACTATTTCATTGACAGATTCCTAGCTACGACCACACTAAGCACACCATATTGAACATGAATTGGATGCAGGAGGGGCCAGCTTTACATATTGTATCCTCCATGGTGGCTGGGTTCATGTCTGCCGTAACTACTTCTCCAGTAGATGTTGTCAAAACACGAATCATGAACCAGAAATATCAACGTAAGTAATAATTATTCAATAAGTATAATATCACTGAACAAAAAATAAAACTCAGTCAAAGAAAAATATGATACATGCATAAACCTCCATATTAGGACCTGAAATAAGCAATAAATTGAAAGTTATTATAAACAAAACACAAAAAAGACCTGTCATTTTCAACATGAATTTGAGTTCACTATTTATATTAACTTGTTGCATAATACTGCATTTTTCCTTTGATCTTTTTATGGATTAATCACACTTGTGTTGTGCAAAATCATTCTTTAACATAAGATGTTTCTTGTTAAACCATGGTTCATGTCACCTGATAAAAATCCCCATTCAAATACATATAGGCGAGGTAGGTGGGCCTTAGCCATGGTATAATCAACCAACTTTTTATATATTCCATAGTGCAAGCCTCACCTCTTGCCGTCATTCAAAATACCAAATGAACTGATTGTCTAGACTGACGGTGTAGCACGTGATTGTCTGACAACAATAATGTCACATCCAATTCCAATTCGCAAGCATCTCGTAGTTTAATACGTTAAATGGTAAAAGACATGGTATATATTAAATAAATTACTTTGGAAAGAGATATATTTACTTGGCATAATGAGAAATTTCAACTCTTAATCAAATACAGTTTTGTGCTGTACAGTTTAGAGCACTGTATAATGTTATAATTTGTTTAAAATCCCAGTTTAGATGGCGACTAGAAATAACACACATTATTTTTAGAATGGCAGGAATTAGTCATGTCAAGAGTGTTGAGCGACGTCATTAAGAAACGTTTAACCTGCATCATTTTAGATATTTTTATTATTGTTTTAAGACTCCTTAAATTTTTTAAGCATTATTTTTCCATCGTTTAACTTTTTTATTGAAATTTTCAGATCATCATGAGAAAACTTACACTGGGACATTTGACTGCTTAATGAAGATTCTAAGATCCGAAGGACCTTTTGGACTTTATAAAGGATTTATACCTAACTGGATGAGAATAGGACCACACACCATTATTTCGTTTTTTGTGTTTGAACAGTTACGACGAATTGTTGGCATGGACCCTGTTTGACCGGAAGCATAAATAGAATCATACAATTTTTGTTTTTGTTAAAACTATGGCAATAAAATTGTAGTGCAGATGTTGGAATGGAAAAACTGTCATGGATTCCTGTGATTATACAGAGTATGATGTGTAGCTAGAGTATTTTAACTTTGCATCGTTGGATATATTTTATATTTTCATATTACTCAAGATGAAGTGATTTTATCTTTGTTTTTAATACCTCAACTTTTACCTCAACATTAAATTATTTTTTTAATTATACACTACTACATATGAGAAATATGTAATTTTTATGGTTATTACACTTATTTTGAAATAAATATGGGATTAATTATTAATTTGTTCAAAACATCATCTAAAACATAATAGATGTATTTCTTGAAATTGACAACTATAGAAAATATAACAAAAGCAATCATTTTTGTTTTCCAATTGTGAGCTTTCCGATTTTCAACAATATACTATTCTTACCAACTTATGTGGTCTATATATCCTATTTGAAACATTACACTATGGTCTCCTCTAATCAGAAAGGGGGCCTCTGTGTCCGAGTGTTTAAGGTAGTTTGTCTACTATTGATCAAGTGGTCTGTCACCACTGAGATTGCGGATTCCAGTCTCACTGTGGGCAGGGTGCGCTAAGAGTCCAATCTTAACTGACACGGATTGCCAGTTGTCCTACCAAATGTCTGGGGTTTTCTCCAGGTACTCTGGCTTACTCCCCCAAGTAAAAACTGGACGCCATGATATAGCTGGAAAATTGCTGAAAATGTTTTTCAACCAAACAAACAAAACTAATCAGAAAAAGGGTTATTTGTCATACAAACTACTCAGAGAATCTGTATGGTCAATCTTCCCTAAAGATTGGTGTGCATCATGGGCTTATTGATAAGTACAATGTATCTGTGTGTTGTGATTTTAACTGTACTTAAATTGCAGTAGTGTCTTTTCAACTCTCTGATCTCTCTGGACAGAGAACATAATTGGTTCCCAGATATTACCTTTGCTGCAAGTCCTCCAATTAACTCTGGGACTATGTCTGCCCATGATGTTTCTAAACAAATATTTAATATATTATATCATATGGTTTTACATCAAACATTGTGTGCTTGCAAGCGAGGATTATCCTCCATGGGAGGTATCTCGTAATTGCCTCAATAAATGGCATTGTACAGGCGTTTGGTTAATGTATGATACCCAGAATCCTTTGCATGGAGATTGAGAATTGACTTGGCTCTCTATATCTAAATTTTACTAAAAGAAAGTATGACAAGTGTTCTTAATGATGGAGGCATCGTTTAACGTTCCTGGGCACATAAATTTACACAAGTTTTTATCTGAGTAAGTTCTAATTTTCTTTAATTTTAATAAAACATACAGAATTACATCAGATATGATACAGTTGAATATTTTAACAAAATGACAATCTAAGAGAAAGTGATTCTAAGTCATGTGACAGAGACCCCAAATTATCTACAGCAAATATGTAATACTAGTATATGTATTAAAAATCCAGACATTTACGGACAAATTATACCTGAAGTTCACTTGAGTGTGTGTGGCTCGAATCTATCAAATGACATTACAAATGAAGCTTGAGCGTAAGTTTTGTTGTAAACTGTAAAATTTACCATTGAACATGTTGAAACTAATTCATAACTAGAGGCTTTCGAAAACCCGTATCGTACTAGGCCGAATTTTACTGCCGTTATACCGAAGTTAATTTTGTGGTTTTGTCGGAATGTAGCAAATAAAATACATTCCACGTATATTCGTTGACACAAGTCAAGTCAAAGTCAAGTAAATTTTATTTATAGTCGGTAAGACAAAAGATAACAAAATTACATACATATAACATAAGCTCTGATGAGCTTTTAAAACCGACATTAAGACATGTGAGTACAGACAAACAAAGCAAAACAAATACATTGCATACATAAAATCAATGATAAGAGCATCTTTAAGGACAAAATACAGTACATAAAAGCATGCAGACATGAGAGATTTCCTTCGATATAAAACATAGAAAATTCAGGTAAGATACATTTAAGCACATAAAAAAAAAGCAGACATGGGATACATAAAAGCAAATAAAACAGAAAAAGCACTAAAATATATTAATAGCGTACACAAGCATCGAAAAGCACAAATGTTTATATATTAAGAAAATTAAAAAGATGTAAGCATAGCCATAGCATAAAAACATGCAGCACTGAAAGGAGCACTAGGGATTTCAGACACTGGTGATGTCGGGGGGTGCCAAACTATATCTAACAGCAAAAAGAACAATTACAACCCAGCAAACAATTTTACGTCGTAGAAACGTCGTTAAAATGTATGTTTTTGGTTGCAGTAACGTTACTATATAACGTTATTTTTACGAAAAAATGGATGGTTTTCTTAACGTCGCCTTAACGTTTTTTGCAACCAATTTACGACGTTTGACAGACATTCACCAAACGTTAAGAAAAAATTGTGACGTACACCCGACATTTAGACTACGTATGACTTTGACGAAGGTGTTCTGTAAACGTTGTCGCAACATTAAAAATAATACATAACACGTTCCACATACGTTTGTCTAACGTAATTGAAACAAGCAATTGTTGCATATATGAAAAAAATGTCTTCCTGAAAATCACTGTTCCGTTTTTTCCTCGAAAGAAATATGGTCATAACCGCATCGTATTTATTAGCCACAACAATACATCTCTGATAGCCAACGTAAAACAAATGCAAGAGATACCAAAATGGTGAACATTTCAAGAATTCAAGGAACATATAGAAAGCTACATATAACTGCCTTTATGTCTCTAAAAGCTCTGCTGCAGGCTCCACAAAATACATAGTAGGGTGAAATACAAAATACGATTTTCAAAGGAAAAACGATGCAAATTACTTGTATAATTAAAATAGAAAAATAAATTAGTTTCCTATTTTTTTATTGTTTAAATATTACGAGACAAAACAGTTAATTAAGCCTCTGACACACAGTTGTACAAGAGGACACACAGAAAATATAAACAGTAGTTGGTTTAAGACATTAATACATACAGACACAAATACAGCTACATTAATTAAAACACACACATATTAAAACATATGTTCAACAATTACTTACAGTCAATACACAAAAATACGTGTTGTAGAGAGAGCAAAAAATACAAAAGCAGTTTATCACAACACAGATCTATATGACATCGGGATCTTAGGATTTTGTAATATACAATCAATACATTAACTTTTTAAAAGTTTTTGCAGATTTCTGCAATACAATTACAACTGGTTGCTGTCTGGATTCTGGCACCTAAAAAAAAATAAATAAATAAATTAATTAATTAATTAATTAATTAAAGCAATATAATTTCTTTATCTGATAGACTCTTTTTAACCATCTATTACATTATTATTATGGAGTACATTAAGCATTCTTTATACGACACGGTAGCAGTGGTCAAGCTTGAAGTGTGTGTAAAGCTCTACACAAAATGTTTAAAATATACTGTCATTTTATGAATTTAGTCCCAGGATAAAAGTTTTTATATCAGCGTGTCTCTGTACGCTAATATTTTGAAATGAGGGCGTCGGTGGCCGCGTTGTTATGGTAGTTAGACATCTTCTATTCACCGCGTGAGGGTTGTTCGGGTTTTTTACCGGGTATTCCCCCGCGCAAAAAACCTGGACGCAATGATACAGCTAAAAAACTGCTGAAAGTTGCGTCAACCACAATTTAAATAAAAACTCACATAAATCTGAAAATGTTTTGAGACAATATGTGTTCTGAATACAGTATTATTTGGGTTTCCCTAAGTTAGCAATTATTTAACTTACCTTATATCTGGATCCCCTGGCCTATTAGGGGCATGTTTAAGGCATTACGTTATAATCTCCTCCGCATCCATTTCTGTGGCTGACGGATGATTTTTTCTGTATGCCCCTGAAGAAGAAGAAAATTAATAAATCTTTCGGTATTTTTGTCATCTGGTTAAATGTAGTTGCACTTCGATAAATTGGCCATTTGCAAAGATTGATGATGGTTTACAGTTTCAAATTGGTCCAAATAATAATTAATCAAAAGTGTTGACAAAAAAATTTTTGCTCTTCCTTTCAAATAAGCATGTATCATGTAACACGTAACAATCCTGTGTTGTGAAATTATTATTAATTATAATACAATGATTTAGAAAATAACTTACGTATCATCATCTGACAACACACAGAAAGAATCAGTAATTGAAGCTTTCCTTTTTCCCTCGTAAACCGTAGTCAGACCATAATGCATTGCTGCCAATTGTCTTCATCATTCGCCATATGGAGTCCCAACCAGAGCAGTAAGCAGCTAAAGCTGTACGATAAAAAAAACAATAAATGATTTTACTATACATAAAATCTTAATTCTACTGAAATATATGTAAGAACAATAATAGGAACCGGATTATTTCCTGTATCAGCCATGTTTACAAAATATTTCAGTTTGGGGTTCAAATGCACATAAGAAAATGTCGACTGGCTGAAATCGCGTGGCTGAAATGCGTTAAGGAAATATTTCACGAAATAAGATCAATTATAAATACATTCTAAGACCCAAATGAATAGGTCTTCTTCTTCTTGTTGGGGGGTTTTAACGTCCTACACTGATAAATAAATACCCACGGTCGGACGGTTGTTAGTTGTTAGTAGTACATGGACTCCACCATGGTGGGTTTGTCGAAGCCCAGCCTTCGGGATACCTAATCGAAGAACTTGGCAGCATATGTTCTACTAGCGGCCGGGCTGCTCCGTACTCCAGTACCCCACATGGGTAGGAGCGCTTCCGCATTCTGACCTGTCGTCGAGATATAACATCTGCAGAGTGAGCAGCCAGTGTCTGACATTTATGACATGACTAGGTCTAAAATATTACTGCATTTTATACACGCATTCCTTTTCATTCTTGTTTTCAATTAAACGATATTCGAACGTGATTTTGAGGAAAAGGAATTAAATTGTGCGAATGTCCCAACGAAACATTTATACAATATTCAAATTCGCTCTTAAAGAATTAAAAGAAGAATTATTACATACCAAAAATATGCTAAACGTTTTCTTATGAATTTTGTCTATTGTATCTTGTATATTATAGTACTTACTTTTGAGCTTTGTCTTTTCTTTACATGTGGCGAATGACCCAGTTTTCTTTGTTTCAATAGCAAACACTCACAAGACATCAAATTACGCGTGCACGTGTGGTTTTACAACCCTTGTGTAATTTCATGACCCCTGCTATTTACATTCGATCGGCAAGAACAAAAAGCCACTGTAAGAGATATACAGAGAAATAAAGCGAACAAAACTGACCGGGAAATGTTAATTAAATTTTGGTAGAAATTCATAAAATTTGATACAATGTAAAGTATCTATGTTGCAATCCCCCACCCCCAGTAAATCGCCAGTTAATAAAAAACCCTTGTAAGAGACATAATTTAAAAAAAAGAAAAAAGATTGAGGAGGAACATGCTAATTAAATTCTTGTGGAAATTCATTTATTTATTAAAATGTAAAGAATTTATTATGTCGAAACCCTCCCACCCTCTTCAATCCAGGAAAGATTTTTAACCAGAAAGAAAAATAGTTTAATATGATTTGTTTTAAAATATTTAAAATATTTAAACTATATTCTTTATTTTAAAACATACGTGTTAAACTGTAATCTACCCAACCCAACACACTATTTTTTTTTAAATCGTATATGGGTTCTTAATAAATCGAACACTAATAAACGTTACAAGGACGTTGCAAATATGTTCGCTAAGTTTTTTGTAACGTAAAAAACACGTTGAATTAACGTTATGTTTTACGTGATTTAACAACGTCTACACAATGTTATACAAATGTTGCTATTTTTGACAACGTTTTAACAACGTCAGTTAAACGTGCTTAATTACCTTACGAATTAAAGACGTAACAACAACGTTGCATTTTCGTTGTAGATAAGTAACGTCAGGTCCGACATTCTCACAACTTATAACCAACGTTAGATTTACGTCATGTGTTTGCTGGGTTAAGCCACCCCTTCCCACCTACTAATTAAACCCTTAAATTGATTTAAACTTATATCTCCTCTCAGATCATTTGGGAGTTCATTCCATAGTTTGGCAGCCCCATACCGCACCGAGTGTAGACCATACCTTGTTGTATTAACGTTTGGTTTGGCTGCTATATTTGAATATCTAAAAGAACACCACAATAAAAATCACCTTTATCTAACCTGCAGCCAGGTATGGTATCTTGCATCCGATGAACAGGTAATTAATTTCCTTGGGGCACAAAGTGTGAAAGTAATTTATACTTACAATTTATTAGCAGCTTATTAACCACAGTTCATATGTTAACACTTTTTGTGTATACTTATAAATTAGGAGTTTTTAAATACACACTTTTATTCGAAAAAAGTTTGCAAAGTATGTATATCTGAAACTTATTTTAATATCCCTTTTTATTTAATGGGGTTTTCACCTACGTAGGTGCCAATTAATTGTTTATTGAAGGTATAGTGTGACAGACTTATGTTATGGTTTGTATACCAACTACAGTCTTACATGTAAACTAGAGTTACCAAACATGTTACCGGTAGGTGGCGCGCATATGGAAAGACGTGAATTCTACACTCGGTCTATTTTTATACAAAATTCGAACATAATATTCATCTTCTTCACGTTATTAAAGCTTCAGACGTTGCGAAAATAACGGAAAAGATTATTATCGAAGAAATTTCCTTATTCGTTTTTGAAGATGCACGTTGAAAATGCTATCATAATGTTGATCATTTTTCCGTATAATACAATGTATCACCCAATTTGTAAAATGTCAACTAATACACAACGCACAGCGAGTTTTTAAAAACGTCAATAACTAATCCTGTGAATGTTCCCTTGTATTTTATTGATTTTTTTTTAGTTTCTCTCAACAAGAAAAAAGGAAGCCAAAATCGCATACATTGAAGAGAATGTAAACAGACCTTTTATACTTTCATATTACAAAGTTACCGTCCATCCGTCTCTTTGTTTTAGAAAAAAAATGAAGATATTAGACAACCACTAATTAATGGAAGCCTTGGAAGCATATGGTCCAATTAGAAATGGGGAATCTATGTAAACGACATATTGTTTTACATTTCTGCCAACCACATACCCATTGTTACCATGTTCAGGGACAGTCTATACATTAGAGACTGTTCCTGCCATGTTTTAATCCTTCACGACACAATGAAAATTCTTTGTAGAGGACTCTCATAAATTATCTGTGCCAGTTTACAAAACATTTGGATTTTTACATTCAGGAAAGAAGCCAATAATAAACAAGGATTGCCAATTTCAGCCATCTTCTGCACCCAAACAAGACAATATAATGAATTTCTGTAGAGTACTTCACAAACATTATTTGTAACTAGCTACTAAACATTCGGCCTTTAATTTGTAGAGAAGACACCTACTCTCGAAAAGAATACTAAACGCCAAAATAAAATTTCATAAAGGCTAGTAGATTTATAATTACCGTTGAGCACCCAGGTAAAAATATTGGTTTAAGACCGATAGGCGCAGTACCAATAACGTTTGCAGGTTCGGCATGTCATACCAATAATTTCCAGAAATTAAAAAAAAATAGTAAAATATTGCTCATGAAACCCATCTTTTAAGACCCGAGATTAAGTGCTAGAAAATCGCCAGAATGCAGAATTTTGCACCGTTTACCCCCAGAGCTTCCGGGGGACTTAAGCGGCCCCCGATCCCCTCTTTGTTGCAATCTCCACGCAAAGGATTCTGGGTATCCTACGTCAACCACAGTCACATCTGCCATACCATTGGTTGACATTGTGAGACATATCTCTCATGACAGATAAGCTTCGCGTACAAACGCAGTAACTGTATCAAAAATGTATAAATAGACTATATAAAAATTAAAAAGATCTCGTGTATTATTTTACAAACATCATTTTTTCTTTACAAACGTTACAAGCAGACGACAAATGTAGTCCCGCAGTAAATGGGGAGGTGTCTGGTCAATTGGTCCCAAATGCAAATTGGTCCCAGCCAATTCGTCCCAAGTCTTTGCCAATTGGTCCCACTTTTGGACAATTGGTCCCAACACTTTTAAAATTGGTCCCAACTCTTTTAAAAAGTATATTTTAGAACAAGTTTTGGTTTTTTATAGGAATTAATAATAAGTTATTGAAATTTAAGAAACTCCCAATACAAAACAAATTATAATATGTTCAAATTTGTAATTTAATATACACATTTATATATAAAAGTAATGACAAATATTATTACAAATAATTTGAGAATTGTGCATTTTTTTTAAGTTGTATAGTATAATAATTTTGTCTTATTAGTTTCATTAGTAGCTTGGGCACATAATTATTACTTTTTTATCGTTTGAAGCATAAGGTTTTAGCTTTAATAAAACAATTCAAGGAGCTATTAGTGCAGTTGATTGCCTTTGAATGTCATTGTACAAACATCAAGCAGTTTAATGTTTATCTGAACATTTACTCTTAAACCATACATTTGTATATTTAACAATATTTTACAATTAAATTTTTTACTCACTATCCCTTTGGAAGTCTTACATAAACAGTATCAAGAAGCACATGATTGGGACTTCGGCTTGGGAGGTAGGGGTAAAACAAATAATGTCTTATGATAGGTCAGTTATAAAAAAACCAATCAAATTTATTCATTAAATGAAAAAAATATAAAAGACAAAGGTATAGCTGTATGTTTCACTTTATTCATCATGTCTTCTGATTGTGTTATCTGCACCAGACCAGTTCGAGTAAAACACCATGCCTTTACCGTTCAGGCTTTGTGTTGTTGGTTATGTAATTCATGGACACACAGAAGATGTACTTCTGGTAAGTCTTTTTATTTTATTAGTAATTTTTAATTATTTATTAAGTTTTTGTTTATTTATTTATTTATCTATTCATTTATTATTTATACTTGATTCCATATTTTATATTCGTTGACCATAATCATTTATAAACTTAAATGTTGTACAATTATTATTAAGGGACAGAATACCTAATTGATGATTACATTGTATTTTTACATCACAATAAAAATTCATAATTTTTTTTTTGTAAATTGCTTAATAAATTTAAAATAACTGAAGACTTGATTAGTAATGAAACTATCAGTATTAAAAAAAAATTTGTAAAAATCATATTTGTCTTCAAAGTCTGTTAATCATAATTCAATTAACAAAGTTGTCAATGGCATGTGCCACTGTTTAATTGGCTAATTAGATTACCTGAATACGGTTACCTCAATTTTATTGCATTTGAGTTTCCTAATTACAGCCTAAATAAATGTCATATATAATTGTTATTTCCATTGTTTGTTGTTGTATTGAATTATTATGTTGTTGCTTGTCTGTAAATTCTATCTTATAATTAAATTTGTGTTTCCTATCAGCACGTGGTCAGTGTTTGGGCAGTCAGTGCGTACCAACAATGATGTTGAAGGCTGGCAACAGTAAAGCCAAGGGACAGTCTCTTCAACTGTATGTGATGACAAAACTGCTCAGTGAAGAAGCCAGGTATTTATTTTATTTTAATATTTAAACAAAGAGTGATTTAAAGTACGAAATAAATGAAAAATAAAAAAACTAGTTCTCTATTTGCTGCAAAATACGTAATATGTGTAATTTAAGATATTTAATTACTTCTTTAATTCGGTAAAAGTTACTTTAAAAATGTCATCAAGTATGTCAAAAATATACACGTTTTTATTTCTTTTATCTTCAGGTACGTTCCCATGCAGATCCAGTTGATATCCGAACATAAACTCCCCAGGACCCAGAGATCTGCAACAAGAAGTTGACAGCTGTGGGAGAGCTACATCAACGAAGAAATCACGCCTTCAACCCTCCTAAAGTCAGTCGGACTTTTAATAGCACCGAAGACCATGTAAAGACACCGGACAATATTATTTATGTTGTGCTCTAACTTGTGCTTTGTGTTTTTATGTTGTACTTTTGTGCTTTGCTCTATCATGTTGTGATTTTGTGCTTTGCTTTTTTATCTTGTGCTTTGCTTTTTATTTTTATATATTTATGAATAAAGTTGGGATTGTGTGAAAGTGTTTTATGTTTTAAAGAATAACATGTATATATTTTGAATGTTTTCTGAAAGTTAATATGATCTTCAGTGTGAGAACGAATGTCATTCTTGTATGGTGAAAGTAGGTTTGAAAGCACCAAGTGAAAAAAGTAAGAAAGACAGTATGTATGCTAGAATGAATGGGTAGGCATAAGTGGTTCAAATATATGCAAAATAATAGTATAGTGCTGTAGATCTCAATAAAGAACATAAACTTGTTTTGTCTTCGTTTGTTATTATTTAAGCATGGTAACTAAGAGCAACTATTTTCATACTAATTTCTACATCAAAAGCATAAATATACATCAATAAGTTGAAATAATCCCTTAAATAATCTTTTAAACACAAATAAAACATTTTAAATAAAAGTTGGGACAAATTGACTTGGGACAAATTGGAAATGGGACCAATTGACCAAATTTGGGACCAATTGACTTGGGACGAATTGGAATTGGGACCAATTGACCTGTATCCAATGGGGAATGACGTGTGGCAGAGGTTATATCTGGGAACCAGTTATGTTCTCTGTGCCGGAGAGTGTCTTTGTTTGGGCCCTCTTTTATTTTTATGTCACATAAACGACCTCCCTAACAGTGTTAAGTCCCAAGTCCGATTATTTGCGGATGATTGTTTATTATACAGAACTATAAAATCTTGGAATGATCACTTTAACCTACAACGCGACTTAGATTCACTACAAAAATTGGCAAATACTGGGGGATGAAGTTTAATGCAACAAAATGCTACGTACGTCATGACAATCCATCGTAAAAAAACATCCGTCAACATTTAAATACTCTTTAAACCATCATATTTTAGAACAGGTCGATGAAAATCCCTATCTAGGCGTAATAATTAATTTAAATCTCAAATGGAGCACACATATATCGAGCAAATAGCATCCAGGCTTTATTCGTAGAAATCTTAAACACAGTAGGGTAAAGAAACAGCCTATACGTCTTTAGTTCGTTCGATACTAGAATACTCATACACAGTTTGAAACCCGTACCTTCTAAAAGATATCATATTACTAGAAATTAATGTGTGCAGCGTCGGGCCGCCAGACTTGTCAAAAATGATTAAAACTATAAAAGTAGTGCCACCGAAATGATGAACAGCCTAGGTTGGAAGCCACTAGCTAAACGCCGTAGATAATTACGTCTCACTCTGCTTTTTAAAATCTTGAACGACTTGGTAGTGCTACCCACTGACCCACTTGACTTATATCTAAACCCACGTAAACAAAGGAAATCAAACTCAAAAGCATTGCATTATATACATTGTAACACTGATACTTTAAAAAATTCATTTGTACCGAGAACAATTAAAGACTGGAACTCTTTGGCAGATCAGTGTGTTACAGCGAAATCTTTATCTCAGAATTATTAACTTTGCATCCAATATCTGCTCTGCTCTGCGCGACACAGATACATACATCATGTATATTCCTTGTACAGTGTTAAATTTAGCTTTTAAAACTGTTTTGGGTAAAATAAAAAAAATTGCTTAGTTATTAAAGCTTATTTAGTGTTTTTCAGTATAATTGTTATTGCCTTGCTGCTTGTATGTTTCATATAATGTTATGGCATGTATCTATGTGAACTTGTTCTCAAATAAAACTAAAGGACATAAAGGCAAACCTGCATCATTTATTAAATGCAACAGACTAGATCTCCAACATAAATAATAACTTAATTACATAAAATCTTTATTAGTTAAAGTTAAAATATACAATGTATATCTCGGTTTATTTTCCTGATAAACGACAAAATATTCCATCAACGCAATACAGACAATACAGATCAATACAAATCGGTAGTCTGTGATGATTCGGATATTTTCTAGTTGTTCGAGAACCAGTTTTACCTTTATTTGCTGAAAGACTGGGTTCCAG
This sequence comes from Limnoperna fortunei, assembly GCA_944474755.1. Classification (NCBI taxonomy): domain Eukaryota; kingdom Metazoa; phylum Mollusca; class Bivalvia; order Mytilida; family Modiolidae; genus Limnoperna; species Limnoperna fortunei. Next base: position 87,592,300 of record OX104111.1, read on the forward strand.
TTCAGCCAGATCTATACTGGCTTGTAACTAAATGGCTAAGATTCAGGTTAACATGGCATTGGTAGCCATTCGAAGGTTGAGATTAGAAAGGGGTCGAATTGTCAACAATGTACGATATTTTACCAATTGCCAGTTAATTATGCTTTCTTAAATACTGAATGATAATAATAATGTACAACGCCGAAATATGATAAACTATAGATTAAAGTTAGTTACTTGACTGTCTTGAGTCCATATTGTTTGTGACAGCAACAAGTTTTACACTTGTCTGTATGCTACAGTAAAGACTTAAGTTATATTCTTTAAGTATATACAACTTTATTCAGTATAGGCTTAAATCATTTTCAATTTTACTTTCATATTTTTGTGACCCCTATCCCATACCCTTCACTACAGAGAACTGCACACGTCAATGTTCAATTGACGACTTTCCAATTTAAAAAACGCCACCAAGTGTCCACTTCCGGTACTAAAAACTGCGGCTACAGCCGCAGTTTATCCTGTTGAAAACTTTTGAAATGGACACTTTTCTTTGAAAAATTTTAACGCTTCATGTTAATGACAGGTGTCGAAATCTGAGTGATGATATGTTTATTAAAACTCCCTGCTGTTTTATAGCTTGATTAAACAAGCTTACCAGTGACATCCGTGTTCCCATATTCAAACTCACCTGTTGCCTATGGCTATAGTAACATCTACTAATGAGGTTAATTAGATGAAAATTTAATTGGCATAGACAAACAATACAAAACAATGCAAAATCTGTATTTCAATAACATACTCTTTTAGTGATGATAGCCATAGTTTTTATAACTGGAAGTAAAAAGGGAGATAAATCATGTAAAACTGGAAATGTGTCAATTCACCTAACCAGATCTGAATCATTCTGTCAGTTGTTTCTTATCTGATATTCTCAATGTTTATGTTTGTTGCATTAAAATTCTAAATGCGAGCATCACATATTATGGTTCTCAACGTTAACACTAACAGTGCCTCTTCTTATCATTGGTGATGTGATGTCTTTCTTTTATGTATTGGTGACATCCCAAACATAGTCAAGTCAAGTAAATTTTATTTAAAGTGGGTGACATATATGTTACCAATAAACATATGCTCTGTAGAGCTTTTAAAACCAACATCTACTGTGTTTCTGAGATTGCAAAAAATTTGTCCGACATTTTTGTTGTAATTAAAAAATTAAACAATTCAATTTTATTTGTCAGAATTATTTTTGTCTTCTTTTAAGTAACCATCTGAAATCGGTTTGTTCATATGGATCACTTTTTTTCATACATGCATGTAACTGTATAGCTCACATCACATCGCTATAAATGTGATATAAACTTTTAAGTTGATAAAAAATTTGTCCTATCTACTGACTCATTGCTCCAAACATACAGTCTGATATAAGCAAACAAACATATCTTTTTATATTGACCTAATGTTTTTTAAAACTATCGTGTTCTGATAAAAAAAATTAAATGATATTTAAATAACATGTTGAAAATCTAGAGTTTATTCATATCATGCATCAATGGCAAGGCCACTTACTATAATGCAAGAAACACAAATTACTGTAGGTGTACAAAAAGCATTTTGTATGACAAAAATGTTTTACAAGGCAAGGTAAATAGTGTAAAATTCAACCTTTAGTTGTACTGTAGAACAGATGAGATGTGTGTTCAGCCAAATGCAAGGCAATGTAAAATTCCTTTAAAAAGTATGCAGGTAAATAAAATTTTTAAAATTTTATTTGTAGTATTCTTTCATGTCTTCATTATATATTCTATTGAATAGGTATCGAAAAAATTGTACTGCTGTCAAACAAGTCAACTTAAAACAGTATGTAGAAAGTCAACTAGACATAAGATTCCTGAAGACATAATTTACAGGACAATTCATTCGTCACCAGGTATTGTATTTTTACAGCTTGGAAGTTGAGGCTTTAAACAATATGCCTCCTTTGACATGGTTTGTTGACCTACACCACACTGTGGTGCTGTAAGAGGCTTGTTGACCTCCACCACACTGTGGTGCTGTTGGAGGCGAAACAATGTACCAAAGATTGGATGATTCTCGGCATGTTTGCTGTGTTCGATTTCTCGATACATTTGACCCAGATTTCGGTTCGGAATGTTAACTAAAAAATATAGCTATCCTTTGCTATACTGCGTGAATCCTGAGCTCGCTTTGGAAGGGGACTCTGTCTTAGCCTTAAAGCAAAGTTAACTCACCCTGTCTTTTTGGACAGTTATCCTATGTCACCTCTCAATTTTATTCCCTTTTGGTCAGAAATAGACTTTATTTTTGTCATAGCATCATGTTTATTGTTACACAAGGTTCCCTAACTAAGGGGAATAATTAAAGAATGTAAGTTGGTTCCATTCCCACTATACTTTGTACATAAAGCACGCAAGAAAATACGAGCTGAAATCAGTTAAAGTCTAAAGCAAATATTAATTCTTTCCGGGACGGATATGAACTTGGTGCCGTATGCAAATACGATGCTGATAGTATTAATAGCATTGCAATAAAAATAAGTATTTTGACAGTCACTTTAAAAATAATTTATTTTAATCTGATTAAATATTTGTATTAGTGCATTTTTATAACATAAATGATATTATAAATGTTGACGGATCAGATGTCATTTTCTACTTTTAGTTCTACTTTATCTTTAATTATTCAATCAACTTGTGTACTGAGAACAAACAAACAGTTATTTTGTAGGACAATTGTGTAGCAGTTGATTCTTTTTCATTGTAATGTTGAATATATATGGAAATGTTTGATATAAGAAGACTGATAAGTTAATCATTCTGTTCTGGTCATTTGTTGGTACTTTATCCACATTAAAAAAGGACAAGCTTCTCCTTCTGAATCTGAACTAGCATGACCCCTGCCCCTTGAATAGAATTTTGGACATAAAAGCTGCTGGCTAAATGACAACCAAAATAATAAGGGTCTAAATTTTTTGCTTCCCTGAAGTAAACTAGAAAATGACCTTATTTCGTGATACATATCTTATTGTGGGTAGGTGTATCGTTACAACCTTAGGTGCTGTGTACATAGAAATGCAGAAGATGTCTGTCCATCTGGCTTGTAGGCACTCAACATTTCTTGTTAAATTTCTGTTATACTAATTACTTTTATCAAAAGTTTATATCAACAATAAAGGGTCTTGGTGGCTGAGTAATTAAAGTAGGTAGTCACAGTCACTTTGTCCGTCAATGCTGAGGTTGTAGGTTTGAGTCTCGCTGCAGGCCTGTGTGATTGACTCCTAAACTTAATTGACAAGGATTGTAAGTTTTCTTCTTGAAGATGTGGGTTTTCTCCAGGGACTCCTGTTTCCTTTTCCAATAAAAACTTTAATGCTATGTTATACATGTAGCTGAAAAATTGCTAAAAGTTAAAGTGGAGTTTCTGACCATGGAAATGTCATTTATAGGAAAAATTGCCTTGTAAGCACTGCCAGTCTTACATTTCTTGTCAAATTGTTAAAAAATTTAAACTAGAAAAACTTTGAGCAATGCTCAATAATTGATACCCCTCTGCTTCCACTTTTTTCAAAACATCTATGTAGAAAACTGTTGAAGGATTTTATAACACAAAACAAGTACCTCTGTGTAAAAAAATGGCATCCACATTTTTTTTATGGGAAACCTCAAATATCATTCTAATCAAAATGTTCAATGACAGATGCACAATGACATCACTTTGTGATAAAGCCTCTGAAAATTTGATCAAATTCCTTTCAGTGTTGTTGGTGGAGTTGCGGATAAGAGATGGGTACCCCCTTATGTCAATGAGAAAGTCCATGTTTTTCTATAGGAAACTCCAATAAGAGAAGGTTAAACAGACAGATGGGTGTACACCCCATCACTATATATACCCCCTTTTAATATCTTGGGAAAGGTAAAAAATCAGCACTCAATAATTTTGTGGGAGTTATGACCATTTCACAATTTTAGATAACATTGTATGCAAAAAATATTTCTACATGTATTGTGTTTTATTTTATATCAGCAGTATCAGAGAGGTGAGGTTATGAACAGCACAAGCAGAGTTCTGTCTATATATCTTTGAACAGTAAAAAAGATACTTGTTTGCCTATGCAAAGTTGCAATATATGCTTGGCAGAGGATATTGCCTAGTTGTGGCAACTTCTATTTTTGTTAAAAGTATTTCAGAGTTGGTTTGTTGTACATGTACTTAGATTGTGATGTGCAATATTATGTTCCACTTACAACTAAAAATATATTTTATAAGTTAAAACTGTTTCACTCACATGGTTTCATATCTAAAATTTGACAATATATACAGAGGAAATATATACATACTTTAAAAAAAGAATTTATATGTATCTAACAAAACTGTGTTTGTTTCAGCTTGTTTTGAAAAAGTACATTTCAAACTAGCAGATATTGGAGAGGGAATTCGTGAAGTTCATCTAAAAGACTGGTAGGGTTAATATACAGCTGTTACTTAATTTTTTATGTCATTCATGATAAATATGCGGTTTCTAGGTTGCTAAAAATATCAGCTATGCATATCCTAATAATTCTGCTCACCTTATTGCATAATTTCACAGGTGTGAAGAAAGTCAATTTTTACAGTAAACGAATACTAGAGTATATTGGGAAAAGTGTTTTTGGTACATGATTATTTTGGTTCAGAGCTTCAGCTATATATGTATTATGTCTGACGCTGTGAAATTGAAACAATACATTAATGCACTCAAGAAATAATTTTAATGCTCCCGTGACGACAAGTCGTGGGGCATTAAGTTTTACTCATGTCCATCTGTCTGTCCGTCCGTATGAAATTCCATCAAGCATTTCAGGTAGTGGTTCAGTATCACAAGTTGTACGTCCTAAGCGACTTTCAGACCTGTCTGACAACTACTTCCTGTTTGGGACTTCATTTAGCGGGGGGCATTTGTGTCCCATTGACACATTCTTCGATTTTTGTTTCTAATCATGGTTGATTGTATTTTTTTGTTTGCTTTTATCAGGAAAATATGACAGTTTGCAAATCCTTAGTGTTTTTCTATTTTTTCTGATGTACTTTATACTTCAATCAGATAGCTAAATGATTAATAATAAAATTATACATCATCCCAGTAGTAACATCAATAAATTGTACAAAAAAAATGCCTTTTTGTCTTAATAGGATGTCTTTGCTATATTGCTATTTTTCGTCATGATATACTTACATCACAATCAATAAAACCTTGTTTGTACATACATGTATAGTGTTTCAAATATTAATCAAACTTACTGTCATATAGAAATACTGAATGAAGGGGTATAGAATCTGTTATAATTACCAAATTTGCGGCATGTTTTCTTCCCCCTTCTTTCAATATTATACATATTTGTACATGTTAAGATGTGTTCCCAATTTAAATAATTCACATTTATTTCAAATACGAAAATTTGCTGCACGTTGATTGTTCTTATTTGTAAAGCTGTTGTTGATGCAAACCCTTGTATTTATCTCAGCTTATTTGTGTGATTGCTAATAAGTGACATTTTAAAATATGTAAATGTAGGTTTGTAAAAGTAGGAGATCATGTAAACCAGTTTGACAGCATATGTGAAGTACAGAGTGATAAAGCTACTGTAACAATTACCAGTAGATTTAAAGGTACAATCACCAAACTCCATTATGAAATAGATGACACAGCATTGGTTGGTACACCACTAGTAGACATTGAGACAGATGCTGATGCAGCAGGTTTGTTCTTCAATTACAATCCAATCTATGAAAAACTTGCGAACAGTCAGGTTTTAGTTTTAATACATTATATTGAAATGTCGAAGCTGGCTTAGGTCAAGGTGTGATCACTGGAGGCGAATAGGATGACAATATTTGATACCGTATAAGTGGTTTATGTCCCCTGGGGAAATTTAGCATTTTTGTTAAAAACTGGGAATTTATTTTAGCATAATTTAATTTTTGCTGTCTGTAATTATAACGCATAATGGTATCATTTGTCTTAATAATTCCCATGTTTTTATTTTATTGCATTCAACTTTTACCACTAATATATTGAAAATTAAATCGCCGCAAAAAAAACACCAAGTACTGAACCATGATCACCTAACAAAAAAAAGGCTAAAGGTGCTGTGAATCGTACAACAAACAAATTAATCATAAAATTGATGTTGGCAATAAATGGCTATCACTTAAGTGGATTAAGAATTCACTAAGGAAACTGGTACCTTCTAATAATGTCACAAGGTCAATAGCAGTCACTTCTTCTGTCTTATTGTACATAATTGATCTATATGCTGTTTATCTATATGGCAAAATGTACCACTCCATAGTGTAGACTTGAAACATAAACATAAAACAACTCAATCACACACATATTTTTGTGTCCATATTTTATCTTGATGCAACCTAGCAATACTATACAGTGATACTTGTAGGATTTTTTTATGGTGAGTCCTGGACTCATCACTTTTGAAAGTGGTGAGTCCCAAAAAATTTTCATGAGTCCCACATATTGCAGATGAGTCCAACTAAGTGCTTGCATACAACCGTTTTCTTTGATGACCGACCCATTAACGTCTTTTTATAAAAAGATATAATATGGCTTGCAGAATGTTTATCCCGTGCTATTTTATATTAGTAGAAGCTGAGTTTGGAAGTCTTTTGGAGTATGTTTGAACTGCACTCATTACTTGAAACATGCTGGTGTTTGTCCATTAAACAGAGACTTTTGTCTTACCTGGATGCAGATGCTGACATTAATATCTCTTCCAAACAACTCATTACCCACCCACCCCTATTTTTTAGATCCTAGTCTTTAGCAGATTATCTTATTGATATATACAAAAATTAAAAGTTTATTAGTTAACTAATTAATGTTCATATTGAAGATATCTTTGTACCGGTCAAGAATTCTTACTTTAAAAAAAAAATCGTAAGGCATGCAACTGCAAGTGAAAGGTTCCGACCGTGTATTAAAATTTGAAACGAGTGTATTATCAACGCTTAATTTTAACCATAAAGAGTGTCCATCAACACTGCACGTTTACTGTTTAATAAACATCTTAATTAAAGCATATTTGCCGCCCGAGTGATTGCTACGTGCTGAGAATCGGACGAAACAGGGAAATATCGATCGCCATTTGTAAGAATACGTAATCATGCATTGGAGACAGAATTGACATGACGGAAAATCGTACGCGTCTGACAACTGACACGGCATGTACTGGGACGCGTTAGATGTTGAAAAGGCGCGTCCAGAACTGAAAAGACGCGTACAATACGCATCTAGACGCGTTCGAGGATCCCTGCTATAGTATCCTTAGTTTGTGTTTCAAGTTCGTATAACACAGAGTAAAGCTGTACATATTACATTCAGTTGAAATAAAGCTGTTCAGGTGTTAATCAATTATACCGTAATAAGGGTCGTATTGTCCGCAGTTTTTTTCTTTTAATTTTAGTTGGAAAGGAATGGTGCAGATTATACATAAATACAGACACGATCAGGTTTTTTTCGTCCCGTTGATTGTTGTCAATGGCAGTTGCCATTTTGTTGTAGTGTCATACGCGGTATTTTCGTGCTATTCTAACGTCATTCGTTTACAAACTGCCATATGTATACGTTGTTATGATATTAATTTTTACTTAAATTATTTTTAGTAATATTATATTAATTCTATACGATGAATAAAAATTAACAGATACAAAAATAGTAGATGTGTAACCTGTATTGCCTAAAATGCAAATGGCGTCGTTATGTAACCTCATTTGTTTGAAGATCGATGTTTTGATTGCAATCATTCAGGGATTAAAATAAAACGTGTTATCTTGGTTGATGAATCAAAGTTGACAAATTGTTTTGGCTTCGAAATGTGTGATTTTCCATTTTCACAATGATCAAAATAGACAATATGAGAATGCTCTATTTTTAATTTAATTTTCTACAATCACTTGAAATTAATAAAAGTATAAACATAAATGATATTTAAAAATTAATGTAAAAACTTGTTAAGAAGCGCGGCCAAGTTGGACTTGGATGTCTTCATCTTGAGACGTTTTGTGAAAACTTGTACGTGCGGATCGTACATGCATATAAGAATTTTTCCGCAATTTTCTGGTCCAAGAAAGGGGTGCGGAATATACACACCGTTTTACATTTAACCAGATACAACAGAATCTTGTATAGGCTTGCATGATAACCAGTTATGTTTATTGTATTCAGTTGTTTGTTTATTAATCAGGTGCATCTTCCAGTGGGTCGTCATCAGAAGATGTGTCAAGTTCATCAGATGATGAACACTCCATGCAAAAAATACGTGGACATAAGGTTTTGGCAACCCCTGCTGTACGAAGACTAGCTATGGAAAATAAGGTAATTAAATGGAGGACTCTTTTCTTTGTCGTAACATACAAGAATATAGATTATTTTAATGAACTAGACTGATATGAATCATTGAACATATAAAAAGAAATGTGTTGTTATGTTTCCAACAAAAGAACATATATATCGTTTCAAGTGCAATAAAAGTAATTTTTAACTCTTTGAAGGCTGGCAGACAGAAAGACTTAATATAACTCTGTGTGTTGTCTATTTACCCCATCTTTGATGTTGTTGAGATAAACAAGACATGTAGGCCTGAACATGTTTACAACTTTATTGTTTACAATTCAGAGGGCGTACAGGACAATTTTCCACATTACATTTTCAAGAGGAGGCTTTACTCGAACTACTGTGAAATACTTTTTATTCGTGGGGTATCAATTTTCGTGGTTTTCGTGGAGGCCTCGGACCACGAAATTAAAAATCCAACGAAGAATAAAACTTCATTAACAGATGGGAACTTGGGAACAACGATCTGAAAATGTCAAGAGATCGGACATTTATTCGTAAATGTAATATATGATCTTGTGGTTCGATCCATTACTTATATTCAGCTCAAAACCCATCTTAATGATTATGTTACAGGTTTCATGTTCGAATTGTGTTTTTATTAAATGTAGGTATTATTTAATTGTAAAGCGTATGAAGAAACATCAACTTCCGGTCAAGGTGGGGATATATGAGGTGTTCATTTTCGATGTTAAAAAGTAACAAATTATTATCGGAATTATGTGTTTGGTTGCTCCTTTGAACATGAATTAAAATTACAAATAAAATATTTAAAAGATAAGCTATACTTTATCTTTATTAGTGCATATCAATGGCACGCTATATCAAATGGATGTTGTGATAATACCGATCGAGACACAAATGACATTAAATTACACCTTTGTATTTATTGCTACTCAAAACATGAAGTGACAAATGCCCTTCGGCTAGGAATGCTTCTGAAGATAACAATTAGAGAATTAAATAGACTCAAAGTAGTTTTTATTGCAATTAATCAATTAATTAATACATTACCGTGAAAATGATTCTGCTGTAATCATTTATTTTGATCGCTACCTCACTTTTTGCATTTTCGGAAACCGTCAGTCCACGAATTTAAGAACCAACGAACATGTAAAATTTCACCAAACAACGAAAATTGATACCCACGAATTTAAGTACTTTCACAGTACTGTGAAATACTTTTTATTCGTGGGGTATCAATTTTCGCGGTTTTCGTGGAGGCCTTAGACCACGAAATTTAAAATCCAACAAAGAATAAAACTTCATTAACAAATGGTAACTTGGGAACAACGATCTGAAAATGTCCAAGATCTGACATTTATTTGTAAATGTAATACATGATTTTGTGGTTCGATCCATTACTAATGTTTAGCTCAAAATCCATCTTAAAGACTATGTTAAAGGTTTCTTGTTCGAATTGTGTTTTTATTAAATGTAGGTATTTAATTGTAAAGAGTACGAAGAAACATCTACTTCCGGTCAAGTTGGGGATATATGAGGTGTTCATTTTCGATGTAAAAAAGTAACAAATTATTATCAGAATTACGAGTTTGGTTGCTCCTTTGAACACAAATTAAAATAAAACATAAAATATTTAAAAGATAAGCTATACTTTATCTCTTTTTAGTGCATATCAATGGCACGTTATATCAAATGGATGTTGTGATAATACAGATCGTGGCACAAATGACATTAAATTACACCTTTGTATTTAGTGCTACTCAAGACATGTAGTGACAAATGCCCTTCGGCTAGGAATGCTTCTATAGATAACAATTAGAGAATTAAATAGACTCAAAATAGTGTTTATTGCAATTAATCAATTAATTAATACATTACCGTGTTTATAATTAGCCATTGATTTCCGTGTTGTTAATTTTACATTCGTTACCACACGCGTAAACAACATCATGTAAAGAAACTGTTCTGTCTTCTTTGTATGTTGATGTTAATTATCAACAGTGAACATGATTCTGCTGTAATCATTTATTTTGATCGCTACCTCACTTTTTGCATTTTCGGAAACCATCAGTCCACGAATTTAAGGACCCACGAACATGTAAAATTTCAACAAACCACGAAAATTGATACCCACGAATTTAAGTACTTTCACAGTAAATGGCTGATTTATTTTAACTTGTGCAAGATATTGTTGATATCAACATTTTATTAACATTTAAAAAATCTGAATCATAAGAGCTTTACTCAGTCAATTTTCCACATAATTTATATTTCTAAGGGATATAACTCCTACAAGTTATTGATCCGTGGATTTACTAAGTTGTCTAAGATACAGTTCATATAAAGTTGAATTCAAATTTCTATGAAAAAATGACTAGGAAAATTTGGCACAAAAGCACTAATAAGCCAGACAGACAGTCTCAAACAGACTGACACCCAGTATTTTGATCATGAAGTGTATTCTCACTTGATGAACTTAGTGTTCTAAAATTGTTCATTGTTCTACCTGGTCAATACTTAGCCCAGTATTATAAGGTGTAACTCTATTACATGAAATTATTTTACTTATTCATTAAGTATGAATTTAATGGGCAGCTTCCCAAAAAGCTTAAAAAAGTGTCTTTGACCACACCAATTCAATTTCTTGTTATTTTTTTGTAACTTAAGAATGGGATAGTGAATAAATTAAAAATTGAATTATTGTAGTTTGATTGTCAAAAAAATCACAGTTGAACGGAAAAATTAAAAGAGAGCGAAAACATTTTTTCTTTTTGCATTAGTGTTGTACTTTCAGTCATACTATGTTTACTAGAGTCATCCAAAGCTTACAAATTAATAATATTTTGTGATTTAAGGTTCATCATTCAATATATGTACAATTAATTACACCATTTAAACAATTCAATATTGTATGTCTAATCCAAGATACTACATGTACATGAATCATTTTCAAAGCATTAGAGACAGAAAAAAAACTTTTTTTACAAAGAATGTATGACTTACCTTCATATACTTAAAGGTAAAAGAAAATCCAGAATTATAGATACAAAGTGGTTCAACATTCAAGAGAAAAAATCCAAATCCCATGCAAACATAGAGATAAGGACTTAGTGTCAGTGTGACAAAACCAAGTCAAACAGTTAAAAATAACTTTTCCACATTTAATACTGAACAGCCATCCATCCAGTCATTTTATTTTCATGATGGACATAATCACAACCCTGACAGTAATGCCAACAAGTTCACCCAGCAGTTGTAATACAGCTCCCTTGAGGATTGTTTATCTTGATGGAGTGTCAGACTAATTAAGTTTATTGTGACAAACATGCTTGAAATAGTCTTTATTTAATCGTTGTTTTCTCACAATCATTTATTCCAAATTTGAGTACTACCTGTCTTCTTGTCAAATGTTCCTTTATCCTATAATCTTGTTTATTATGTTGGCGCTAAGGTTAAAATCTTCTATTTCAACACATCTTTGTAAAATCAGTGCAAATTACCTCACTGAAAGAAATGGCAGCATTTTGGATAAGCATGCCTTTAAGTCAGATATCCTCACTACTTTACCAGAACTGCCATTGTTGCTTGCATTTTTTCCACTCCATACATGGGGACATTTCCTGGTAAAATTTTTCCACAATTTGTATTCTTTTTTTTTTTCGCTTTTGATAAAATATATGTTGATGCATCCGTTAAACAAGAAATTGTCTTGTTGTGGCCTTTCTAAATTAAATTGATATTTTTTTAGAAGTGTTAAATTAAATTTAAAAAAAGGCTTTAAATTCAAAATTTAGAATGCTAATTGTCTGAGCCGACACATAACACCACCTATGATTGAACCAAAAGTACCTTGTATACCATCCAGTACAACATATACTTGTATCAGTTATTAGGACATTAGCTTGGTTCAGACATTGTAGAATGGTTAAGTGCAGAAATATGTATAAATAAAAAAAAAATAATAAAACAATTTATTCATATTGTTTTACCCAAGATCAAGCTCAGTGATGTACAAGGAACAGGGAAGGAAGGGAGGATATTGAAGGAAGATATTATGAAATATTTAGATGACCTTGCTAAGGGAGTAAATGGTATGGTATATTATTACTATAAGTTGGCTTCTATTAGTTCTTTAAATATAATAATAATCTTGATTTTCATTGCTTAAAATACAAAATCACTCTTAATCTCCTGTGTTTGCTTTTGAGGCAATTTACAAATAGAAATATAATATGGATCTTATAAGTTCATGGGTGGAATGAAATAATGTAAATAAAACAACAAAACAATACACAAAGCAACAACAAAAATCACAAAGTCTAATAATGCCAGGTTGAAAAGCATGTGCCTTAATAAAAAGGAAATGGTTAACAATTTGTTGGAAGTAGGTTTTTGGTCTATGTAAAAAAATGTAGGAGGAGTTGATTCCTCAAAAACAAAACCATCGTGTATAAAATATGCAATAAAATGACATATGCGTGCAATTTTTCTGTGAAGTTTCAGAGATTTGGGTTGAAAACTAGGTATAGTTGATTACACACAATAGGTATCATCTCTGCAAATGTTCCCAAGTTGAGAAAATTATGAAAAAATCCTCAAACAACTCCATAATAGCAGGTGTGCAACTTCAATACATGTATGATTTTTCTGTGAAGTTTATGAGATCTGGTTGAAAACTGTAGGAGTTGATTGTACAAATAAGGTACCATCTTCTGCAAATGGTCTTAAAAATAAGTTCCCAAGTCTGGAAAATTAGGAAAAAGATCCCCTACAATTCCATAATAATTTTGTCTTAAAAATTTTAGTTAAAACATCAGCGCCACCTGCCAAGTCAGAAGTGTCAACTCCAGGAAAAGTGCCTGTACCAGCAAAACCAAACCCAGTCACACCAGTGGCCCCTGTTAAGCCACGCCCATCTTTACCAGTGGGAGAGGATAGAACTGAAACAATCAAAGGAATGAGAAAAGCTATGGTGAAAACAATGACAGAAGCAAATAACATTCCAACTTTTGGTTATGATGATGAATTTGATATGAGTGCTTTAGTGGAGCTACGGTCTAAAGTAAAAGCTATATCTGAGGAGAAGGGTATCAAATTTTCATACATGCCTGTAATAATGAAGGCAAGTTTTAACATTTAGTTCATTTTTAAAAATAAAAAATTTAATGTACTTAAAATGTTGTATGTATCATTTAAAAAAACACTTTCAGTCATCCCATGGGAAGGTGTCGTAAGCATCTTTACTAAGTGTAAATGCGACCTCTTAATTATTTTTGTATTGGGGAAACTATCAACATTTTTTGCTCTTACTGGGCACCAAGTTTCGCTGAGTAATGAGAGACCCCTCAAAATGAGCGAAATCATTTCACTAATATCACATTAAATTTTGGGGTGTCATGTCATATAAAATTTTTTCGCAAATTTAGAAACCCCGAAGGGTACTCAAGGAAACTCACAAACACCCATAAAATAGTCCAGAAATGGGCTTTGCACAATCAGCTGAAAAATAACCAATACATTTAACAAATTATATCAATATTTTAAATGCTTTTTAAATGCAGCTCTAATATCTAAATTCCATTGAATAATAAATCCACTGACCTAGCTACAGCTCGGCCAGCCAAATATCAAAATAAGAACTAATTTCCTCTCCCTTAGTCAAAGGTCATTTACAGAGCCGTTGTCAGATATAACAGAAAAAAGCGTCATAGGTTGGCTCATATATTTAAGTGCCTTCACAGAGTGCTATGTATGTATTAATGGAACAGGCCTAACACAATATGCTTATATCCAACACATTTTATCCTCAAACAAATTTTATTACTCCAAAGTGACCTGATATAATGAAAACTATTTTTCTTATTTCACCTAATACATAGTAAAGATATCTTGATATATCTGGTTTTATATTCCTGTCTTTTATTATTATGATCTTCCAATTCCATCTGTCTATCTGTAGGCCACATGTCACACTGTATACTCAGAATATCTCACAGATTTTCTTTTATGCTTTGGGAGGAAGAGAAAAACTTGTAAGCATCAGCATCAAAATTGCTATTTTTATGAATTAGCTTAGAGTCGATATGCACCTTAAAGAACTAAGGCTCCGTCTGTCAGTGTTGAAATGTGGATAATGTTGATTCTACCACAGGGCAAATAAGACTGGGCCTACAAAGATTTCATTTAAGTATTAATTCTTAAAGATTTCACAGCATAGTGTATTAAACAGTAGTCATTGTACATTTACAGGCTGTGTCATTGGCATTGTTAGAATTTCCTATGTTAAATGCTAGTGTGGATAAATCTGTAGAAAAGATCACATACAAAGTAAGTTTATTTCTTAATCATGTTGACAATATCATTTTTATTGGCCATATGAAGTAGACTACTTAAGTTATGATGAGTGTATATAAATGCTGTTACAATGATAGTAAATTTAGATTTATCTGAAATACTTATCGAATATCAATTATTTTAAACAAGTTCGATCAACTTGTGATTTTCTTTTTTATAAATACTTGACTGTTTTTTTTCTTCTTAACAGGCAGCCCACAACATAGGAATTGCCATAGATACACAAGATGGACTAATTGTACCGAATGTCAAAAATGTCCAGTCACTCAGCATGTTTGAAATAGCAGCAGAACTTAACAGACTTCAGTCCCTTGGGTATAGTGGGAAATTAGGAACGCCAGATTTAACTGGTGGAACATTTTCTTTATCAAATATTGGAGCTGTGAGTGGTTTATAGTGCTACAACTCAGACTATTGATAAGCTGATAATATTAACTACTAATATTAACTGAAGATTTAACAGTAGGAACAATTTGTATACATTCATTCATTTACAACTTGTAGCAGATAAATGTTTTTTATATGAAACATACTCTCTATACAGCAATTTGACAATGTTTTGAAACTGTTTATACATTGAGTTCAAAAATTCATTTCATGCATTAAGCATAAATAAACTAAATTTGAGATAATAACATTTTCTGTAATAATTTTGGATTTGATTGATTAGATGTTGCTTTATGTCCAGTGGGCAGTATATCAGCTATATTCAGGACAAGAACAAATACTTTTTGAAAAAAAAGTTTCAAAATATGTGTCTCACATCAGTGGTTGAAGAAAACGATGTGCTCACTGTTAAATAAGTACATTTTTGAAGCTGTATGAGTTGGTTATGTTTACAGATAGGAGGAACTTATGCCAGGCCTGTGATATTACCCCCAGAAGTAGCTATTGGAGCATTAGGAAAAATACAGGTAAACAATTCAAACAAGAAAAGCAGCAATTTAAACATCTTATATTATTTTGGGTTGTTTTAATTAGTTTTTATTCCATTTTAACTTGTTTTTAGCTTTATTATTGTGTCTACTTTTTAACTTACCTGACCCAAAGGGTCAGTTTAAGCTACTATCATTTCACTTGGCGTCCATCGTCGGCCATACACTTTTTACATTTCAATCTTCTTCTCAAAAACCACTTGACAAATTGGAACCATACTTGGCAGGAATGTTTATTGGGTAGTTCTTAACAAAATTTGAGTTTTTGGTGCTGATCAATGTGAAACATGGCTGCCTGGGCCATAAATACCTTCTGTTTGGCTGAATTAAAAAAATCTTCTTCTCATAAACTGCTGGGCAGATTGATTTGAAATATTGCAGAAATGTACCTTAGATGGTCCTCTACAAAGTTTGAGTTTTTTGTCCCGATCCAAAATCCAAGATGGACACCATCAAAAGACATAGTTTAACATAGGACCCTATGGGAAAAACATATAAACAACTTCTTCTCGGAAACTGTTCCACATAATAAAGCCAAATTAGGAAAAAATGAAGGTTGGATAGTTATCTTATTATTTTGAGTTTTTCGAGCCAAGTGCAAATTCAACATGGCTACCAGGGCCATTAATGCGTTCTGATTGGGTGAATTTTAAAATTCTTCTTCTCATAAACCGCTTGGCAGATTGATTTGAAATATTGCATAAATGTATCCTAGATGGTTCTCTGCAAAGTTTGAGTTTTTAGTGCTGATCTAAAATCCAAGATGGCCACCATCCCAGCACTTAGTTTAACATAGGACCCTAGGGGAAAAACTAACAAACAACTTCTTCTAGGAAACTGTTCCACACAATGAAGCCAAATTATAAAGAATTGATGGTTGGATATTTATCTTATTATTTTAAGTTTTTCGAGCCAATTGCCAATTGAACATGGCTTCCAGGGCTACTAGTGGGTTCCAATTGGCTGAAATTTAAAAAATCTCCTTTTTACAAACCGCATGGCAGATTGATTTGTAATATTGCATAAATGTACAATAGATGGTCCTCTACAAAGTTTGCTTTTTGTGGCTGATCCAAAATCCAAGATGGCCACAATCGTGGAACACAGCTTAACATAGGACCCTAAGAAAAAACCATACAAACAGCTTCTTCTCTGAAACTGTCCACACAATTAAACCAAATAATGCAGAAGTGAATCTTAGATAGTAATCTTAGTAAGTTTTTGGATGAGACGGATAGGAAATTCAACATGGCTGCCAGAGCTGCAAATGCATTCTGATTGGCTGAATTTAAAATTTGTTTCATCATTAACCGCTTGGCAGAAGGATATGTGTTATTGTATGGTCCTCTACTAGTTTTGAGTTTTTTGTTTTATCCAAAATACAAGATTGCAGCCACCATGGAACATCACTTAACACACTTACCTTTTAAAAAACATAAAACTGCTTCTTCTCAGAAACTGTTCTACAAATTGCTGCTGATTGGAAATTCAACATGGCAACATTCATAGAAACTGCATCTTCACATCAACTTTTAAGCATTTAATATCAAAATTTGCATACCCGACTCCTATCTTAACTGACAAGGATTGCCAGTTTTCTGCCACAGGTGGGGTGGTTTTCTCCAGGTACTCCAGATTCCTCCCCATATAAAAACTGGACACCATGAAATAGCTGAAAAATTGCTGAAAGTGGCTTTCAGCAATTTTTCAGCTATTTTATGGCATTCATTTCATTTTGTTTGTTTGTTTGTTTGATGTTTAACACCATGTTAAACATCAAACAAACAAACAAAATTTGCAAGAGAAGTCATGTTTCTTAAAAAAGTTGTTTTGTATGTAAGGTGAGATATACAGGCTTTTAAGAGCCTCTAGTTATTAAAATTCATCAATGATACAGTGTTAAAAAGATTGACTATGCCAAACATGTTTTATTCTTCTAATCAACTTTAATTTTATTGAATTTTAGAACTTAAATTAAGCTGCCAATGCACAGAAGTAGACTTTGCATGCATGAAAGTATATAAAAAATTAAGTTATAAAATTCCTGTAACCATTACTGTTGACATTTTAAAAATTTATTCTGCTTAATAATTCATTTTTCATTTTTCAGACATTGCCAAGATATGATTACCATGGAAACGTTGTAAAGAAACATATTATGTGTGTTAGTTGGTCAGCAGATCATCGGATAATTGAGGGTGCATATATGGCTCGATTTTCAAATTTACTGAAATCTTATTTAGAAAATCCAGGACTAATTATGCTGTATTTAAGATAGGGATACTGTGATACAAAAGGTTTTTCTGTCACATTTAGAACATTTACATTTAAGATGGGTTTGAATGGGTGATTGATTTATTATACAGACATACCAACATTTTAACTCATTTTGTATAGGGTTTATAATTTCATGTTTTGTTTTGGGCCTTTTCAACAAAAGGTTTGCTTTCAGATTTTTTATTGAATTTTGCATTAATAACACACTCGTGTAATGCTGTGTCAAGCATGAATAAACTAAGTCTCTTTTATTTTAAAGAGGAATAAATGCAAATAATAATCAAGGAAAACATTACACGTATTGTTTAATTGTATTTTTGTATATTTAGATTTATTATTTTAAATGTGTGGAATGACCTGAAATTACTTGTATGGGAATTGTAAATAATATTAATTGATAAAAATTTATAATTGTTAACATTTTGATATTAGAAAAATATACTGGTAAATTGTTGAACAAAATTAAAAGTTATAAATGCCCTATTTTTATCTTTAAAAATCCTTTCACTATAACCTGAAAACTATTTAAAATTAGCTTTGGTTAATGTTTCGTAAAAATGCTTACCTGGAAACATTTTGAGGTCTGCAAAATGTCATCATTTTGTGTGCCTACTTAAAAACAGGCAAATTCTTGTTTGGTTATCTATTATATTTCATCTTGCTTCATTATGGTGTACATTATTGTTCAAAAATATTTAGAAACATGTTCTTGTTATGCATTTGTTTAGGAAAAGCAAACGAAAAATATATCCTCTAGAAGTAGTATTCAGTAAAAGATACACACCTTGCAAATTATCAGCAATACATTTTATACATACATGTTAAACAAACAGTAATAAAAAACCCATAAATTTTTTTAATTTATTTTGTGTTAAATAAAAAAAATGCAAATAATAAATATTTGAACTACCAGTTTGGACAATGAATATGGTTGTGGGAGATATTAATTCCATATCAGACAGTGGAGATAACTTATTAACTGCATTCAAATTGCACATAATTTTTAGAAAAAATATCTAAAATGACAAAGACAAACAATTCTGCCATTTGTCATTTGTATGACTGCATTTAATATTATGTTAGTTTTATCTAAGATTCATCTCCTATTTAAAAAGCATGCCTTATTCCTACATGTACCAATATGTAAAAATAACTGTTGATATAATTATAATAGTAGATTAAACGTTCAATTTTGTTTTCAATCAGTATGGTTTAAGTTGGAGTTATTTAAATGAAAAAGTTTAAGAAATTTAAGAATTGTCACCTTTATGTACTTGGCAAGGTGCAAACCTCTGTATTCTGTATCAGAGTAATACTTTATCGCCAAGGACATTGATGACAAAAATAGTATTCCCTTTTAAGATGTATAAGTTTATCAAAAAAGAGAGATAACGCTCTTCAGTTTTGGAGAGAGGTAAAACTTTAGTAGCTAGATGCTACATTATTAGTATTTATAATCGTGTGTATTATTTGAATCTCAAACTGAATAATAAAAGAGTATAGAT
The DNA here is from genome assembly GCA_944474755.1 of Limnoperna fortunei. Lineage (NCBI taxonomy): Eukaryota > Metazoa > Mollusca > Bivalvia > Mytilida > Modiolidae > Limnoperna > Limnoperna fortunei. Next base: position 87,611,724 of record OX104111.1, read on the forward strand.
ATATTTTATTTGCTCATTATATTTTAAGCCAGAATAAATTGAATTAGATGTTTTATGTAAAATCTAGTTTTATAGCTAGATTGAGATAAATTTATATTGTCAATGCTAGGTAAAATAACCTTTCCACATTCCAAAGTTGAAGAAGATCATTCCAAAGTTGAAGAAGATTTTAAATAAAGTACATCTTATAGCATGTGTTTGATAATTTTGATAAATAATGTAATTTGAAAAGGTTACTAGTTATTATATTGACAGCGATGAAATAAAGAGATTTCCCATTGAAATAAATTCCAGTAAATCACATGTGAGATAAATTAAGTTCTTTCACTTCCTGGAAGTGATGTCACAGTGTGTGTCCTTAACAACATCGCTAACATGCAAGAACATTAAAAAGAAAGTTCCTCTGCGTTTGTGGTGAGATATCAAATATTCATCAATGAAATAAACAGGATAATCTATTACACATTGTTAATGTAAAATATGAAAATAAGATTACTGGTGAAGATTTAACTCGTGCATGGAACAAATTTCCCTCACGTTTTTAATCTGATGTGTTCTGTTGCACTCGTGATATTTATTTTTAATATGCACTTTGTGCAATTGATTATCCTTTCAATTATAGAAAATCTTTTTAATATCAAAAGTGAGTCCCTAATTTCTCAGATAGATTATATCTGAAATTTAATCATATTGTAAAAAATCCCTGAAAAGCTTGTTTAAAATGACAAACTTAATGTTATCAAAGTGTTTATTCTGAAAACTATGGGTGTTTGTGACATTTCCTTGTTTCACTATTTCGTAATGAAATCAATAACTTGGTTAGTTGTATTGTTTCGGATTTATGCCACGTTCAGCAATTTTTCAGCTATCCATAATATAGCTGAAAAATTGCTGAACGTGGGATAAAGTTTTTATTGGGAGCAGGAAGTCGGAGTACCCTGCGAAACTCCGACGAATGTAGTGAAAACTGGCAATGGATTCTTGTCAAGTATGGTTCCTGTCCAATCTTCGGAGCCGATGTCATATCCGCTCCATTGCAGACTCATCGCACACTAATCAGTCCAAATTATGGACTACTAAAATTATTCATTCGCACGCTGCTCGCTTATCTCTGACCATAGTTAAGTGAAATTTGAATTAGGATGACAGATTGTCTTTTCCTAAAATATCAGATGATTTTATAACTTAGATACTATTGAAATAAACATTAAGCGATTATATGTTTAAATGTACTTAAATTGTAGTCGGTTTAATAGATAAGAATAAAATTAATATGTGCAATCAATTGATCGATTATGTTCTTTTTATTTAATAATTTTTCGAGGCTTACACATCTGTAATATGGGGGAGCTTAAATTCTCTGAGTGACAGATCACGGTTACAGTTTGTCAGCAGTTTTTCCAATGGATTGCTTCTCATTTTTGCCGGCCTGTTTCTGTATATTTATGGGGCAGAGTTCATAGATGACCTGCTGAACAAAATGAAAAGACATTAGCCCAGACCTTTAATTTTAAAATTCCACTCTATTGGCGATGTTTTTTCCCTGATCAATGCTAAATTTCGGCGATTATTTGCATTCAACCTATCCCAGCGAGCATGAAATAGACGAAACTACAAATGTACTTAAACCTACTTCTTGAAATAGATTCGGGGAAAACTACAAACTAGACTCGATAAACAGGATGACTTCAACTTTCCAATTGTCAACTTCCCGTTCATATATAGTAACATTCCAGCAGCTTCAGCGTAAGGTGGATACTATGCTAGATCCTGCGATCGGTATTCCCGTTTTCTAGACTGATCACAGCTCGTGAATACTAAGCTACTCAAACAACGGCTGTTTTAAATTAGTTGATGTTATCCCTTGAGAAGTTTTATGGTCGGCACCATCACCTAATTGATCTTTATGGTTAATCAATCTCTCAAATACAATCCGACATTTTCGCGGAGTCATAGGTAGTCTTTCCTATTCCTGGATTTGACTTTTTCTAGAACATGACAATAATTCGACGGGTGTTTAATTATAGGCAGACACTGCTTACTTTGGAGCACCTGAGCTTTTTATTTTGTTCGGGATATTCTTTTTCTGCTTTTTAGGTTTTAGTTTTTTGTTTTGCGATGTATGTTTGTCTATATCTAGAATTGTAATTGTCCATTTACCTTGGGCTCTTGTTGTTTCGTTCCTTGCTACTTTTCTTCTGTTTTGGAGGTTAATCCTACCCGGTCAGACAGCCACTTGATCAATAGTAGATGGTCGCTCAGTAATCGAACGAATTAATGAGAATTTAGCACGATATACCGAACAAAAAACGAAAACTCGATTTTGATGCTTCAATACTTGAAACTCACTAAGTGTAGTTCTCTCGTGATGACAAACGTTTACTCTTCTTTTTTTAGTTTTAGATGACAGGTGGGGTTTTTTGTAAATTGACACGATGTCGTCATAATCTAGAAAAATGTATGTTTATCAAAATTTTAACTAGACCGGAAATCATTTTTTTACGCGGCTATTGAGACGGTTTCCGACGTCTCGACCCACCGGCGCATTGCCAAATAATAGAAGACCTATCGTTAAGGGTTGTCCGAGTTATACTATGTGTAGCCTAACCACATAGAATATGGGTAACGTGTGTGGAGAATGCCACGATCCTCATACGTTTAAGACTCCTTTTGTTGCGAAAAGTGGTGTGCGCATTATAGTGGCTTCATTTTCTTTAATTTTCTGCTCAAAATTTTTTGCCCAATGGCCCATCCACATTTTCCTATTTTTTTTACTCGTTTCCGTCCTAAGTATAGCTGAAATTCTACTAATTGGACGTAAAGTAACAATTCGATCAATATTTTTTTTACACATTTATTGAGGTTTTGCCTCGTTTAATTCATTTTTTTAAAGTAACCTTCAGAAAAGATGCGGGAGATGGATAATGAAAAATGACCACGACAAAAAAGAAGAATGACAAAAAAACCAAGGCAGAAAGAATGATTATTGACCATGGCAGAAAGAAAAATGATAAATGACCATGGCAGAAAGAAAAATGATAAATGACCACGGCAGAATGAAGAATGATAAATGACCATGGCACAAAGACGAATGATAATTGACCATGGCAGTAGGAAGATTGATAAATGACCATAAAAACGAAAGAAGAATGATAAATGACCATGGCAGAAGGAAGAATGATAAATGACACGGCAGAATGAAGAGTGATAAATGACCATGGCACAAAATAGAATGTTAAACAACCATGGCAGAAAGAAGAATGATAAATGACCATGGCACAAAGACGAATGATAATTGACCATGTCAGAAGGAAGATTGATTAATGACCATGGAAGAAAGAAGATGGATTAATGTTCAAGGCACAAAGAATGACAAATGACCATGGCTGAAAGAAGAATGACAAATTACCATGGAAAAGAAGAATGATTAATGACAAATCGCAGAAAGAAGATTGGTAAATGACCACGGTAGAAAGAAGAATGATAAAAAACCACGACAGAAAGACTAAAATTGACCATGGCAGAAAGAAGATTGATAAATGACCATAAAAAAGAAAGAAGAATGATTAATGCCCATGGCAGAAAGAAGATTGATAAATGAACATGGAAGAAAGAAGATGGACTATGTCAAGGCACAAAGAATGACAAATGAACATGGCTGAAAGAAGAAAGATAAATGACCATGACACAAAGAAAAATGATAAATGACTATGGCAGAAAGAAGAATGATAAATGACAATGGCAAAAAGAAGATTGACAAATCACCAAAGCACAAAGAATGACATTGACCACGACACAAAGTAGAATGACAAAAAAACCACGGCAGAAAGAATGATAATTGACCACGGCAGAAAGAAAAATAACAAATTACCATGGCAAACAGAAGAATGATAAACGACAGCTACAGAAAAAAGAATGATAAATGACCATGTCACACAGAAGAATGATAAATGACCATGGCAGAAAGAAGGATAAATGACTACGGCACAAAGAATGATAAATAACAACGACACACAGAAGATTCATACAAGAGCCATGGCAGACAGAAGAATGATAAATGGCTACAGCAGAAAAAAAGAAGGTTAAATGGCCATGGCAGGAAGAATAATGACAAAAAACCACCACAGAAAAATGATCAATGACCATGTCAGACAGTAGATTGATATATGACCATGGCAGAAATTAGATTGATATATGACCATAGAAGAAAGAAGAATGATAAATTACAATGGCAGAAAAAAGAATGTCAAATTACCATGACAGAAAGAAGAATGATAGAAGACCACGATAGAAAGAAGAATGATAAATGGCCATGACAGACAGAAGAATGGTAAATAACCATGGCAGACAGACGAATGAAGAAAAACCACGGCAGAAAGAATGATAATTGATCATTGCAGAAAGAAGATTGATAAATGACCATGGCAGAAAGTAGAATGACAAATGACTATGGCAGACAGAAGAATGGTGAAAGACCACGGCATAAAGAAGAATGACGAAAAACAACGGTAGAAAGAACGATAATTAATCACGGCAGAAAGAAGAATGATAAATGAACATGGCAGACAGAAGAATGGTTAATGACCATGACAGAAAGAAGAATGACGAAAAACCACGGCAGAAAGAATGATAATTAATCATGGCAGAAAGAAGAATGATAAATGTCCATGGCAGACAGAAGAATGGTAAATGACCATGGCACAAAGAAGAATTAGAAAAAACCACGGCAGAAAGAATGATAATTGATCATGGCAGAAAGAAGATTGATAAATGACCGTGACAGACAGTAGAATGACAAATAACCATTGCACAAAGTAGAATGTCAAACGACCATGGCAGAAAGAAGAATGATAAATGACCATGGTACAAAGACGTATGATCAAAAAACCACAGAAGAAAGAATGATAATTGACCATGGCAAAAAGAAGATTGATAAATGACCATGGAAGAAAGAAGAATGATAAATGACCATGGCAGAAAGAAGAATGATAAATCACCACGGCACAAAGAAGAATGATAGATAACAACGACTAACAGAAGATTGATAAATGGGCATGGCAGACAGAAGAATGGTTAATGGCCACGGCAGAAAGAAGATTGATAAATTGATAAATAACCATGGCAGAAAGAAGATTGATAATTGGCCATTGAAGAAAGAAGAATGAAAAATGACCATGGCAGAAAACAGAATGATAAAAGACCAGGACAGACAAAAGAATGATAAATGACCATTGCACAAAGACAGATAAATGGCTATGGCAGACAGAAGAATGGTTAATGACCATTGCAGAAAGAAGAATGACGAAAAATCACGGCATCAAGAATGATAATAGATCATGGCAGAAAGAAGATTGATAAATTTCCATGGCAGAAAGAAGAATGATAAATGACCATGGGACAAAACGCATGATAAAAATAGACCACGGTAGAAAGAATGATAATTGACCATGGCAGAAAGGAGATGATAAATGACCATGGCAGAAAGAAGAATGATAAATGACCATGGCAGAAAGAAGAATGATAAATGACCACGGTACAAAGAAGAATGATAAATAATAACGACACACGGTAGATTTATAAATGGCCATGGCAAAGAGAAGAATGGTAAATGGCCACCGAAGAAAGAAGGATGACGAAAAACCACGACAGAAGAATGATAAATGGCCATGGCAGAAAGTAGATTGATAAATGACCATGACCGAAAAAAGTTGATATTGACCATAGAAGAAAGAAGAGTGATAAATGACCATGGCAGAAAAAAAGATAAATGACCATGGCAGAAAAAAGAATGATAAATGGCCATGGCAGAAAAAAGAATGATAAATGACCATGACAGAAGGAAGATTGATAAAAGACCACGACAGAAGGAAGATTGATAAAAGATCACGACAGAAAGAAGAATGATAAATGACCATTGAAGAAAGAAGAATGATAAATGGTCACGGCGCAAAGAAGAATGATAAATAACAACGACACACAGAAGATTTATAAATGGCCATGGCAGAGAGAAGAATGGTAAATGGCCACCGCAGAAAGAAGGATGACGAAAAACCACCACAGAAGAATGATAAATGGCCATGGCAGAAAGTAGATTGATAAATGACCATGACAGAAAGAAAGTTGATATTGACTATAGAAGAAAGAAGAATGATAATTGACCACGGCAGAAAGAAAAATAACAAATTACCATGGCAAACAGAAGAATGATAAACGACAGCTACAGAAAGAAGAATGATAAATGACCATGGCACACAGAAGAATGATAAATGACCATGGCAGAAAGAAGGATAAATGACTACGGCACAAAGAATGATAAATAAGAACGACACACAGAAGATTCATACAAGAGCCATGGCAGACAGAAGAATGATAAATGGCTACAGCAGAAAAAAAGAAGGTTAAATGGCCATGGCAGGAAGAATAATGACAAAAAACCACCACAGAAAAATGATCAATGACCATGTCAGACAGTAGATTGATATATGACCATGGCAGAAATTAGATTGATATATGACCATAGAAGAAAGAAGAATGATAAATTACCATGGCAGAAAAAAGAATGTCAAATTACCATGACAGAAAGAAGAATGATAGAAGACCACGATAGAAAGAAGAATGATAAATGGCCATGACAGACAGAAGAATGGTAAATAACGATAATTAATCACGGCAGAAAGAAGAATGATAAATGAACATGGCAGACAGAAGAATGGTTAATGACCATGACAGAAAGAAGAATGACGAAAAACCACGGCAGAAAGAATGATAATTAATCATGGCAGAAAGAAGAATGATAAATGTCCATGGCAGACAGAAGAATGGTAAATGACCATGGCACAAAGAAGAATTAGAAAAAACCACAGCAGAAAGAATGATAATTGATCATGGCAGAAAGAAGATTGATAAATGACCGTGACAGACAGTAGAATGACAAATAACCATTGCACAAAGTAGAATGTCAAACGACCATGGCAGAAAGAAGAATGATAAATGACCATGGTACAAAGACGTATGATCAAAAAACCACAGAAGAAAGAATGATAATTGACCATGGCAAAAAGAAGATTGATAAATGACCATGGAAGAAAGAAGAATGATAAATGACCATGGCAGAAAGAAGAATGATAAATGACCACGGTACAAAGAAGAATGATAAATAATAACGACACACGGTAGATTTATAAATGGCCATGGCAAAGAGAAGAATGGTAAATGGCCACCGAAGAAAGAAGGATGACGATAAACCACGACAGAAGAATGATAAATGGCCATGGCAGAAAGTAGATTGATAAATGACCATGACCGAAAAAAGTTGATATTGACCATAGAAGAAAGAAGAGTGATAAATGACCATGGCAGAAAAAAAGATAAATGACCATGGCAGAAAAAAGAATGATAAATGGCCATGGCAGAAAAAAGAATGATAAATGACCATGACAGAAGGAAGATTGATAAAAGACCACGACAGAAGGAAGATTGATAAAAGATCACGACAGAAAGAAGAATGATAAATGACCATTGAAGAAAGAAGAATGATAAATGGTCACGGCGCAAAGAAGAATGATAAATAACAACGACACACAGAAGATTTATAAATGGCCATGGCAGAGAGAAGAATGGTAAATGGCCACCGCAGAAAGAAGGATGACGAAAAACCACCACAGAAGAATGATAAATGGCCATGGCAGAAAGTAGATTGATAAATGACCATGACAGAAAGAAAGTTGATATTGACTATAGAAGAAAGAACAATGATAAATTACCATGGCAGAAAAAAGAATAATAAATGACCATGGCAGAAAAAAGAATGGTAAATGCCCATGGCAGAAAGAAGAATGATAAATGACCATGCCAGAATAAAGAATGACAAATTACAAGGCAGAGAGAAAAATGATAAAAGACCACGACAGAAAGAAGAATTAAAAATGACCATTGCACAAAGAAGAATAATAAATGGTCATGACAGAAAGAAAAATGACGAAAAAGCCACGGCAGAAAGAATGATAATTAATCATGGCATAAAGAAGAATGATAAATGACTATGGCAGAAAGTAGATTGTTAAATGACCATGACAGAAAGACGAATGATGAAAAAACCACGCAACAAAGTAGAATGCCAAACGACCATGGCAGAAAGAATAATAATAATTGATTATGGGACAAAAAAGACTGATAAATGACCACGGCAGACAGAAGAATGATTAATGACCACGACAGATGGATAATAAAAATGACCACGGCAAAAAGAAGACTTTAAAATGATAATAAATGACTAACCTCAAATGGAAATAAGAGGTGTCGGGATAGAAACTTATACATGACTAGAATTGAAATTATAGATGACCTGCCTGAAATAAAAACTGACAAAAAGGTAATCGTCTCGAGTTTGCTATAATAAATGATACATGTTTTTCTGTTTTAATCTACAAGAAGTTTCAACATTTAGGCAATATTAAATGTGCTTTCGGTATTTTGTAATGAATCGTAAAAATGTTAAAAGTTCCAAAACATAAATTTTTTTGTCGTGTAATGTAATATATCCGTGACTTAGCAGGAAGTTCATAAGTGAAGGAAGAAGAAACAATCTTATTTTGTAATAAGTGTCATTTCCGTGACTTCTCCCATAATTTTTTAACAATTGAAGACAGAAGTTGTTATTCAACAAGACAGGTTTTGAACAGTAAGGCGCACTGTAGGTACAGACTTAAAAAGGTATTTATTTAGTTTATTGTAAAATTGTTGTCAGGTTTGCGCTGCAAGACTGGTTTATTAAGGATTTTTTTGTATATTATTGTTTTTACATTTGTTTTTCCAGATTTGCTATTCCTTTGGATTTAATAAGTTTTGTTTATTTCATGTGATAGTTTCAATACTATTAAGAACCCTTTTGGGTGCTGCACTAGCCTGCAAGAGGCATTGATACTGTTGGGATGATCTGATATGTCCTTAATATTACGAAGAAGTCTTTAGGCGTTACATCAGTCTTTGTATGTTCTTCTTAATGACACGAGGAACCAGTGACCTTTTATATAAAACAAAATAAAACTGCTTTGGTCTTTATATCTGTCTTTGCTGATTTAAAAAAAAGATACTAATAACCCACGCCTCTTGTGCTTTGACGTCGTCTTCGTGTGATTTTATAAGCAGACCATATTATATTATACAGCGCTTGTATTGGTAGAAAAGTAGTAAATGTTTTGGCTATAGTCGAAATAATCTCATTTCTTTGATTTGCATACCTTTCTAATATCTCCTAGCATTTAACTGGCTAGGAAATTAATAAACATTCATTTAACATTAAAAATATTAAATTGTTTAAAAAAAATTAGGAAAATTGTATTTAAAAACATCTAAGAAAATTTTTTCTACTTTCCAAAACTTGCTTAATATAGGAACTTACAGACAAATATTTGTACACATGTGACCACTATTAATGACCAAATCAGGACACAACGTAGAATTTAGTTTAATACCGTTAAACTTAAAACAATAGGTAAATAGGTAAAAATAAAAATGTTTCTAAAGTTAATAAATTAGTTATGCAATAAATTTGTTTTATTTCTAAAATAATTTACTTACTATAATGAAACAATATTTGAAATATTACCAAGCAATATATAGAACCTTCGGTACCGACGAATTAGCCTGTCTTATCTGTCTGTATCTCATACGTATTATTAATATAATGAATTTGTTTTCGTTTTGATTCTTTCAGCAAAATTTCAGCTATATCTTGGCTGGCGTTTAAGTTTTATGGAGGTTGGATACCAAAATACCCAGTGACAGTTAAATTTTGACCTTTTTTTAAAACAATTATTCATCCCCCACAAACAATAGTTATGAACTGTAATATTGACATGTTGAAAATTGATCAATATGCATGTTTTGAATTAAACAGATTAAATATTTTTAAAAATACGGATGGGGTCATAGAAAATCATTCTTGAGGTTCTTATTGATGCCGCCTAAAATTTATCAAAATTTTGTATGTCTTTTTATTTCCTCAGAAACAAAACATTGCCCCGTAAAACACGGCTAGACAATTAAAAGAGCAACATTTACATATCAAATTTATTTAATTTGGTTAATAATGACTAACTATTTGAGAGAAAGCTGTGACCGAGGACATTATGTTTCAAAAACGAACTATCCTGATAAATATTATTTATGTATGACCAGCTTTTACTAGTTTGCATGTTGTGATAAATATCCACATAAGAAACAAAATATGCTCATCAGACAAAGAGTTGAAAATGTCTGGTCATACAAAAATAAACTATACAAAACACGAACATAAAAACCATAAGTTTAAAGGGGTGGTTCGGAAGGATAAGAGTTTTCTGCATAATTATCGACATCCGTCTTTTTTATTATATATAGGTTTAATCGATGTCGGTCGTCTAGTTGGGGTCAATTGTGCAACTTTTTAATTTTTAATCTAAAATATCATCCTCGATTACGAATTTACTATTTACTCATAATTATACACATCGTTACTTGTTTTTACAGAATCAGCGCAATTACTGAACAGGCATGAAGATACTCTTTTTACTTTGTTTATGTACGTTAACAACAGACTGTTTTAGTGAAAAGGGTAAGAATTAAGCAATGGGAGTAAATGGCAAGAATCGATAAACCCGATCACCATAAATCTGATTACAATCTTACTGTCTTGTCAATAAATGTCAAATGAGGGATTGAAGTTTATAGACTTATGAACCAAGGCTGCAAGAAAAACGACTGGTCCGCGCTTTTTACTATAGATTTATTATAGATAATATTGTTGATAAATATTGTGTGAAAATATGATTGCAGCTTTCAAAATGTTTAGTGCATAGTGATTGCGATGCAATGATTATTAGATACATCATTATTAACAAGTGTTGTATGATACACAACCATGTTTATCAAAACACCAACTCACACACTCGGATTTCGGATTGAGACGAGTTTACACACTCATCTCAACTTGTGGCATCCAATCATTACACATGAGCTTTAAAATTGCTATTGTAACGTCTTTGATTTCGACGTTTTCAGTGCACACGAACGATGCATAACTCTACCAATGTTATTTGACCTTAGTTTATTTTCTTGTATCGAAAAACAACCTTCTGGATGTAATAATTTCAAACTCAGTGTAAAGGTACGTGATGATTAGAAGTGAGATTGACAATAATATCCCTCTACCTACATTAATTTTTCCGTTCGGTTTACTTTTTCGTCAGTTCGTCGGTCCGACATACTATTCCGGAGTATACTTGATTATTACAGCACTGAGTTATTTCTATTAGACATTAATTTAGAGAATAGCAGATTGCACTGTCCATTGATCGAAGTGTACTTCTTTTAACATCCACGGTCCTAGCAAAATCTTGATATATGATATTTCCCTTTGATCAAGACGAGAATACCTTTGCTGATTTTATCACTTTTTGTTAAATATTATATCCTTGATTTCTAAATTTCTTTAGCAACATAGCAATAATCCGCATTTAGGGGCGGGTTTAACATTCATTCATCTACAGGAAATATAAAAGTTTCGAATCGATGTGCATGAAAAAAAATACAGTACATGCATTATATGTAGGTACATTTAACACTAAATTCAAAAAATACACAACAAAACTTAATAAATATTACGAAAAACTCGGCGTTGATATTTTCTCTTGTTATCATTTTATGACGATTTTGTGTCAAGAAGGTAAGAATTCAATCTTAAATGATTTCTGTAATAGACGTACACATGGTACATGCCGGTCGGTTTTACGTGTTTTTTAGTTTGAGAGAATTGTTTGTGTTTGAAATCTGTGTTATAGACCTACACCTTTTTGTCATAAACAAGGGATAAAGCGAGAACACTTGATATTTGACTTATGGTAGTTCTTCGTCAACAAAAGGCCGTGAACTAATAGTTGCCCACTCCATGACCATGGCCATACATCATAATTTCCTTAGTCTTAGGGCAATTATTTCATTGCAAAACCCAAATTTACTCTTTGTTGTTTGCCAGCTCCATATTTTTAAAAAGATTAACTGTCATGTATGTTTTGTTTTCAGCAAGTTGCTTTCAAAGCCAGTTTAAATGTGAACACTCGGGGAGATGCATTGCTATGAACTGGAGATGCGACGGTGATGTAGATTGTGGAAATGGGGACCAATCTGATGAAGAACATTGTGGTAAATATTATAAATTGTAAAGTTGACAAAAAGGTTATAAAGGTAACGTTGTGGTAAGTATTATAAATTGTAAAGTTGACAAAAAGGTTTTAAAGGTAACGTGGGCGTTTCTTTTGTAATTTTCCTCTTTATCAGCTGATAAATTGTACATGTTTAAAGACTATAGTACTATTATTTTTTTAATTATATACAACTTTTGTTATCGTATAATTAAGGTCTTTCCCACTTCCAGTGGGAAGACCTTATTGTTTTCCTTCGATTATTTTTTTCTTTTTTTCCCCGCCAACTTCAAAACCAAACAGTTTAAAAACTACGCGACATATCATTTTGGTCTTTTGCGACAAGTTTTGGGCACTATTCGGAATTTACCCCGTGAAACCGAAACATTTTTATTTACAGAGTTATCTGCCCAAACACCGAAGACCTTGTTATCGCATAATCTCTGGAACCATAACAGATACAAGAAAACTGAAATGTGACAAATGTTGAGGAACTTTTGAGACAACTTTATGACATAATTTGGCTAAAAATTTCTGACTACCGAAGTCAAGCGGTATCCCTTGCTTATGACAAAAACTCTAAAACCTTAAGTCGAAATCCTGAAATGTCTTCACCATTTGTCGTCCTGTGATATGTCCTTGTTATCATTTCAATTTAAAAACTATAAAAGATAGAAGAAGCCAATAAATGAGAAAAAATATTCCTCTCATCAAGACCCTCATTTGATAAATTGGTCGAGAACTGTGCGATGAACCGTTTTCGAGTTCGAGGCCTTGACTTTTTAAGGTTAATCAGTTATGTGCATACAACTTGAAAACGGTTAGAGATAATGTAGTAAACATATAGGTTTAAGATGATCACCAAGTCAAGGCCTTCAATTTGAGCCCACTTTCAAAGGTAATGGGTCAATGTAATACCAAAGCAACAAGGTAACCATTACAAAATGTCCTTAGCAACCATATACTTTTTAAAATCAAGATGATGTTCTTTACTAAAACACGTCATTGTACAACCGGAAGTGGCATGTTGTCCTTAGCAACGGCCACAAAAGTCCTTGACAACCATGTATTGTTTTTACTCAGACACAGAAATAGTCTATTCCGCCTATAAAATGGTCCAGTGACCTATGTAGTCAAGTTTCACAAAAGAGATGAAGAAAAATTAATGTCTAAAAAGGTATCTGGGAAAGACCTTTCTAAGTGTTCTTGAACAATTAGCCCTATCTTTCTTGCTGTGTTTTAAAATCTTTATTATGGCAATCAGATAAATCGGATTGTATTATGATTGGTTCAAGTTGATCATTCGAGGTTGCATTCCAAAGAACGAGCCAATCAGCATTAAGGACTGTAACACACCTTCTAAACATAATGAATGTCTTAAATTCCGATCATTAAAGGTTTTTCCCACTTCCAGTAGGAAAACCTTATTGTTTTTGCTTTGATTATTTTTTTCCGCCAACTTTCAAAACCAAACAGTTTTAAACTATGCGACATCTAGTTTTGGTCTTTGGCGACAAGTTTTTGGCATTGAAAGTCTATTGGAATTCACCCTGTGAAACCGAAGCATTTATCTTTACGGAGTTATCTGCCCAAATACCGAATTTTGAACTATAACCTTGAGATTTGTTTAAGGACATGTCGCAGGACAACAAATGGTGAAAACATTTCATGATTTCGGAGACCTTGAAACATTTAAGGGATACCGCTCGCCTTCGCTAGTCAGAAATTTTTGCCGAATTATGTCATAAAGTTGTCTCAAAAGTTCCTCAACATTTGTCACCTTTCATTTTTCTTGTATCTGTTATGGTTCCAGAGATTACGCGATAACAAGGTTTTCGGTGTTTGGGCAGATAACTCCGTAAAGAAAATTATTTCGGTTTCACAGGGTAAATTCCGAATAGACTTTCAGAGCCCGAAACCAAAATGATATGTCGTGTAGTTCTTGAACTGTTTGGGTTTGAAGTTGGCGGAAAAAAAAGAAAAAAATAATAATAGAAGCAAAAACAATAAGTTCTTCCCACTGGAAGTGGGAACGAACTTGAATAGTCTATATCGCTTAAAAAATGGCCAGCAACCTGTGTAGTCAAGTTCAAAACAACAGATGAAGACAAATTAATTTCTTACAGGAACCTGGGAAAGACCTATCTTGTTTTATAATATTTGTAAGAATTTAGTAAATGGCACGAATATATTTTTAATATCAAAATAGAAAATTTACTTTGATTTATTTTCCAAAATATATTTTTGCAAGTACCTGTTTTTACACAAGTCATGAACAATAGGAAAACCTAATTGTTTGCACAAGTTCATAAAATTGAATGAAACCTTGTTTCAGGTTGACAAAGTATGTATAGTTAAACCATTGGTTACAATTGCTAAACAATTTCAATAACATTAAAAAACCAGGAAGTCTAACCAGTTAAGATCAAGAATATTGTTCAAAACTAATTTTCACTGATAGGATTCAGTTGACTTTAATACCAACCTACATGTAAATACCTCCACTAAAAGCTTGTTATGAATTATGCAATGATAAGTAACAAACGAGGTTATATAGTAAGTAAGTAAATAAGTAATATTTATTTAAAGTCGGGTAGCATACATAACAATTAACATAAGCTCTCAGGAGCATTTACACCGACAATACAATAAAATAAATAAACAACACATCAAGACACATGTTAAGAAAAAGACATACAAAGCATGTTAAAACAGAAATTAATAATCTAATCGAAGACAGGCACATATACACTTGGCCATGTTAGGGACCACCAGGATTTTAGCGGAGGTGATTTTTTTTAAACCAATATTTTTATCAATATATAACCATCCATTGTTCATTTCACGTTTCGTTTAAAATAGTCGACTATTTTAAAGAATTTTTTGATTTTACTATTCAAAATGTATAGAAAAACCAACAAGATGTCGTTTGTAAAAATATGCCATAAAACTGCAAAATCATAACTAAAAAAAGTTTCAGTTTGAACCGCTCGTAATGTTACATACAAAGAGTTGGCAGGTTGAGGGTTATTAAGATGTAAGAAGAAAACATTTTTAAACATTTATTCACAAGAAAAGAGTCAGTATTGTGTGTATCCATCACGCTACCGGTGCAATTCTTGAACTCGTCCCCTCATGCTCTGAAAAAGTCTCTGAAGTTTACGTTGAGGGAATTGCCGCCACTCCTGAATAAACTATCACGCAATTCTTGAATGTTCTGACATGGGGGGTCACGTTCATTCACTTTCCGGCCGAGATTGTCCCAAACATGCTCTATCGGATTCATATCCGGAGACATGGCAGGCCATGGTAATGTCTCAATTGCCTCATTTGCAAGATAATCTTTGACGATGCGTTCTCTAAGAGGTCTTGCAATAACAGGGTCTAGAATCTGATCTCTGTATTATAAAGCAGTTAGTGTGCCATCTAATGGATACAAGTCTAACTTAAAGATATAAGAGAAGCAGCCCCAAACTGTCACTCCGCCACCACCTAAAGTTGTAGTTCCTAGAACATGTGCAGGATCAAAAGCTGTTTTGCGTTGACGCCATACCCACATCCTACCATCAACACTGGTTGCAGAAGAAAACGACTTTCGTCGGACCCATGAATTCATTTCCAAGAGCGAATATTTCAACCGAAATGGTCAAGCAGCCACTGCAGCCAGACATCCTCATGTCTTTGTGTTAGTGCTGGTCGCTTTATTGATCTCCGTGTTCGGAGGCTTTCGCAGTTTAGACTTCTGTTTACTATCCGTCTACTTATTCTAACATGGACATTCCATCGACTACGTAACCTGTTTGCAGTGATAAAAGGTTGTTGTCTAGCAAGTCTTCGAAGTAGTATCTTCTCTCTCTGTTGTCTTCTTCGGTTTCCCTGATCTTGGCCTTTCTCCAACAATACCAGTTTCTTTGTTTCGTCTCATTAGCCTACTGATGACAGAATGACTAACAATGAACCTATGATGAAATGAAAAAAAGGCGCCAAACTTGGGGTTTCAAAAGCTGAGGGTAGTGTTTTTTAAATCTCCATGGTTATTGTATCGTGAATCGAGCAATTTAAAAATTTTAATAATAGATGCTACAGACCTAGCTTTTGTTAATAACATGTATAAAGAACTAAAAACAATTAATTTTTTTATTTATTTGAAGCAAAACCTGGTGGTCCCTAACTTTTTGCCAAGTGTATACATACTTATAAATCAGCTAAAGCAAATTGTAAGAGCTAAAAGCACAACAAGCATAAGCAAGAGCAATGTATATTACAAAAAAATATTATAAATGATCATACATTGAAATAAAACAATAAATAAAAGTTCATATGCATAGCACCAGTTCCTATCACTAGTAGGGTAAAATGCAATAGCCTCTAAAAATAAAAAAAAGGCTTAAAAATTTAAATAATATAAAATCTTTAGCAGTGTATATGAAGAACTAAAGCTGTAACATAATGTTTTTTAGAGTCCAAGACATGTCCACCAGATCAAGATTTTCAATGTTTTTCTAGACAGTGTTTACCTAATAAATGGAAGTGTGATGGTGAAGCTGACTGCCATGATGGTTCTGATGAAGCTGCCTCAGTTTGTAATAGTGTGTAATATGATATTATTTTGCTAACTAGTTAAGCATTATCTGTTTAGTTTTGATTTTCTTCCAACTTTTTGGTTATCATGTATTTTCTTGCAATTTTAAAGCTTGTTAATCATTTTGTCCAAATCGCAAAGATGCAGTCATTTTAAGACCAAGGTGATCAGAATATATATTACTATAATAAAAAACATGCCTTTTGGAAAAATGAGTACTTCATAGTATTTACTTTTTTGTGCTTCTGCTTGGCATTAATTTGAATGCTGTAAATTGACATTATTATATTGGCGGGAGAAGCAGAAATACCATAAATAACTTTAAAAGACATTCAATCAGCATTGTCTAATATTAGTGTAGTTTCTTTTAGGCACCAAATGTAAAGATGATGAATTCCGTTGTAACAATGGACAATGCATACCTACCAGTTGGCGTTGTGATGGAACAAAAGACTGCAGTGATGGTGAAGATGAATCATGTGGTATATATCCATGTCAAAATACAGGGACAACATGCTTATGAAAATTGTTGTACATGCAAGTGTAAACCTTTTTATGGGATGTTTTCAGAAAGTCATGATTAAAAGTATACTTTTAACTTTTAGATGACTGTACATTTTTGGAATTTCATTTACTTTTAAGACTTTTCAAACATAGCAAAATTAATTTAAGTCTTGCTTGTACTAAATACATGTCTGTTGTTTCAGATTCCCCAACATGTACTAAAGATGAAATGAGATGTCTTAATGGTAAATGTATAACAAAGAAGTGGAATTGCGATGGTGACAAATCGGATGAAGCCAATTGCAGTAAGTTGAAACAATAGATTAAAGTACTCTTTATAGAATTGATGGTGTGGAAAACACCTTAAATTACAACTATTAATTACCTATAATGGAAGAGCTTTGACGATCTAGGATAAATGACCTAAACATACAAAATGAATTTCCTCATGGCAAAACCAGAAAAAAACCCGACCCGGTCTCTTTTTAATTATTTTTTTTTATTAAAAAAATAATAAGAGCCAGTCAGGTTAATATAGACCCAGTTGGGTTACCGAAAGCCAACAATCATTTTCACATGGCATAAAACAAAGAATTTTCACAGGTTTTATGTGCCAACATGTGAATAATTTTTCATAGGTAAGATGTGCAAGCACATGAATAATTAAGTTATTGATGAAATATGAAATCTGTGTGTAAAGAAAAATATGCAGGAAAAGCAAAAAATTAAATAAATAAAAATTATTTTTAGCATCCACCTGCACTGGTGACCAGTTTCAATGTCTTGACAAAAAATGTATTGACAAGGACTGGCATTGTGACGGTGATTTTGATTGTGATGATCACAGTGATGAAAACAACTGCAAGACGCTTCCTGTGAAAAATCAGTGTACTAAGACAGAGTGGACCTGTTTGATTGAAGAACAATGCATCTTGAAGACCTGGAAATGTGATGGCGATGAGGACTGTTTTGATGGAACAGATGAACAAAACTGTAAGTGAAACTAGAAAACAGTGTCAAGGGTTAGAAAAAAATTGCTCTTGTTTGAAGCTTGTGTGTGTGTGTTAACTGCATAACTGGAGTGGAGAAGAAACAACAATTTTTGAAAAAGCATTCTCACAAAATATTGATTACAGCTGAAATTTGTACTGTAATTCCACAGGACACGTGTTGTCAGGTTTAAAATGTTATTAATGATATTTTACAAATGACTACACAATTTGAATGAAGAGTGCATGTGTTTGTCATATATTTGGTAATGTTCCCACTTCTTAACAATGTATGTCTAATTTTACAATTTATTATGTAGTTAATTTGTGTCGTTGGCTGACTTTTTGTTTGGTTCATTTCTTTCTTTGAATTGAGAATTTTCTATTTATTCCAAGTACATGATACTTTTTTTTAAAAAGATTGATAGTTTTTTAAAACAGTTAATTTATATTTGGGCTAAAAGGGCATTGATCAGGCAATTTTCACTTTATTTTTAATTTTTCCTCCGAATTATTCTTTAGAAAATCACAGAGCAACACTCTTCCGTCAGTTTGTTAAGCAAAAGGTTAAACTATCATTTTGAAAGGCTTGTTTTATACTTGTACAATCATTTTTGTGTTGTTGATTTAGGTACTTACACATGTACTGCTGACCAGTTTCAATGTGCAAAAGGACAATGTATTAATCATTCCATGAAATGTGATGGCCGCCCTGACTGTACCGATGGTTCTGATGAAACTAATTGCAGTAAGTTTTTGGTCAATTGCATTGAAAATCTTATTGTATGATTATTGAAATGGCTGAAGTGAAAGGTTTACAAGTCGCAATGTAATTTCATCAGAGTTGGACAATAATTTGTTCAGTCTGACAAATTTTTTAATGTGACTGAATAAATTTTATTTTTTGTGGGAAATCTGTACTCTGCTAATAAAACTGAAAAACAGGAAGCTTATTTGGTAACTTCACTTGTGTTAGGAATGTGTGTAAAGCCTGTAAAATTTTATGTATCCAACAGTCATAGCATGGAGTAATTTTTTTTTAGCTGAACATTTTGAACATTGTCCAAAGGATCATTTTGACTGTTATGGCAATGGCAATAAATGTATTGACTACAAGTCAGTGTGTGATGGTCACAATGACTGTGGAGGTTATGAAGATGAAGCCCAGAAACTCTGTGATGGTATGTATTAAAACTGATATTGAACAAAAGCATGGTGTTCTGCTATTTGAACTGTTAATATTTAGAGACATTACTGTTTACAGACCTGCACATCTTCACCAACTACATTTAAGTTTAAATATCTATCAACAAATTAAATTGGCACAAAAAAAAGAAATAGTTCTTGTATATTTTTATGTGAAGTAATTAACATTTAAAAAAAGAGAGGATCCATTAATTTGACATCTTATTAACTAATTCCTTGTCTCTTTCATCTTATTAACTTCCTTTTTCTCTAATATTCTGTTAGAATCACAGTAGTTAAAAGCTTGTTTCTTCCATTTCAGTTATAATTACTTTAAATAGTATATATAATTAAAATAATTCATAGAAAATAGTTTTTTAAGCTGTTTTGAACTGAAGTAAATACATGTATATTGTGACCATGAGCAATGAAATCAATTCTTTCATTCATTAGCTAAGTATAACGGGACTAAGCCCCTGGGTATGTGTATCATTCATTGTCAGTCTTCTATGTTGTATACTGTTAACTGCATTCTTTTTAGTGTCTTCAACAAATGGTGGTTTATTTCTAAATAGGCCAACTAACAAAGACAGCACGCTTTTCTAGAGAAATACATTAAAAATGATGCAAATCAACAGATGGATTAAAACTAAATCAGAATACATTTGTTTAAAAGTAAAGATGCAATGGCTTGTAATTTTTACAATGTGTTTGTGGAAAGTTTATATAAAAGACTGATAAAGGCCTTTGTTGATTTGATAGAACATTTGTTCAACTTCTGAAACTAGAGGATCACGATTTATATGCTATGTTAATTCTTGATGAAACTAGTAATAAGTTTCATTAGCATGATCTGCTTGTATTTAAAAAAAAAACAATATTTTGTTCCTTATAAACCAACTAGCCTTGATTGTTTTCCACCCAGGTTTTCAATTGACTACAGATGTGTGTTTTTGATGTAGTTGAGATGTAGTTCTGTAGTTCAAAAGTATACATACGAGACAGTTGCTAAAACTCCTTTAATTTACAGCTAGATAGCCGTTTCAGTGTACATGCATCAAAATTCATGTTTGCATCAATTTCCTAATGTGCCTTGGACCTAAAATCTATTTTTCCCATTTTGCTAAAAGTTCAATATTTTTATTTACTATTTGATATCAGTAAGAGCTTTTATTTTGCTTATTTTGCATTGCTAGAATAATGAACAACATTTTTTATTTTCTTTTGAGTATCTTAAGAGAGCATGATTTATGTGGTTGATTTTTAAGTGTACATATACAAGTAAGCTTTCAGTCTCCCGTTTTGCAAAGTAAGGCATGCAGGTATTCACATTTATAAAGTAATGAAATGGTTCAACTCAATTTTTTATCGTTTCTGGAAAAATAATAAACCTTTATATTTTCAAAAAATGATGCATGTTATACGAATATTTTTATACCGAGTGTAAGTAAATCATAAAAGAGGTAGTTTTCCATACAACAGTATTTGATTTTTCTTTTAGCTGATCCATGTGTGAAAAATAATGGTGGTTGCGATCACATAATGTGAACCATTAGGTGGAACAAAATTCAGATGTGGCTGCAACACAGGGTACAAACTTCAAAACAATACCAAATGTGTCAGTAAGTGTATTCTATATAAAGTTTTTTGTCTTCTGTTAAAAAACTTTATTTTTAAAAGTAAAATTATATGCTTTAAATTAAAGGCTTTAGGGGGTATTAAGAGTAATTCACACTATTTTTTGTTTTTTGGCACTACTGCATCGTTTATCTCCATTTTTGTTTAAATCCCATGACCTTTTGGAAACAAATTTACTTAAAGGAATCTTCTGACATTAAAATGTAGTAAATGTGATTTGCTTTATCTGTAGATATCGATGAATGTAAAGAAAGCGACATCCCAGTGTGCTCACAAGTTTGTACCGATGTCAAAGGTCACTACAAATGTTCCTGTGTTAAAGGATTGGGAAACCAGAAAAAACATGCAAAATTGAAGGTATGCGTTTGATCAAAATTTAAACATACTTTCTTTGTTTTGAAGCTACGAAAGTGAACTGAACCTACTATGTTCTTTGGTAAGCCAGTAATTTGAATAAATTTACCTTTAAAATGGTAAGCAGAAATTTAATTTTATATGTGTAGGTTTTGGTTCTTTTCTTAAATAGTATTTTAGAACATGTTTGAACATAAAATCTTGCATTGCATTTTAAGGACCTAGACCTTGGTTGGTGTTTGCCAATAAATATGATGTAAGGAAAATGGAAGTGGGAACCTGGCTTCTGGAACCAGTGGTTGATGACCTTCATAGTGCTGTGTCGATTGATTTTTACAAGAAGAAATACATATTTTGGTCAGATGTACAAGCTAAGAAAATTTCCAGGTATTGTAATTAATATAAAAATGGGATCATATTGATGTCTCACATTGATTTTCAGTGTTCTTTCTTCCATCCCATTTCAGGTTTACCTTTGCATAGAAGCTTTTGTACATTAAGACGACTTCACATCTTCAAGAATCGTTGTATGAAATTGCACAAGATCTTTTCTTTTTACTCACAGAATTCTGTAGTGTTGTGCCTAATATTTCATGCTTCTGTGAACTTTGAAAAAGGGGAGCCGGGGTGTATCATTATTAGCCAAGTAGGACATCAGTGTCGCTGACCTTTTCTTGGGGTTTTGCAATTTTACTTGTCATTGTACACATGTAGTTAATACTTACTGTGGTATTTACCTACAGTCATTTAGGTAGATTTAGTAAGTAGATGTCAACATCAATTAAAGGGGGCGTAGTATAAATGCTTGGGCAAGTAAAAGGCAAGACACGAACGGTCCAATTCGATGTAACAATTGTCCTTTAGAGCCGAAGTGCATAATGGTACGATGAGTCAAACAAAGGATATCATCACCAAAAATATACAGACTCCAGATGGCATCGCTGTTGACTGGATCAATGACCTTCTGTACTGGACAGACACTGGTTACAACAGTATACAGGTAACCACTCTGGATGGCGACAAAAGGACAACTGTTATCAGTACTGACTTAGATGAGCCAAGAGGAATTACATTGGACCCTAGGAATGGGCAAGTTTCTTGACACGTTTGATTTTTTTTGTACATCATCCAACATTTATTAAAATTAAAACATGCATGGTTTTTAAAAGATCTAAACAATGCAAAAAAAACATTTAATTGCATGTTGGAATATGCAACTTGTAGTTTTTTTTGTATAGAGTTTATTAATATGTATTTATTCTGTTTTATGTAATATTGACCATAGAAAATGTTTTTTATATGATAGATATGATAGATACATGTATGTAACCGACTTGGGGAAAGTTTCAAAAATTGAAAGAATTGGTATGGATGGATCACATAGAAAACTATTGTCACTGATGTTGTCTGGCCTAACAGTATATCTATTGGTAAGTAAAGTAGTCCTGAGCTTTCGTCACTAATTTGGTTTGGCTGAAACTTTATTATAAAATTAATAAAGGTATTGTAAGATGCTTTTTAACTTTAATTTAAGAAAATTGAAGGGTTTTTTTATGACTTCATTACAACCTAACAAGTTTAGCTGACAAAATTACTGTTTTCTGACTTGTTGATTTTTATTGCAGACCATATTGAGCGTAGAATTTATTGGATTGATGCCAAACTTCATGAAATCAAGTCAGCAATGCTGGATGGATCCAATGTTCGTCAAGTTGTTCACAATGCCATACACATCGCACACCCATTTGCCTTGACCGTGTTTGAAGATGAGGTGTTCTGGACTGATTGGTCTTCCAACTCCATCAGAAAGGCCCATAAGCATACTGGGGATGACTTCCAGCAAGTAGCTTTAGGTCTTCATTCCCCAAGGGACATTAAGATTTTTCATCCGTCCTTACAAAAACCTGGTAAGATTTACATTTATGTTCACATTTACATCTGTAAACCATATTGGTCAAAGAAATAATTGGATTTTTTTTCAGAATGTTGAAATGTTATTTATGTAGCGAGAAATTATTTTGTATTACATGGTACAAGGCGTGTATGCAGAATGGAGGGTGTGCATACATGTGTTTACCAGCACCTAAACTACATGAAGATGATCTTCCAAACCATACATGTGTCTGTCCAGATGATCAAGAGTTGACTGCTGATAAATTTAGCTGTGTTCCAAAAGGTAATTTGTTCAATTTTGAATGCCATCTATGAGACAATTATTAATACATAGACACTTCTTTTTGCTTGCATACATATATACCTGCATGTCTGAATCTTCTTGTTGATGTCAAAGTGGTGCTGTTGAGCTGGTGCTTATATTTTTGTTAAATATCATGAAGGTTCAAATTGTTATAGAAGAACATTTATTAAATAAAAGAATGGATATGCTAAAAACATAATTTTGTTTGTGTGTTGCATAAATTGTCAAATAGGTTTAGTCATTAAAATGTTTTTGCCGAGGACTGTTCCAAAACAACTACGTCAAATATATTCCTTAGTTCTTTTAATTACATCTATCTTCATTTTATTTAGAAATAGGAAATAATGTGAAAATTAAAGCAATTGCATCAAAAACAAACATCCTGCTTAACAATCACAGTGTAACAGCACTTTGGCGTTTTTCCTCACAACGCTCTGTGTTTGTAGTTTAAAAAAAAATGAGCACAATATTGTTAAATAAGGTCTTTCCCACTACAGTGGAAAGACCTTATTGTATTTCTTATGATTATTATTATTAAGGTCTTTCCCACTACTGTGGGAAGACCTTATTGTATTTCTTATGATTAAGGTCTTTCCCACTACAGTGGAAAGACCTTCTTACCTTTCTTCTGATTATTAAGGTCTTTCCTACTACAGTGGAAAGACCTTCTTGTATTTCTTATGATTATTAAGATCTTTCCCACTACAGTGGGAAGACCTACTTACTTTTCTTCTGATTATTTTTTTTCTCTTCTGCCGTCATTTGCAAAAAAGTGTCGAGACATATCATTTTCACACTTGGTACCATTATTCGGTCATACTGTCAGATGACTCAGCTAACCCTGTGAAACCGATCTATTTTTAGTAACAGAGTTATCTGCCCCAGCACCGTAAAATCTGAAGTGTACAAAATGTTGCTGACCCTATGGCAATGATTATTATGCCAAAAAAAAAATTCCAATTGACTTCCTGTTTACATGTTATTGACATGTAAATGTTGCAAGGCGTCAACATTTTTTTCTCAAAAACTGTAAGTCCTAGAGACCACCACCACTGATCCTAAGTGACATATGTTACATTTGAAAATGTCAAGGTCAAAGGTCACCATAGGTCTTGTTAGCACTATATCTCACAAACTATAAAAGATAGAAGCAGACAATAAATGGGAAAATACTCCTTTTATTGAGACTTTCATTTGGTACATGGACCCAAAGCTGTGCGATGACCCATGACGCGTTTCGGTTAATCGTTTTTTTTGGGTAAAACTTAAAAACAGTTAGAAACATATAGGTTTAAAGTGATCAGTATGAAAAGAGCTTCAATTTGAGCCAAGGTCAAAGGTCATAGGTCAAGGTCATACCATAGCAACAAGGTGACTGTTATAAAAAGTCCTTAGCCACCATATATTTTTAGAATTAGAATGATGTACTTTACTTAAATATCATAACCGGAAGTGGCATTGTGTCCCTAGCAACGGAATGAAAGTCCTTAACAACCATATATGTTTTGGCTCGGGACCAATTTCTTTACTTAAATAACTCATTTTTATGACTGGCCGTGACATTTTATGCTTAGCAAGGAACAAAATCCCATAGCATCACATATATTTTCTGACTTTAGAGGAACAGTGGGAAAGACCTTCTCATTTGTTCTCAGAACAAATGGCAGTTTAATTATTTTTTTTGTTCTTCTGCGGAGGTTCGCCAAAAAGTGTCTTGTCATATCATTTCCATACTTGGTACCAATAATTGGTCATACCCGGAGATTACATATCTCATGCTTTTAGACCGGTCAATTTTAAGTAACAGAGTTATCTGCCCGAACAATAAAAACCCTTTTTTGCAGATAAACTCAGATTTTATAACCGATTCTCAAATTCTAAAGAGTGCAAAATGTCGGTGGAACTATGGCGATAATTTAACACGCAAAAAAATTTTCCCAATCGACTTCCTGTTTACGTGTTTTTGACCAGAAAAATGTCGCAATGCGTCAAAAGTTTTTTTCTCAAAATCTGTAAGTCCTAGAGACTTGGGACCACCATCATTCATCCTAAGTGACATATATTACATTTTAAAATGTTAAGGTCAAAGGACACCATAGGTCCTGTTAACACTATATCTCATAAACCATAAAAGATAGAAGCAGACAATCATGGAAAAATACTCCTGTTATCGAGACCTTATTTGGTACATTTTGCCCAAAGCTGTGCGATGAACCGTTTTCGAGTTACAGCCCTTGACGCGTTT
Source organism: Limnoperna fortunei (assembly GCA_944474755.1). Taxonomy (NCBI): domain Eukaryota; kingdom Metazoa; phylum Mollusca; class Bivalvia; order Mytilida; family Modiolidae; genus Limnoperna; species Limnoperna fortunei. Next base: position 87,637,597 of record OX104111.1, read on the forward strand.
CGGTTAATTGTTTTTTTTTTGGTTAAAACTTGAAAACGGTTAGAGATAATATAGTAAACATATAGGTTTAACATGATCAGTAGGAAAAGAGCTTCAATTTGAGCCAAAGGTCAAAGGTCATAGATCAAGGCTATACCATAGCAACAAGTTGACCGTTTTAAAAAGTCCTTAGCAACCATATATTTTTAGAATCAGTATGATGTACTTTACTGAAATATGTCATTTCATGACCGAAAGTGACCTTTTGTCTTTAGCAACTGAATGAAAGTCCTTAACCATATATTTTCTGGCTTGGGACCACTTTCTTTACTCAAATAACTCATTTTTATGACTGGAAGTGACATTTTGTGCTGTAACAAGACACAAAATTCCATGGTATCACCTAAATTGTCTGACTTTAGAAGAACAGTGGGAAAGACCTTCTCATTTGTTCTCAAAACAAATGGCGGTTTAATTGTGAAATGGTTTTCTAAAGCATAATATATTATGGAAAACCAGACTTTTCAAAATTACGAATTTTAATCTTTATTTATGTATCTTTAGCTTTGAGTATACATTTGCGAAGAATGCACCACCATTCACTTTTATTAAAATCATTAGGCTTCAATTTAATTGAGATATAATAATGTGAAGTACCGGTAAACTGCTTGTATGTTTGTCACAGGATGCAGACCAGTACTTGGGGTAATTAGTCTTTTCTCAGACATATACGCAAGTGCCAGTTTATTAATACTTGGTTTAGGAATGTGAGAAAAGACTGGAAAGCTTGATATGTCCATTTAGAGGTTTTTGATCAAATGAAAATATTCTATCAAACGTATGACGTAGAATATCCTTGTCTTAGGAATAAAATACTATTTGTGCTACAGGCTAAACTTTACAAAAAACATTTGTTCATGTTTGACTGATTACATGTAATTGTGATGAAAATATATTGTCATAGGAAAGTGTAAATATAAAAATGATGACATATAACAAAACATGTCCAGCCGATAGATTTGTTTCTTGTGACAATTTATAGTTATGAAATGGAGATAGAGTGAGAAGCTAACTGCAAATGTAGTTCTAATGAATCTTGGTTGTTTGTACCGAAAAGGGCTCCAATGAGACGGATTAGGAGACCCTTGTGTTGTGTGGTTGGGATTGTGGTCAGGCTAAATTACAGAAAGACTTGCCGCGAACCATAGATTTAACCAGTTTCAGAATATCAGCTTGCACGATAAAACTTCTTTTGTTGATTTGTGAAAATTGAGCTGCATTGTAGCCACTACAAAAATACATGTTCCATTCCTACCTTAGACTCAGAATTTTTTTTACCAGTCGGTATTTTTTACTACTTTCTTACATGATAAACTTAGTTATACAGTTGACACGTTACAGGGGGGGGGGGGGGGGTAAATTCATACTTTTCTTATATATTCTTATGTCAGTTATGTTCTTCCAGAGTACATTGAGAACACAACCATTTCTTACCCGGGTTCGTCGGATTGAGGATTGGTATAATTTGCTATAATAGAATTAATAGGTTAAATTACAGAAAGCCTTGCCGCGAAGCATAGATTTAACCAGTTTCAGAATATCAGCTTGCACGATAAAACTTCTTTTGTAGATTTGTGAAAATTGAGCTGCATTGTAGCCACTACAAAAATACATGTTCCATTCCTACCTTAGACTCAGAATTTTTTTTACCAGTCGGTATTTTTTACTACTTTCTTACATCATAAACTTAGTTATACAGTTGACACGTTACAGGGGGGTAAATTCATACTTTTCTTATATATTCTTATGTCAGTTATGTTCTTCCAGAGTACATTGAGAACACAACCATTTCTAACGCGGGTTCGTCGGATTGAGGATTGGTATAATTTGCTATAATAGAATAAATAATTATGTCCAACAAAAAAATCTAGTTTTTTCCCCTATTTGAAAATGTTTGGTGGATTTGTCTGTTCTGATTTACCATCACGAGAAAAGAGGTCGAAATTTAAACATAATAATGAAATGGTATAGTTCTTTCATAATCGGTTTTTGGTTGTTTTTCCAGAAAAAATAATTTAAACTGACAGAGATCCAGTCTATTTCAATCTTAGTGAGTTATTGTGATGATAAGGTTGCAGTAAGGAAAAAACAATAATATCGACAACCATAAACAACGCAATACAAAAACAAAAACAAAAAGAAACAGAAAATGAGTAACCAGAACCCAATAAAAATCATGAGTGAACTCGGTGCTGCGGACGAGTAAGCAGTGCCTGTCTCTAATTAGATACCCGTCGAGTTACCCATTGTCATGTATAGGAAAAAGTTAAATCCAGGAATAAGTAAGACTACGCATGACTCATAGAAAATTCCCGATTGTATTTGAGAGATTGATTTATCATAACGATCTATTAAGTCATGGTGACTACCATAGCACTTCTGAAGAGATAACATCAAACTAGCTACAACAACCCCTCGTTTGAGAAGTTTAGTAGTCAACAGCATTAATCAGTCCAGAACATCAAAATACTGATCGGAGGATCTAGACCGTATAAGTTGTGAAATGTTCACTGGAGCTGCTGGAATGTTGATATTGACGAACGGGACGATGACAATTTGAAAGTTTTAATCATCCCGCTTGTCGTAGTCTAGTTTGTTGTTTGCCCGACCCTATTTCTAGTAGATCTAGGTAAAAGGCAGACCTAAGTGTATTGGTAGTGTTCTTAATTTCAAGCTCGCTATGGTAAATTTAATGTAAATGGTCACTTAATTTAGCATTGTTGAGGGACAAAACACCAGGAATATAGCGGAATGTGAAATTAAAGGTCTGGGCCAGTGTTTTATTTTTTCTTCGTGAGCAAGCCTTCTAGGAACTGAGCCTCATAAAGCTGTAAAGAGTAAAACAAAAGTCTGTTAAATAACATATCCCCCAAATATGTTAAATATGCTGTCAATCAGAAATTGTAACATTTTACATATTTGGTCTTCATTATGTTTATTATATGATTTAGAGTTATTGATGACGAAGAAAGTTCTGTCATAGCTAATTACCAGGTATTTATAACGTCTCTTTCCGTGTTTTTCTTGAAAAAACAGTGTTTAATATGATCGTAAGCTGCATATAAAGGATGGCCGTGTAGTGTCATAAAAATAAATGTTTCGATGCTGTTACATTGGGAAAGAGATCCAGACCTCAAGATGTCTATGAGGTCTTTAATATTTTGTAATATCCACATTTCATTTATGCCACTTCTGAAGTAGAAAGTGTCACTGTATTTTTGAAGTCCCGTTTTTATTGTTGTTTAAATAGTAGTAAGAAGTTGCGATAGTGGTTGGTGGTACACTTAGACGATCCTTTCTCATCTTGAACAACTCCTTCGTTAACATTATATTCGTACCAATATGTTTTCTACGACTGTCAATTATTTAAACTTCCTATGAATTATGCACTCGAGTTGGAAAAAACGATCCATTTACATCAAAAGACTGACTATCGTTGAAAAAACGATCCATTTACATCAAAAGACTGACTATCGTTTTTTGCGACACAGCTTCTTTCAATACTTTCAAACCAAGGAATTTAAATGAACGTATCATAGATCATGTTTTATTTCAGTAACTCCACAAATCGTTGCTACAACAAACATGTCACCACAGATTAGTGTTATCAAGGAAAGCTCTACAGAAGGTAAGTATTTGTTGTAGAGAACTACACCTTTAATTTTTGTCAAAATAAAAACATTTTAGGATAATACTTTCATTACCTGTTAAGCAAGAAAAATTATCCATGAATGTTCAAGTTGAAAAAAACTTTCATTTTTTATTAAATCATTACACTAAAACCAAATGAAGCTAAGCCGGTATTACTTTATTTAAAAAATAATAATAACTTTGGGAATTTTTTAAGCGCTACTACTGCTATTGTTTCCCGAAACATTCAAGTCAAAACGTTATAGTTATTATAATAGAAATAACTCTGCCTCGGACGATATATGTATTTCTTTGTTCAAGAATAATTTTTCCAGTTAATTATATACATGCCTCATAATACCTTCAAACAAAATCACTATGTTAATTATTCATCATTATTCAAATTATTATCATTATCATCATACATCATTTTCATTGGTCATTTATCACCATCATTTCGCCACATCTAATTATATTAAAATGAACAAGCACTTGTCTGTGACAGAAGTTATTTCGGCTGTCGAAAGTTTGAAAACGCGTTGACTTTCTGGTTCGGAAGTTTAAACGTGTATTAGAGATGTTGTGAATACTTCATAGTCGGAAATATCACATTGACATTTAACATCACCTTTCCGCATCTATCAATACATTATACCACAATAATGTAACTGGCATTGTATCTTTCCTACTTTATTATTTTGCTTCTGCTTGCGGCGAGTACTTCTAAAACTTGTTGCAGTTACGTCTCAGGCATGTAGAATTAGACAAGACCATTCTAATTTATTACCTTAAAAAGCAAACGATATCAAACATGTTCAAAAACTTACAACCTCACAGAATTAAATAACTCTTTTTCTAAAAATGACGACACGCAACAATAAAAATCCCATTAACAAGTGTTGTCGAATTCGGGGTGCTCCGCAATGTTTACCGCTGTTCCTGCTTTGCCGACTTGCTCAAAATAATTGGTCAACGTCTATTAAATGTCGTAAACGAGGTGCAAATGAGGGAAATCGATTACAACAGTGATTCATACCGCAAGTCATATCCTATAGCTTCCAAGCAGACGACCGCATGTTCGAGTTGAAGACCTCAGTCTGTTATTAATGAGTGCGTTAAGCCAGGTAAGCTATTTTTATGTGATGAAGTATGTTTGTATTAAATCACACACCCGTAATTCAGTTGTTTTTGCTTGCATTTTTTAATTATTCCATATTGTACCTCATTATTACGATGATTCTTAAGAAAAAATTATACCATGATAACATGTCCAGAATGCCTCTGTTGTTTACATGTCACAAATCGTCCCTGGCGTTTGCTACGGGAAATTGACATTGTAAGTCATCCATTTTTTGGTTTTTTACCGGGATCTAACATTATTTACAAAGGTTCGTCTGCTTTCGTAACGTTCTATGTATTCGGACACACCGCGAGACTTTTCCCCACTCAATTGCAGACGACATTGCCCGAAATGTTTCGAGCAGACAACAACCGCCTGCTCCTAGCTTACATTTCCATTCTAATTTAGGTTTAGATTCATTATGGGAAATCCGATATTCAAAATTAAAAAACGCCACATCTCAAAACAGCTAATATTTGTGGCAAAAAAATGGTTAATTTATATTTGCACCTTTTTGGATCTACAAAAGGGGAATAAGCTCGACCAAACGAGTTAAGCCGTCTCATTACTCACGCAAAAACTGACGCCAATTCGAACTGATTTATAAAATTTTCATTACGTTTACATTTTAATATTTATGAATGTTTCTAAAAGGATGTATTGACTATATTTCGACCTATGCTATGTAAACATCATTGGCAAACTATATACTTGACGCGATTGATGGCCTTTTTCTGCCTTATACTTGAAAAAGTCAAGTTACGGTTATTGGGGTTAGTAACATTTAATCAAGGAAGATAAATCCAAGCAGACTGTTGAAGTAATAATCCCTGTCTTCATGATTAAGTACGAGCGGTAACGAGTACTAATCATGAAGACAGGGATTATCATATTCTTACAAACTTAGACCATTGTAAAGTGGTCAAGAGATATTTAATTACATGATTACAATTTATGAATGACTACAATTTACCAATTATCATACTGTTATATATAAGGACCAGAATGTGTTAATAGTTTATACAGTTCATCATGGACTTCGATTTAGGTGATTACTTTTTGAAAGAAGAAGTAACAGAGGATGATTTACTGCTTTTACCAACACAGGAGCTGATAACAGGTAGGTTGATTCAAATAATTAAAATAACAAATTTTCTATTCAATAGGTAAAAAAGTCCAAGGAGTCTGAATTGCTCATGTGAATTTAAATTTAATATAATATTGATATCTATTTTTATATGCTAACCATTTTGCAAAATATAACTCATATATGCAGGTAAAATATATATGCAATGTTTATATTTCAGCCGTGAAACCTAGACGATTTTCTGCTCCCATTTCAACAGAAGATATTCAGAAAAAAATTGAGAATTCAATTCCAAAGTCAACGAGAAAAAACAACCGATGGGCGTTGTCTGTTTAGGTTGCTTGGTCTTTTGAGCGGAATTTGTATCCAGCTTAGCTTAACGATGGTGGGCAAGAGATACCAAGTGATCCTAACCTTTTGACGAATGAACTATTAAATAATTGTATGGCACAATTCATACAAGAGTGTAGAAGACAAGATGGGACTCTTTACCCCCCAAATACTCTGGTGCAAATTTCCTCAGCATTACAAAGGTAAATTTATTATTTTAGAATAGGCATATAAATAAAATATAAATAATATTAAATAAAAATAAAAACCACAAAAAACAAATTATAACAACAACAAACAAAGTAACTAGACAAAGTCGATCTAGCGATCACTGATACCCCCGCTTTTGTAAAAATTGCTAACGTTTTGAGTGGACTGTGACCTTGAAATTTGACGGATTTCCCCCCAAATCAAGAGGCTTCTTACCAAACTGATATATAACAATATCTTAAAGTTTCATTTAAATCGGATACAAACTTTTTGAATTATCATCCGGAAACCAAATGTGGACGGACGGACGGACATGAGGACCACTATATACCCCCGACTCTGTCGAGCGGGGGTATAAAAAACAAAAACATAAATTTAAAACAAAACAAATTAACAATATACATTTATTTACAGATATCTGAGAATCGACTGCAAACGTGCGGATGTAAACTTTTTCCAAAAGGATGACCCCGTATTTGCCCTTTTCCGATAGCAGAATGAAGGAACTAACCAATCAGGGTATTGGAACAGATATCAAACGTGCAGACCCCGTTCTTCCGACTGATGAAGCACAGTTGTGGGATTCTGGTGTTTTTAATACAGAGACTGCTTCTGGATTAAGTAATATTGTGTTTTTCTATAACTGCAAATTGTTCGGGTTCAGAGGTATGGATGAGCACAAAGTTCTTGATGCATCCCAGTTTACTATATCAATCAACTCATGTGGTGCTAAATTTCTCAATTATACTGGACGATTATGTAAAAACGTTCAAGGTGGTCTCCATAACAGAAGTTTTGATGTTAAGAGAATTTCTCAAAAAAGTGATCCAACAAACCCAAAATGTGTAGTTAAAATTTATGATAAGTATTTATCGCTAATTCCGAGTCAAGGAAGGTTTTGTAGGAAACCGCTTCCACATTGCTCTTTTGATGGACAGCCTAGATTTAGTACCCAGCCTATCGGCATAAATACTTTGCAGTCTAAAATGAAAGAGCTTTTTCAAAATGCTGGCATTGATGTTAATAATAGGCGGATAACAAATCATTCCGGTAAAGTAACTTGTGCCACAACTCTTTTCAATGCTGGGTATGATGACCTTGTAGTCAAATCAAGAAGTGGACATCGTTCAAACGCTTTAGATGTTTACAAACGCCCTCTTGAGTCTATGTCTGAAAATGTAAGCAATACGCTGCAACCACCGAAACCACAAGATTATGACCAAAAACAACCACAATTAAGTACAAAGGAAAACAATGAACCAACTGTACACACTGTCAAGAAAGAGTCAAATGATGATGATGTTCTTACTATTACAGTGCCCAATTCTGTTTCATAAGTTGTTATTTATAAAAATGGAAAAAGATTTGCTTTAGAGTTATGAAAATAAATAAACTATTAATGTGTACAATTTATATTCAAAATGTGTCTTATTTATTAATTGAGCCAAATTATGCCCTATGCAATTATTGTCTAGTCCCTTATAATTTCAAACAAAAGTTAATCTTTTGTGAAGACCATCAAAATGTCATGGTCTTCACAAATAAGACGTACAAAATTAGACGTTTTCATTGGTCGAGAGCACTTTACTATGGTCTAAATAATGTTAAATCATTGTTATCATGTCACGTGACAGTGACGATTTATGTTCTAAAAAAAACAGGGTCAATCCAGATTTCACAATTTGATTAAGACCTTTCTAAGGGCTAAGTCGCAAAAGAAATAAAAATGGTGAAACAGATCGCAAACATGGTAAGAAAAAATATTTTAAAATATTATACGATTATAGATTTATTCATGTTTTTATCAACTACACATGTTAATTGTTAAAACTAAACACTGTGAAACTAAATTGGTATAACATGTATTACACTGTGCACGGTGTTGTTGATAAATATTTGAGCACGTATACAGACTTCTATCTTCGATAAAGTAACACTTAGAACGGGATTAGTAACAAGCTTTATATAAAGAGGGGGGCCTCTACTTTAGTTCAATCTGTCGAACAATTGCGTGCGAATGTGTATTTGAGCAATCTTGTAACAGTTGAATCTTTCACTTTTAAAAGATTTAATTGAAATTATATTTTTATTTGAAGAATAAGAAAGTAATGTTTATTAGATTTTTTTCATTTCTCTCGGATCGCTTACCTCCTCTTTTATTTGTTTATTTCGTGTGTTGTTGGTAGGGATTGGGTTTGTGTTGACTGGATTAGTTGTGTACAGGTCGTCACTTGTAATTAATTATATTAAACACGTTAAGCAAACATCTACTAACATGTACTTAACTTGTTATTTCTTGAAAACCTTAATATATCAGGTAAAATCTGGACTTCTCGTGTATAACGAGAAGATATGGTTGAACCATATCGGGGAAACTCAATTAAAGTAAATGGAGGATTAAAACAGGAACCCATTTTGTATTGTAATATGAGAGATTAATACAATACAAATACAAATATAAATAATTTTATTGGCTCAAACTCATCTACAATAAATAGTGTAATGGAAAATAATATATAACATCACATGTAATGTAACGTAAATTACCGTTACATACATTAACATTGCGTCCATTATATGTTACGTACAATAAAGGCACTGCATTTTAAATTATTTTGCCTTTAGGTGCTAAATATAAGTAATATATTAATCATGTTCTGAAGTGCTTTTCAATGTATTTTAGCAGTTATGACACATTATTTAAATGTCTTTAGTGTTTCAGCGCTCACAAACGGTGTTACGGACCTTAATTTCTTAAACGTGACGCAATAAATTTCGCCGTTTTATTCGTTGCTGACAACAATTTAAATGAAACATAGATAAGCATTTGTTATGATGATAATTGGATTCAACTTGATCTAAAACCAATAAAAGAACGTCAATAAACGTATTGGTCATGCTTTATAGAGAAAATAGATTGATTGTTTGGATGGATGTTTGCTTTATGTCCAGCGAGCAGTATTTCAGTTATGTTCAGGAGTTTTGTTACATACATTAATAGGTTTTTGGCGACATACAATCAAGGCCACATATTTTGTAACAAATAACAACTTTTATCGAGACTATATTTCTGTCTTCATACAATACAACAATTTATTAATAAGAAAAATCATCAAAAGAATATTTTCCGGGTGTGTTTAATGATTATTTATAAACTCAAAAGTACTTGATGCAAGAAAGCGACATGGTAAATTTGAGCAGTACTGTACACAACTATTAAAAGTAATGTATGCATTTATTTTATTTCTATTTATTTCTACTCCTTGTATGGTTTGTTTGTTTTTGTCTATTTTTAGACAAGTCAATGCAATTATGACGGTATGTATGTTATCCTGTCGTTACTAAAATGTCGGGGTGGGGGGACTACCTGTATCTGTGAACTCGAAGTCCCGGTTAACTTTGACATAATATGTGTGGTAGTGTTGAATTTGGATATTTTTATTTTTGATATTTTAAAAAATAATAAATTGATTTGAAACAAACTTTTGTTATTGTTGATTATTTAATCCAATAATTATGTCCTTAGGGATATTTACATGTCTTCATGGTTCAGTGAGTCATGATAGGTTTTCACACATGCATTTCTTTATTTCTCTAGATCTTTCTTTTTTGGAAAAGAAAATTCTAATCCTTTAATATCTATTGGTTGATGTGATCATGTGTTTCTTTTGGTGGGAAAATTCTATTGTTCCCTCAGATTTGATTTTGACTTTGAATAGTCTTGTACTCATATTTTTCACTCTTTATTATTGGTGGACATATTGATTCTTGATATGTAAGTTTGTTTTATTTCTACTAATTAACACATTTATTTCACACTGATAAAGGTATATGTGAGATTTTGAATAACTGTGCACTTTGAAAGATTTCTGAGTGAATAAGTTTATTTAAAATAATAAAAAACACATAAAATCACTAAATTGGTTAAATTATTGACAAAGTTGATAAAAGTACAAGAATAAAACTATTTTAATATAATTTTATTTGTAAACTTGATAAATATTTAATTATAGTCATTTTTGCACATTTCAAGTTAAGTGACTTGGAATATTTGTTTTATTCAGAATAATCAGATACATGTACAAATAAAATGTGTATCAAATAAAATATTTATAATCGTATTATTTATTACAGATTTTGTCAACACTGATGAATTACTTGATTGTACTGATGAAGTAATATTATATTTTGTGCTGAGGACCTTTGTACCTCAATACATGGTAGGTTTTGTGTTTAATTGTATTTATGTGTGTTGTTGTGAATAATAAGTTTATTACCTGTTATTTTAATAAGCTTGCTATGCAAGTGTTGCTATATCTCGTCATTGCATGAAATGCTTTACATATTAAATAATACTTTTGAATTTTAAATAAATTACTGTCGTAATATTGAGTAAAAATTGAGATTTTAATATGTCAAAATATTATATAGACAGATATTATAAATATATATTATATTGTTCTGTATTTATATTTTAGGGTCATTTATGTTATATTTATGAATTTTGGACATAAGCAGGCATATTAAATACTGAACCCAATCCTGAGGTGTTAGTTGTTAATAAAGGCCAATTAGCTACCGGTTACATAATGGCGCCCAACTAGAAGCATTTATGACTGTTTACTATTGTTCATCGATTCAACTGTGAATTCTAATTGTGAGGATCTTCATTAACTTTGAAACAGCTGTTTGCGATTTCCGTTATTCTCGTTTGGATTACTTATTCGGAATACAAGATTTACAGAAGATCAGCTCATAGTAGGTACTTTATATATATACATATATGTTTTTTGTTTTATCGTTGAAATGTGTAATTGTTTGATGTCATAATTGATTAAAAAAAAAGAACTAGAAAAAAACTCGTACTTAACAAACATTAATTAATTTTGTAAAACTTGTAAACAAGTACTGTGCGAATAGATATAGAGTTATATTATTTGAATTAGGGAATAATAATATTCCAACATTTTTTTAATATGTAATTGATATTTTTATAGACTTGTATAAAAGTTGACAATTGAGACACACTTCTTTAAAGGTCAAGGTCAACCGGAAGTAAATAGACACACCCACTTAACGTAAAACTAAACAATACAGTGTTGGACTTTATAGATTTGTTTAGGAGTTCTCATTCAAATAAAGTATCATAAATTGATATTGTTTGGGAAGTCTTATAAACAAAGAAGCCAGATTCTGTTAATTGCATACACTTGTATTTAGGAAGTGATAACAGTACACAGATTTATTTGAAACTTAGTGTTGATACATACACAGTCACATACACTTCGATTTTTTTTCAAACCCACATTGCGTACATTATTGTTACCAATTTAGTTTGTTGTTGGTTTGATGTATGTATTGTCATATTGTATTGTCAAATATGTATTTATATGTTGTAATCATTGTGTGTTTGTCATGTTGGTTGTATATGTGTTATCTGTGTATTGATTGATATAGTGTATGTAATTGATTGTGACTTTATTTAAAATTTAAGTAAACTTTAAACTTAATTAAAAAAAGTTAATTAAAATTAAAATTTGATTTTTTTAATAAAATTTAAAATTCAATCTTAAACTTTGATAGAGATTGGTGAAATTATTTAAAAGAGAAATCATTCTTTTAAAAAAAAATCTTTTTCTGAAAACTTTAAATAAGTTTAAATTATTTAATAGTTACAAATTATTTAAACTTTTATGTAGTGACTGAATTGAGTGAGTGAATATTAGGGTTATCTATTATAACAGTCCATTTGTACTAACATTCACAAACCTATACCAGTTATGTTCCCATAGCTATAATACTAATACCATCACTTTAATTTTTTTTTATTCTTAGAAACTTCTTGACTTTGTACTTTAGTTCGGTTGATTTGTACCTTCAGTACTCTTGAAAGTCAAAGTGTAGGTTCACTGGCATTGGTCTTAGGTGATATAGGCATTGTACAGGAAACCCTTTACTTTCCCCATAGGCGTACATATACCGACTTAGTCAGTTAATACCACATATAGTCATATAGTCATCCATAATTTGAAAAAGTATACTATTTAGTTGATATATTATTTAGCCCTATCATACTTACCTAGTATATTAACCCAAATTATATTGAAAAAAATCATGAGAGATTGTTGACGTAAAAGCTCAGCATATCTCAATCGCAATATTTTTGAATACAGAAGGAACAGAATCTGTTGGAGTTATAACTTATCAAGGTAGGTGATTAATTATTTTGTATATTATATATCTAGATAATTATTATATTGTCTTTTGATATATGATTAGTACATAAAGAGTTTTTGTTGTGCAGATACCTAGGTAGATTGAGTGTGTCCTGAGAGTCTATTTATCAATATATTTATATATATAATTTTTTTTTTCAGTTTGTAGCACATTACCTGAACTGACATATTTCTATTATATGATAGTGTGAACATTAATATTGTATAATATATTGACATATAGATTGTTATATTTTACAGATTAGTCCAGATTGATAAAACTTTGTGATAGATTTATTGTCTCCCTTGATGTATACTTGAATTATTTTGAAAAGGACTATTTTATTTTAGTACCCAGATCAACATAGTCATATAATAACTATAGATATTTAATACTTATTTATTTCCATTTTTTTTTAATTTTATTATTAGATTGTGAATTTCACATAGTTATTATTTAGATATACTTACTAAATTATCTCCCTTTATATATATTTTTTTTCCAGGTTTATTAATTGTATTTCTTTTGTTTATAGGTAATTTATTCCTATTTCAGATATTTCTTTTGTTTATAGGTAATTTATTCTTATTTCAGATATTTTTTTTCTATTACAGATAATTTTCTTTCTTTGTAGATTAGTAATATATTTTTCTCTCACATTTATTTCTTTTGCAGGTCATATTAATATTACAATTTTTTTTTGTAGCTTACTTTTATATTAATTTCAGCTTTATAATTTTTTTTGTTTTTTTAAATTTTTCATTAAAATTTTTTTTTCAGCTGAACATTAATTTTATTTGGTAGATATTTGATTTTTTTTTCAGAATATGAATTATTTTTTATATATCTTCATTATATTTCAGATATTTTTTTTTGTTTTGTACAGTTTAGATTTATACATACTATGGCTTCAGGAGGTCAGGATTTAGAAGAAATAGTTATTAGTCCAACTAAGGGAAAGAACTTTGGTGATTTATATCAGAAAATGGAAACATTAGATGGAGAGGACATACCACCTGAGTTGGCTGATATGATGATGAATTTGTTGAAGAAGTCTGGACACTTGAAAGATACCACACCTAAGCTAAAGGACTCCAAATCTGCTATTAAGAAGGAACCAACGTTTATGCTACCCCCACCTACAACCAAACATCCTTCTTCTCATCCTATACCAAGATCAACACCACCCATCACTCATCCACCCAAACTTACATGGTTTTCTGGGGAGAATGCCAAAGGAGAATTGACTTATGATTTATGGCGATACAACATAAGATGTATATTGGAACAACACCTTTATCCAGAGGAGATTATTAAGGAATCCATAAGGACATCTTCGAGAGGAGAGGCTGGTAGATCAGTGATGAGACTTGGACCAGATGCTACTGTTGCACAGATTTTGCAGAAGTTAGACAGTATCTATGGTAACATTGACAAGAGAGAATCTCTGTTAGCTGAGTTTTATGGAGCAAGACAGAAAGAGGATGAGGACATTACTAGTTGGAGCTGTAGGCTAGAGAACATAATTGGAAAGGCTCAAGACCTTGGAGTAGTGTATGCAGGAGAAGTAGACCAGATGCTGCATTCCATGTTATGGACTGGTTTGAGACAAGACTTGAAAGATATAAGCAGCCATAAATATGATACTATACCTGATTTTGATAGTTTAAGAGTAGCACTTAGACAGATAGAGCGAGACCATATCACATCAAAAGAAACTGATACATCTAAACAGAACAAGCAGAAGTTTGGAACATCAAAATCAGCTGTCACTGCAGATACTGATGCAAAATATGAGGAGCTGAAAGGGATGATTAATCAGTTGACGCAACAAATGAATTCCCTTAAGGAGAGTAACAGCAACCATGAACCATATGGTAGAGGAGGATACCATTCTAGAGGCTATAGTAGAGGTACCAACAGTAAACGTGGAAATTACTATCAACCCCGTAGCAATAACCAATACAGCCAGCAAGAGAAACCAGCTCAAACATTCGACTGGGAACCACCAGCTTTGCAACAATCTAGACAGAGCGAACCCCAGTGTAGACGTTGTGGACAATATGGTCATTTACAGATAGGATGTCGAGTGCGTCTAGATCACCAACGACGACCTTTAAACTCGAAGAAGCCTATGACAAGGGGCCAGTCCTAGGCGCCAAGAGCAATTCGTCACAAGGTCCCACTATTAGGAATAATTTAGTAAAAGGGATACCTCCTGGACTTTTAGGAAAACCAGCAGAAACAGAATGTATTTTAGAAGGAATAAGAATACCAACATTACTTGATACTGGCTCAACTGTTTCAACTATTGCACAGTCTTATTATGAGAAGGAATTGTCAGATACAGTAAAGTTACAACAGTTAGATGCACTACTAAACATAGAGTGTGCAGGTGGAACACAGTTACCATATTTAGGATTTATAGAAGCCAGGATCATCATTCCAAAAACCAACATCAATAATATTTATCCACTATTAGTCATACCTGACAGCCAGTACAACCAAACAATACCACTTCTATTAGGAACAAATATTTTAGACGTCATGATTGGTCAACTTAAGGAACAGCATGGAGAGATTTTTACAGAATGCATCAATGACAACTCCATGGTATCTTACATTCCGAACCATTGCACTTCAAGAAAAGCAACTCATCAAGAGTGGAAATCGTTTGGCTTTAATTAGATCAGCAGAATTAAAGAAAATTACTATCTTACCCAATACTAAGGCTACAATTAAAGGGTATTGTGTAAAAGAGATTCCATACAAGCCAATACCATGTATGCTTCAATCAACATTACTTTCATCAACAGCTCAGATACAGGACTTGGATATTACTCCAACATTACATCATTACAGATATATATATAACAACAACAACTTGATAACCATCAAGATCTCCAATGTTACAACCAGTACTATAGCAATTCCACCTAGAGCTATAATTTGTGAACTTCAACCAGTATCCATTGAAGAGACACCAAATGACAGTAACGATGAGGCTGATACACTAATTACTGATAAAGTCAAAGAAATACAGAAGAGTGACTTAACTGAAGAAGAATTTCAGCAAGGAAAAGACATTATAAATTCTTACAAAGATATCTTTTCAAAAGGAGACAGTGACATAGGCCATACAGATAGAGTTCAGCATAGGATAGATCTCATGGATGATAAGCCTTTTAAGCAACCATACCGTCGCATACCACCAGCAATGTATGATGAAGTGCGTTCTCATCTTAGACAGTTGCTGAATAACAACATCATCAGACCATCTCATTCACCATATGCCTCAAATGTAGTACTTGTGAAGAAGAAAGATGGATCATTGAGATTATGTGTGGATTATCGTCAACTTAACACCAAGACAAAGAAGGATAGCTACGCTTTACCTAAGATTGAAGAACTACTTGACTGTTTAGCTGGGAGTAAATTCTTTTCCGTAGTGGACATGAAATCTGGATATTATCAACTAGAAATCAAAGAAGAACATAAAGAAAGGACAGCATTTACAGTAGGACCACTTGGTTTTTATGAGTATAATCGATTACCTTTTGGCTTAACAAATTCACCGGCTACATATCAGAGATTAATGGAAGAGGTACTAGGAGATTACAACTTAAAAATATGCTGCATATTCATAGACGATATAATTATATTTGGTAAATCATACCAGGAACATCTGAGGAACATCAAATTAGTATTTGACAGAATAAGAGAGACATTTTAAAGTTGGCACCAGGCAAATGTGAATTTTTCAAGAGGAAAGTCAAATACGTAGGACATATGGTATCTGAACAAGGAATTGAGTAGACACTGATAAGACTAAGATTGTAACATCATGGCCAAAACCATCAACACCTGAAGATATCCGCCGATTTTTAGGTTTTGTTGGATATTTTCGTAGATTTATTCACCAGTTCAGCAAGATAGCAAAGCCTTTAACAGAACTTATGCCTAACCCTACAAAGAAGAAACAGAAAAGTAAGACAAAGAAGCAATGGCACTGGGGAGAAGATCAAGAAAAGGCATTTCAACTGCTGAAGGAAAAATTAGTTACTGCACCCATTCTTGCCTATGCGGATAGTTCTAAACCATACGAACTTCATACTGATGCATCAGGAGATGCGTTAGGAGCAGTGTTACTCCAACGACAACAAGGAGAACTGAGAGTCATCAGTTATGCCAGTAGGAGTTTGTCAAAAGCTGAAAGAAACTATGCTGCACACAAGAGGGAATTCTTGGCTTTGAAATGGGCAGTGGTGGATAAGTTTAAAGATTACCTTTATGGATCCCGTTTTACCATCATGACGGACAATAATCCTCTTACCTATGTATTAACAACTGCAAAATTGGTTGCTGCAGGCCATCGATGGTTAGCTTCATTGTCAGTTTACAACTTTGACTTCCAATACAGATCAGGAAAGTCTAATGCAGATGCCGATGCTTTAAGCCGTTTACCTACTGAGGATAAAGATAACCTATGCAGTATTCCTACAGAATCAATACAAGCTATATGCAAAAAGACGATAACAACACCATATGTAGAAAGTTTAGCGATAACACCAAATGTAATTGTTGATGATATTGACAACAGAGGAACCAATATAGGAAACATAATAGACTGGAAACAAGTACAGGCTTTAGATCCAGATATTAAACCATGGATAGAATATGTTAGAAACAACATAAAGCCCAAGATTCATGAAGTTGGACCGAGTCCATTTATGCGCCAGTTTCGTCATCTTAGACTGATTGATGAAGTATTATACAGAGAGATTGTTATAGATGGAGAGATTAGGAACCAGCTTGTTTTACCTCTAGTGCACGTTCCAACAGTATTAGAGGCAATTCATAATGATATGGGACACCCTGGAAAAGATCGTACTTTGTCAATGTTGAGAGATCGTTTCTATTGGCCTGGAATGCATAAAGATACAGAACACTGGATAGAACAATGTGGACGATGCGTACGACGCAAAACACCAACAAACCAAAGAGCACCACTAGTGAACATAACAACTACATATCCAATGGAATTAGTTGCTATAGATTACTTATCACTTGAGACATCAAAAGGAGGCTACCAAAATATACTGGTGATAACAGATCACTACACCAGATATGCACAAGCGATTCCGACGAAAAATCAAACCGCTAAAACTACTGCAGACGCTCTATTCAATAACTTCATTGTCCACTGCGGAATACCACAACGACTTCATTCGGATAAAGGAGCAAATTTTGAAGGAAAGGTCATAAGAGAACTTTGCAAATTAACAGGAATGAAAAAATCAAGAACCACTTGTTACCATCCTAGTGGAAATGGCATGACAGAAAGATTTAATAGAACATTGCTCGATATGTTAGGATCATTGGAGAATCACCAAAAAGCCAATTGGAAACAGTATATAGGACCATTGGTACATGCATATAATTGCACAAGACATGAGTCAACTGGCCAATCACCACATACGCTAATGTTTGGGCGTAATCCTAGATTGCCAATTGATGTTGCCTTTGGTTTGAAAGAGGATTTCCAACCCAGTACAAAGTTCAACCAGGAACTTAGAGAACGTTTGATAAAAGCATATCAACTAGCAGATGAAGTTGCCAAGAAAGCTAGAGAGAAACAAAAGAAAGGATATGACATTAAAGTGCGAGGAGCAAACATTACCATTGGTGATAGAGTACTGGTTAAAATCGTTGCTTTTGATGGCACTCATAAACTCGCTGATAAATGGGAAGAAGAACCATATGTGGTTATTGGACAACACAACAGCGACATACCAGTATATACTGTCCAAAAAAAGAATGGAACAGGCAGACGAAGAACATTACACAGAAATTTACTGTTACCGATAGGTTTTATTTTTGACAAGGATACATCAGAGTTCACCAAACCGCCAGCCACCAAACGCAAACACTCACCGAATAGAAACCTAAAGGATGATTCAGATTCAGAATCTTCTGATGTCGAGTCAGAATTTAGTTATGTTGTACCTACCAGCAAAGGACAGGAAAGCGATGACAGAACCGTCATTGAAACAACACCTGGTCCAGCTGTTAAGGAGACACAGCAAGAAGAAGCTGTAAAAGAGATGACTGTTCATCATGGGGACGCCCATACTGTCAACAATGATAGACAGGAAGATCCAGTCATTAGTGATGCGCGCAGAGAGAATAGTGATGGTCAACAGGAAGAGCAACCTGAGACAGTAAATTCACTGGACGATTCAAGTTTAGAGAGGCCACTACGTCGTTCTACTCGAGAAAGAAAAGCACCAGCTTGGTATACCTCTGGTAATTTTGTGACGTCCAAGTCGGCCGTGAACAGTGAGTGGATGCAGAAGGTGGAATGTATTGCTAACTTAGCTCAATCTGATTTATTTTCAGAACAAACTTTTGTTATTGTTGATTATTTAATCCAATAATTATGTCCTTAGGGATATTTACATGTCTTCATGGTTCAGTGAGTCATGATAGGTTTTCACACATGCATTTCTTTATTTCTCTAGATCTTTCTTTTTTGGAAAAAAAAATTCTAATCCTTTAATATCTATTGGTTGATGTGATCATGTGTTTCTTTTGGTGGGAAAATTCTATTGTTCCCTCAGATTTGATTTTGACTTTGAATAGTCTTGTACTCATATTTTTCACTCTTTATTATTGGTGGACATCTTGATTCTTGATATGTAAGTTTGTTTTATTTCTACTAATTAACACATTTATTTCACACTGATAAAGGTATATGTGAGATTTTGAATAACTGTGCACTTTGAAAGATTTCTGAGTGAATAAGTTTATTTAAAATAATAAAAAAACACATAAAATCACTAAATTGGTTAAATTTATTGACAAAGTTGATAAAAGTACAAGAATAAAACTATTTTAATATAATTTTATTTGTAAACTTGATAAATATTTAATTATAGTCATTTTTGCACATTTCAAGTTAAGTGACTTGGAATATTTGTTTTATTCAGAATAATCAGATACAGGTACAAATAAAATGTGTATCAAATAAAATATTTATAATCGTATTATTTATTACAGATTTTGTCAAAACTGATGAATTACTTGATTGTACTGATGAAGTAATATTATACTCTGTGCTGAGGACCATTGTACCTCAATACATGGTAGGTTTTGTGTTTAATTGTATTTATGTGTGTTGTTGTGAATAATAAGTTTATTACCTGTTATTTTAATAAGCTTGCTATGCACGTGTTGCTATGTCTCGTCATTGCATGAAATGCTTTACATATTAAATAATACTTTTGAATTTTAAATAAATTACTGTCGTAATATTGAGTAAAAATTGAGATTTTAATATGTCAAAATATTATATAGACAGATATTATAAATATATATTATATTGTTCTGTATTTATATTTTAGGGTCATTTATGTTATATTTATGAATTTTGGACATAAGCAGACATATTAAATACTGAACCCAATCCTGAGGTGTTAGTTGTTAATAAAGGCCAATTAGCTACCGGTTACATATGTAACCAGTTATCTATAATATAGGTATCTTCAGTCTGTCTATTTCGCTATATACACTATAATTTTATCTAAAATTCACTTGACTGATTTTGATTTTTAACAGTTTGGTGTAAACATGCCAACTATAATTGGGAGTCTACGGATTAACAGAATTATCTGCTTTCTACAGTTTGTTAATTTAAAGTTCAGCCAGATTAACAATAGGTGTTAATTGAACCATTTTTCTTCCATTTGATGTAACGTAACATGGCCTGATGTAAAATAAAGGAATGTAAGAATAAAGTCTAATTAAAATTAGCACATGCTTGTGGACACGTCAATAGTAAACACCCATGGGCTAATGTTAATTAGACTTGTATGGATAATCATTCTAAACAAGAGATTAGGCCTAATGTGTAAATACATGTATAAGCCTTTGCTAAATAAACAATTAAATTAAATTAAATTAAATAGTTACTTCAATTAGGTATACTGAAATTAATATGGTAAGTGAAATGAACAACTTAATGTTCATTTAAATGATGCCATAATAATAAACCTACAATTATCAAATCTTGATGGGCAAATGTGTGGGTCATATATTGGTCCACTTAATTTTGGTTTGATGTTGAAATTTCTTGAACAAAATGCCCTTTTGTAATGTTGTGTTCGTGTATGTGTTAGGTTTCTTTACAATAAAACATTTTCTTTATAGGAAATGTCCAATAAGTATACAAATGCTGTTTTCCTGAAGGTCGATGTAGACGAAGCCAATGTAAGTTTTACTGATTCGGTGAGGGCAGTGGGTGGGTAGGCCGAATACACAAACTTTTGAAATTTAATTTTAAATAATGCACAAGTAATTATATTTTATGGTTTATTAAGAATAAATGTCTATTTATATAATACATATAGTACTGAATAAAGCTGAAACAAATATGCATCGGATATTTAACAAATATAGTCAAATCAATTGATTGAAAGATGTGAATAGGTAATATTTTTCTGTACAAATTACATAATCCCACTTCCAAAACTATAATGGATGTTGTTTTCTCCCAATAACTATTTACCATATACTTTCTTATTTTAGGACGTTGGAGAATACTGTGGAATAAGTTCCATGCCTACATTCCAGTTTTTTAAGGATGGACAAAAAGTACAGTACAACTATCTAGTTATAAACTACAGATTTAGGGTCTGTGTTATGACAGAAGTAGTAACTACCTTTCATACCACATGCACTTTGGTCACAACGTTATGTGGTCCACTTCTAAACATTAAAAAAAAATTTAATTAGGGCCCCGCCACTTTGTTGCAGACCCCCTATAGTGATCATTCTGTGACTATGTCCGCCTGAAACTATTAGTGTCCGAGCTGTAACTTTTTTTATATCTTTTTGAGGTAGGCTTTTGATAGTTGGAATGTGGGTAGATAATATTGAGGCGATGTGTCGCATACCGTGGTTGATGACCTTTTTACTTTGACCCGATGGTCGACGGGGCCCACACAGATAGATATCATTTCACTCATATCTAGTTATTATTATTAGTAGTAGTAGTAGTAATAGAATGTGAAAATTTACTTCATAGATTTTTTTTAAATAGAGCTAGCGTATATGTGTCAATTTAAACCATGGTACAATTTGGAGTGAGAAACGAAATGGAATCGTCAACGCGTTACAGATGATATTGAAGTGCTCAATTTTTTTTATTTCTAGGTTGACGAGTTGGTAGCTCCTACCAACTCGTCAACCTAGAAATAAAAAAAATTGAGCACTTCAAGTTAAAAGTAATTAATCATAAGTAAAGAACAGCTTAAACAGAAGATAGAAGCAAACTTATGATTAATTACTTTTAATATTATGTCTTATGTATACATGAAGGTTTTCCATACTTTTTTGGTAAGGTCGATTTCTTCTTTTTTTTAATGGGAATACATGCAGCACAAATGAACTGATTATACATTTGTTTTTTCTTTTTACTATTATCTACAATAAATTAATGTTTTCATATACATTTTGTTAGTTGTCATGATGACTATATAAGTAATTAGCTGTATATGTCCAGTATACAGCTAGATTGCTAGGATTTAGCTTTTTCTTTCATTGATAATACCAGCGTGCCATCATTGCCTTCACTTTTAATAATTGAAATGGGAAAATCATTTTTGACCGGATTTCACCGAGTGAAAATCCGGGTTATAGTATGGTAAATGTTGTGCGGATTTGGAAAAAAAATTTCGTAACAGTTTTCTAAGCTTCTACAAAAGGGATTGATTTCAAATTTGGTAGACAGCTTTAGCATGATGAGTTGTACCGTGCCTCCCCTTTCCAGGTCAGTCAGTTATCTACACGTACTTCCTGTTTTCCAAGCCGACTTTGACTATTCCACGGGTCAAAATAGGAAACATTTTCGTAACAGTTTTCTCGGCTTCTACTAAAGGGATTGATTTCAAATTTGCTACACAGCTTTAGCATGATGAGTTGTACCGTGCCTCCCCTTTTTAGGTCAGTTAGTTATCTACTTCTTGTTTTCCAAGCCGACTTGAACTGTTTCAAGAAGTAGTTTCTCGTTCAAAATCTTGTTAATATCTTCGCAACAATTGTAATTTTGTTTTAAAGTAGAAAACATTAAAACATATATTTAATAAGATAAAGCCTTATTTTAAATGGTTTTCCTATATTCACCATGGATGATGTCTTTTACATGGAAACTCTTCGTTTGTAGAGCCACAAGCTAACAGGAGAGTATCATGCATTTGTATAACTTGGTAAGTGGTAGTAGTATCCATTCATCTTACTTTACTGTACATATTCCAAGTGTTTGTTAACTATTTTGCATATTAAAAAAAACCGTGTAGCTCTTTTATACCAGCTACTTATTAGAAAACAGTATACAGTTTACGTAACATGTGGATATAGCAGTTTTATTTGTCTTGGAACATCGACTACTTCCTGACACGGCAAAATGAAATCGCCATGTTTAGAGGACTGGTTCTTTTTAATTACTATTTTATTATGCTGAACAGAATTGAATTAAGATAATTAAGATATAATAGTCTGAAAAATCAGATAAAATATGTTGATCAGTCCTATTGCTCGTAATGTAGCAAATAAAAAATTCTTACTTCGGTCTATTTATACAAAATTCAAACATAATATTCATTTTCTTTACGTTGTAAAGCTTAGACATTGCGAAACAAACGGGAAACGATCTTTATTGAAGAAATGTCTTATTTCGTCTTTGAAGATGCACTTGGAAAAATGCTATGTTGATCATTTTTCCGTATATGGATAATGTGACCTAATTTTATTATAAACGTGCTAATTTTGCATACTATTACAACTATTTCCCGTCTCGCATGCAAGATGGGATAAATAATCAAAAGCTAAACTGCGGAAACCAGTCGTATCTCAAGGATAACAGATAAACAATGATGTGTCTTGGTTGGCTGCTAAATCGGGAGATAAGGGATGAAAACCCCGCAGGGGAGGTAGCAATCATAATAGGCATATCGGGAGACAGCTGCCGATTGGCCATCTGTCTTGTCTTGTTCAGGTAACTACCGCCGTTAGTCGGCGCACTCTATGCTCTGGATTGATATGTGTGGTGCACATCATTGCATGTGTATGGTGCATATAGTCACAGTTAGAATACGAATTGTTGATGGAGTCAGGTGAAAATTTATGTAGAGTGTATATTTGATATAGTTAGGCATCCACATTTTTGCGCCTTCCCAAATATTATGTGGTTGTGACATCGGGTTTTTCTGTAATTGGAGGTATTGAATGGTTGACTTCTTGGCTATATATCTTCCTCACATTGTCGAGACCAGTATAATTCTTGTGCCTTCCTTACTTCTTTCTTCCACACCTTTTTTGATCTAGGGTTTTTCATTAGTTCATGTATTGTCTCCATTCCATATTTCTTTAAAACAAGTTCAGCCCTTTGTGAAAAGATCGTTGCTATTTCTGTTGAAGCACTGTTGTCTAATTGAGATATTATACTCTGCTGATGATGGGCATCGAATTATATTCAAATATAAGGAATGACAGTATATATATTACGATCTATATGCATCTGTATTGGAATTGAACCAACGAATATGCAAACTGCAGTATTTGAAGTTTGGTTTGGAAGGCCCTGTATTTGCCTCAAGATTTTCCTCTGCATCTTTCATAGTTGTTCTATTTCATATTGCCTACATTTCATTATCTCAAGCCCATATATCATTCGTGGTAGTCCAAACCAAACTTTAAATACACAACAAATAAGCATGCAGAGCTAAGTTAGGGATGAAAACTCCGCATAATTTCGGCGCGGTAGCCACTCGAGAAAAGCCGAGCGATAACGAATCGGTTACGATAAAAAAGGAAAAAATATGCGAGATAATGGGAATTAAACTGTTTTAAAAGGAAAGTGGCATTGATTTTATGTATGTTTATCATAAAACTTAAACGGAGAAACACGTAAAAACAAATGACCTCCGGTAAGAAGAAAACTTTTAATACTTTTCCTGCTTACTGTAAAGGTTCACATCAACTAACCGCGTAGAATGATGCATCTAGAGATGCTTAGCATATTGCATGGTTCAATTGGTGCCTCTGACCTATATTTTGCGGTTGCCTGATTTGACTATCTAAACATTGTGTACTTATAATGAAGTGATGTTGAATAATAACAATACATAGTAACATTAAAAAACAGTACGTATTTTTTACCACGTAAAATAAAACTTAGAGACGGCTAGCTTTTTAGGAAAGCTAATACTTGTCCGTATTAAAAAATAATCCAGTAATTTACATATGCATTACGCCATTCAATTTCGGGTTTCTCAATGTTTTTATGTAGTAAACGTAATCAAAAGAGACACAAATGTCAAGTAATACACAACGCACAGCGGGTTATTAAAAACGCAATAACTATCATCACGTATCAATAATGATCGATTTTAAACACGAAACCGATAAAAAAAATGGCGACGAAAGATATCAAGATCAACGTCTGACTGTATATGCAACTTCTTTTGGTCATCAAAGTGCCGGGTGTGATTCACTCCCGCTCCGCTACATTAGAGTAATGGGACTTAATTCGTACCCTCGCTAAAAAAGCGAGGGAACGATTTTTCGCTCTACTATTATACTTCTGTTTTTGTTTAATATTTTTTTCCTTTCTCCGCCGTTCAGCTGATATTTCTACAATTTCTAATTAAATCATTTTAACTTTTTCGTATTTATGGCATTGTTGCCAAAATTGAAATTGTGGAGTGTAGAATTGTAGAATTTTATCGGTAAAAATTTGATTCGAGCTACTGCAATGAATCCCGAAAAAATGATCCGGAATGAACTTTTTTTTACCAAATCGATTCAGATATTATGCACTTCCGTAATTCAGATTTTGTCAAAAATGTCATGATTACGAATAAAGTGTAAACTATCACTGTATCGAATAATGTGTTAAAGAAGTATCAGTTAACTAAAAAGAGGGCCTGCAAAGACATTAAGAAATAAAATGTTACAATTCAGGAAAACAGTTAAATAGCTGATTATATGCATAAAACCCCTGGGTGTGAATCACTCCCGGCCGCTCAATTACGAGTAATGGGACCTCTTTGTAGCTGCGTCCATAAAAAGGGAGCTACATTATTGTAGCTATTGAATTCAATGATAGCTGCACTCGCTTTATAATCACAATTATAATCATATTACAATCGAATACTAATTTCATTCTGGAAAACCAGAATGACTATAGGAATCGTTGGGCAAAACTTTAGGTTTATTTTGCATAGCTACCAAGGTTTAACACTTGGAGTTCGTTTTAAGGTGGTGGAAAGTACAGCTCAAGTTAGGGTATTAGACAAATTTGTTTGTCAATCATTCTTAATGAAAAATGTAATCTGAAAGACATTGTAATAGTAAACACGCGTTACATTTACGGTCACACGAGTAGCATAATAATACATAAGCAATATCATATTTTTTCTTGCATTTCATCATTACTTTATTCCTTAGTTATATATTGTCAAACAAGGGTTAAATTATGCAAACATATTTCCTTCATGTAGCATGTTTACTCATCCTAACATGTAGTACTCTTTCTACAATTAGGAAACGGACTTGATATAAGCTTTATTAGATTGCTTCCGAATCCTTTGCGTTTTATGTACATGTCTGCTTGTAACTTTGTATGATATTATTGAAATAAATATGTTTAAACTAATAATACATAAGCACTGTGTATAAGTATACATGATAGAAGAACGCAAAGAATGAACACATTTCGATTCGTTTGTTTGTTTGAATTAGATTTAAAACCACATGCAGCAATTGTTTATATCATGACGCCATTTTTGGAGGAGAATGATAGAGTTACAGGGAAAACATTCGTCTATCACCAGTAATGTGATGTGAATCCCATAGTCAAATGACGATCAGCCTTCGGAGTAAATGACTCTCTGTTACTTGATTGGGTGGTTTACTAAATCTATAAATATTTTTGTCATTTCATTGGTTTACGTCAGGATTGCACTAGTATGTGTACTGAAATTTCGATATATTCTAAGGTTTAATCGGGGTTGTAATCAGTATTTTAGTGTAGTAATGTTATGTTCCACATATTGACTTCTATTTCATTCAATGCATTGGTCAGTGAACAATTATAAGGTAAACATAGTACCAAAATCTCCCTAATTTATAAAGGCTGTTTTGGAAAAAAAATATATGTTCTATATCTTTATTTTCGTTAATCAGTATTTTAGTGTAGTAATATTACGTTCCACATATTGACTTCTATTTCATTCAATGCATTGGTCAGTGAACAATTAAAAGGTAAACATTGTACCCAAATCTCCCTACTTTTTAAAGCTGTTTGGGTTATGAAAAAATTATATGTTCTGTATCTTTATGTTCGTTCTGATATTGATGCAAATTTAACAAAACATATTTTTACCGCTCCTTTTAAACATTTGTTTATGGAGTCAATTTTTGTTGTCTCGCCTGCGACGAAAGTCGCTGGAGGCGAGACATATGTATGGGAATCCGGCGGCGGCGGCGGCGTAAACACTTGACATCTTGCTTCATATATTTGTAAGCCCAAGCCCTAGGTCCATCAAATTTGGTACAGAGGTAGCTTATGATGAGTACTTGCCAGTCAGTCACCTGTCACCTGACCTTGACCTCAATTTCACGGTCCAGCGACTACGTTAAAGTTTTTGGGTTACGGCAGTTCCTCTGTAACTACGCATAGTAGGATGACAATATTTGGTGTATAGGTTGCTGATGACTAGTACATGACTGTCTGGTAGGTGTCACCTGACCTTGACCTCAATTTCACGGTCCAGCGACTACGTTAAAGTTTTTGGGTTACGACAGTTCCTCTGTAACCACGCATGGTAGGATGACAATATTTGGTATATGGGTTGCTGATGACATACATGACTGTCTGGTAGGTGTCACCTGACCTTGACCTCAATTTCACGGTCCAGCGACTATGTTAAAGTTTTTGTGTTACTGCAGTTTCTCTGTAACTATGCATGGTAGGATGACAATATTTGGTATAGAGGATGCTGATGAATAGTACATGACTTTCTGGTAGGTGCCAGGTGACCTTGACCTCAATTTCACGGTCCAGTGACTACGTTAAAGATTTTAGGTTACTGCTGTTCCCCTGTAACCAAGCATGGTAGGATGACAATATTTGGTATATAGGTTGCTGATGAATAGTACATGATTATCTGGTAGGTGTCACCTGACCTTAACCTCAATTTCACGGTTCAGCGACTACGTTAAAGTTTTTGTATTAGGACAGTTCCTCGGTAACTTTGCATAGTATGGTGACAATATTTGGTATACAGGCCGCTGCTCAAATTAATGCTATTTACGTTATGCTTATGACGAAATTTTTTTTCGTTACTGATGCGGAATTCAGGCGAGACGTTTTTCTGTGTCCACACTTGTTTAATTATTTTTTAAAAAGCACGTGTGAAGTGACGACAGGCATTTAAATCTCTCAAGCACCATTGGATAATAGTTTAGCGTAAACAATGTCCTTACAAGGTACCTGTACATTGTTTACCTATCCTACATATAAATTACAAAAAACAGATACTTTAATAAATCCATAAAATTTGTAATGCAGCTAAGAGACGGTTAGCTTTTTAGAAAAGCTAAACTTGTTGGCAGTTAGACCACACCGATCAACCGACTTATATCATTTGGTGAGAAGAAGTATGACACGATGAAAAAAGATATAAACAAGTTAAGACCTATACGTATACAGATGACTTTTTCCAAATCGCTACGTTTAAAACTCACTGTATCAAATATAGTGTAATAAAAATTATTTGGCATATATTTGTCCATTAACATATTCAATCGTTTTAACTAATGTTTTCATTTGTTGTCTGAAAATAGGTTCCAAAGGTACTGGCATCACAAATTTGAACAATATATTTCTGTATCAAGTGTTTTTGTTCAAAAGGACATATATCCAACTTTTTTCTTACCCCAAAATTATTCTTTCAATTGCAATTTATTAGGAGTTTGAATCATTTTTCTTTACGCATTTACTGAAAAAATGATACGGAAAAAATCAGCTCATCTTTTTATAATGACACGATGAATAAAAGTTCCTTGACACGATTGAAAACAGCCACGTATTTCTTAAGTGATTAGTTTTATACTTCCACATGGGGCATTTCAATAACATTTTACAACTAATGTCTGTATATCATTAAATATTATACAAAAAGTCTACAATTGTTAATACAATAGGACTATGATGTATACATTCTTGACACAAATCACTAGACATGGAAAAAGGTAACAAGCAGCGGAGCAGCTTTGTAATTCATCTTAAAACCATAGTGAGGAATTAAACATAGAGTAAATGCTCTCATTTAGACAATCCCAGAGCAGGGCTTAAGCGGAAATCAGTGTTATATGTCGATAACGCTCTACATATGAGTTCTCACCTATCAACAAATAACACATAACGAACAAGATTTTGTACAAATATTTCCTACTTGTACAAATATTTCCTACTATGTCGACATTAAATAGTATATAACGGATCCATCTACTTGGTAGGTCATTATATTGATGTCAAACTTTTTTTTACAAATTATTTATAAGGTATGAATTTAGGCAAACATCAAATGTGCTGCCTACAATCAGGAACCTATATACTAGTCCAGCTTCAATTTATAATAAAGACGAAGAGCGAGAAATTTAAGGTTAATTAGCGTACAAATGAGAGTTAAATCTCAAGAATTAATACATCATATATAACTGTAACACGAATACTGCCTATGTCTAATAATTTTTAACTTTATCGGTTGCAAATATTTTGAGAATTCCACGGTAATCGTTTACATAAAAACAGAAAAGGAAAACGTGTAAGACATGTAGTTACTAAGAACAATAGTATATCATTCAAACAGAACGCGAGATTTACCTTCATTGACCGAATTATACACAATTTTCATCGCGTATTACCCATGTAGACACCTAAAGATACACAGAAAAGAATCTACCAATCTGGTTAGAGAATACTTACACAAATGTACACTGTTTTATTACAATTATTTATATTTATGGTTTAATTACCCGTTTTCTTTCGTTGTTAATTCTAATAAATGAATAATAAATAATGATAAACAATCAAACAAACACAAATCAAAACGCCTGGCTTTAACGATGTCATATAATATTGTCTTTATTTTTATGTCAACGCCCCAAATGCGAAGGACACCTTCGCCTTTAGACGGTGACATAAAAATTCAGTTTTGCAGAAAGTACGAACGTCGACATTTATTTTGTCACTCTTTTGGGTTTTCTTCAATCAAAATAGTTTGATGACTGATATGGTGATTTGTGCAAACGAATAGTACGTTATAGGCTGTTATCCGACAGAACCCTACTTCTACGTATAGTTGGCCGATGTGCATTACAATGATTTTAGTTTAACATTTAACCCCTTCTGGAAATTGGAACGGTTCGATATTTGGCGATTCGTACTAATAGGCAGTAAGTTTTGCACAAATCTCACTGTCGACCCTCTACTTTCTGCTTGCATCTTATACGTATTGAACAATTTCGTCAAACGTTTCTCGTGTTTCGTTTATCGTACACATTATGGTTTATACTAATGGATTGTATACGATTTAAAACCCTGGTACTTATTTGTCAATCAAAACAAAATGCGAATCGACTTGTCAAAGTTCAAAGTCTAAGGTCTACAACGATGATAGGAGACCCATTGTCTAGTAATTATCTACCCGCATGGCATATATGAAAAGCTTAGCCTATTTCAGCGAAGGTCGGGGTCTTCTCTGGGTACTCAGGCTTCCACTCCCATTAAAGACATCATACGGCTGATAAATTGCTTAAAGGAATTATAAACCATTCATACAAGCAAACAAACAGTCAAATAACTATTTTAAAAGTTATAACCGGGCGCGAAGCAATGACTAACTAGAGGCTCCCAGGAGCCTGTATCGCTCACCTGAACCTGAAACCAAACAACCCTTTTTTTATCCAGCTTTTCTTTGCTATAAGGAATTGCCCAACACTTCTGCAAAAATCATTAATTTTGACCTTTTAAGGGAAATAAATCCTATAAGGAGGATCTTTTGATGGTTAGAGGGAGAAGGAAGGTTCACTTCAAATTTGCTGTACCTGTTATACTTTTTTAACTATCAGTCGAAAACTCTCTCGACCCCACCCCCCCTCCTTTTCATTTTTTTCTATTTCAATCCAACGTAGCTATCGGGGTAGTCAGGTGTCATGATTTGCACAATTTTGATAGAGGACATCCAAAAGATGATGTTTGCAATGTTTCAAAGCAGTCCTTTCATTGGTTTAACAGGAGAAGATTTTTTAAAATCAAGTAAAATTGATTAAAAAAATGTTCAAGGAGAACAATTCTTAAACGGTTTATCAGACAATCTTGACCCTAAAGTCATTTTTGTAGCCCTCATAGAGCAGAACAATTAAGCAACGCTAACTTTTTCTCTAGTTCTAATAATTTTCAAGATTTTGAGGCAAAAACGTCAAAAATAATCAATTTCGACAATTAAAGGGCAATAACTCCTATAAGGAGTCATCATACAACTTCAACCCAATGGAGTGTTTCGTAGAGCTTTTGATGCAGATGAAGGCATGTCTCTTCGGTTTTCCTGTATCTGTTACACTTTTTTAAATATAAGCCAAAAACTGTATTTTACCGCCCCCCCCCCCCATCCTATTTTTAGCCATGGTGGCCATGTTGGTTAATCTGCAGACATGGTTGGTGCAAACTTGGTTGAGGACATTTGACAGATGATGTGTACAAAGTTTCAAAGCAGTACTTTCAGTTGTTTCAGATGAGAAGATTTTAAAAAATCAATTAAAACTGATTAAAATAAACAGTTCAAGGGGAATAACTCTTAAACGGTTAATCAGACAATCTTGACCCTTAAGTCATTTTTGTAGCCCTTATAGAGCAGAACAATTAAGCAATGCTAACTTTTTCTCTAATTCTAATAATTTTCAAGATTTTGAGGCAAAAATGGCAAAAATCATCAATTTTGACAATTAAAGGGCAATAACTCCTACAAGGAGTCATCATACAACTTTGACCCAATGGAGTGTTTTGTAGAGCTTTAGATGCTGAAGAAGGAAGGTCTCTTAAGTTTTTCTGTATCTGTTATACTTTTTGAACTATAAGCAAAAAACTGTATTTTGACCCCTCTGTTCTATTTTTAGCCATGGCGGCCATGTTGGTTGGTCTGAGGCCATGATTTGGGCAAACTTGGTAGAGGGCATTTTACTGATGATGTATGCAAAGTTTCAAAGCAATCCCTTCAGTGGTTTTGGAGGAGAAGATTTTTGAAGAAAAGTTAACGACGACGACGACGACGCCGACGACGACGACGGACGACGACGGACGCCAAGTGATGGCAATAGCTCACCTGACCCTTCGGGTCAGGTGAGCTAAAAAGGCATTGATGTTATCCTGGGTGGGGGGGTCAAATTTCGAAGTTAAATATCCCGGACACAAAGCAGTCACTCAAAAGGCAATGATGTGACCTTGGGGGCAAATTTTAAATTAAATATCAACACCTATGGCATGCGAAACATCTACCCACATGCCAAATATCAACCAGAGGCTCTTAAGAGCCTGTATCGCTCACCTGACTTACAAAACACCTTTTTAAGACAAAACTTTTCTTGCAAATTTTGATATTAAATGCTAAAGAGTTTATGTGAAGATGCTGTTTCTATGAATGTTGCCATGTTGAATTTACAATCAGCAGTAGGAATGTTTTTGAGAAGTAGCAGTTTTTTCATAGGTTAGTATGTTAAGTGATATTCCATAGTGGCAGCAATCTTGTATTTTGGATCCAAACAAAAAACTCAAAATTGGTAGAGGACCATACAATATCACATATCCTAAAATCTGCCAAGCTGTTTGCGAGAAAACAAATTTTAAAATCTCAACCAGTCAGAACGCATTTGCAGCTCTGGCAGCCATGTTGAAATTCCTATCGGCTCGAAACATACTTAAAATAATACGTTTATTATCTAAGATTCACTTCTGCATTATTTGGTTAAATTGTGTGGAACTAAGGTTCAGAGAAGCTGTTTGTATGGTTTTCCCATAGTGTCCTATGTTAAGCGGTGTTCCACCATGGTGGCCATCTTGGAATTTGGATCTCCACAAAAAAACTCAAATTTTGTAGAGGACCATCTAAGGTACATTTGTGCAATATTTCAAATCAATCTGCCAAGCGGTTTGTAAAAAGAAGATTTTTGAAATTTCAGCCAATCAGAACCCATTAGTTGCCCTAGAAGCCATGTTCAACTTGCAACTGGCTAAAAAAACTCAAAATAATAAGATAAATATCCAATAATCATTTCTTCATAATTTGGCTTCATTGTGTGGAACAGTTTCAGAGAAGAAGTTGTTTGTATGTTTTTCCCAAAGGGTCCTATGTTAACCTATGTCCTGTGATGGTGGCCATCTTGGATTTTGGATCGGAACAAAAAACTCAAACCTTGTAGTGGACCACATAAGGTACTGTGTGATTTCTGCAATATTTCAAATCAATCTGCTAAGCAGTTTATGAGAAGAAGATTTTTAATTTCAGCCAATCAGAATGCATTAATGGCCCTGGAAGCCATGTTGAATTTGCAATTGGCTCGAAAAACCCAAAACAATAAGATAATTATGCAACCTTCATTTCCTTAATAATTTGGCTTCATTGTGTGGAACAGTTTCAGAGAAGAAGTTGTTTATATGTTTTTCCCATAGGGTCCTATGTCCTGCGATGCCAGCCATCTTGGATTTTGGATCAGCACAAAACACTCAAACTTTGTAGATGACCATCTAAGGTACATTTCTGCAATATTTTAAATTAATCTGCCAAGCAGTTTATGAGAAGAAGATTTTTGAATTTCAGCCAATCAGAAAGCATTAATGGCCCTAGCAGCCATATTTCATATTTGATCAGCATCAAAAACTCAAACATTCCTGCCAAGTTTGGTTCCAATTGGCCACGTGGTTGTGGAGAAGAAGATTAAAATGTAAAAAGTTTACGACTGACGACGACGCCGGATGCAAAGTGATCAGAATAGATCACACTGACCCTATGGGTCAGGTGAGCTAACCAGAGGCTCTTAAGAGCCTGTATCGCTCACCTGATTTTATAGGCAATGAAGATGGCATTTCCCTGATGTTAAAGTAAGTCCTGTAATTTTCAATAAACTTTAAATAGGACCATCCAAACAATATTACTAGAAAGCTTTGTTTCATTGGTTAACCCGTTGTATAGAGAAGATTTTTTTTATTTGCCATTGGGTCCTATGTTATACTAAGTCCTGCGGCGGTGGCGGCCATTTTGAATTTCCAATTGCCATAAAAATCATAAACTTTATAAAGGACCATCCAAACAATATTGCTAGTAAGTTTTTGTTTCCATTGATTAACCGGTTTCAGAGAAGAAGCCTTTAAAAGCTTTTTCCCATAGGGTCCTATGTTAAACTAAGTCCTGCGGTAGCGGCCATTTTGAATTTCCAATTGCCATAAAAAAACATAAACTTTATAGAGGACCATCCAAACAATATTGCTAGTAAGTTTTTGTTTCCATTGATTAACCGGTTTAAGAGAAAAAGCCTTTAAAAGCTTTTTTCCATAGGGTCCTATGTTAAACTAAGTCCTGCGGTAGCGGCCATTTTGAATTTCCAATTGCCATAAAAAACATAAACTTTATAGAGGACCATCCAAACAATATTGCTAGTAAGTTTTTGTTTCCATTGATTAACCGGTTTCAGAGAAAAAGCCTTTAAAAACTTTTTCCCGTAGGGTCCTATGTTAAACTAAGTCCTGCGGTAGCGGCCATTTTGAATTTCCGATTGCCATAAAAAACATAAACTTTATAGAGGACCATCCAAACAATATTATTAGTAAGTTTTTGTTTCCATTGATTAACCGGTTACGGAGAAAAAGCCTTTAAAAACTTTTTCCCATAGGGTCCCATGTTAAACTAAGTCCTGCGGTAGCGGCCATTTTGAATTTCCAATTGCCATAAAAAACATAAACTTTATAGAGGACCATCAAAACAGTATTGCTAGTAAGTTTTGTTTTGATTGGTTAAACGGTTTCAGAGATGAAGCCCTTTTAAACTTTTTTCTCATAGGGTCGAATGTTAAACCAAGTCCTGCGGTGGCGGCCATTTTGAATTTCCGATTGGGATAAAAAACATTAACTTTATAGAGGACCATCCAAACAATATTGCTAGTAAGTTTTCTTTCCATTGGTTGACCGGTTTCAGAAAAGAAGCCTTTCAAACTTTTTCCCATAGGGTCCTAGGTTAAATTAAGTCCTGCGGTGGCAGCCATTTTGAATTTCCGATTGCCATAAAAAACACAAACTTTATAGAGGACCATCCAAACAATATTGCTAGTAAGTTTTTGTTTCCATTGATTAACCGGTTTCAGAGAAGAAGCCTTTTAAAACTTTTTCCCATAGGGTTCTATGTTAAACTAAGTCCTGCGGTGGCCGCCATTTTGAATTTCCAATTCCCATCAAAAACACAAACTTTATAGAGGACCATCCAAACAATATTGCTAGTAAGTTTTGTTTTGATTGGTTAAACGGTTTCAGAGAAGAAGCCCTTTTTAACTTTTTTCCCATAGGGTCCTATGTTAAACTAAGTCTTGAGGTGGCGGCCATATTGGTTTACCAATCAAAATAAAAAACACAAACTTTGTAAAGGTCCATCCAATGAACATTATGGCCAAGTTTGGTTTCAATTGGCCAAGTGGTTTCAGAGAAGAAGATTAAAATGTAAAAAGTTTACAGACGACGACGACGACGACGACGACGACGACGCCGACGGACGCAAAGTGATAACAATAGCTCACATGACCCTTTGGGTCAGGTGAGCTAAAAAGCCTACCTAAAAGGATATATCCCGGACAAGATTTGTTATGGCTGCGCTTGTTATGGCTGCGCGGACGAACACACAACAATATGTCTCTTTTACCGAAAACCCAATATAAACCTCCTAAAAATTAAAAGTGTTATGTAACACTAGATAAAGCTATCTTACATATCCTAAACGTGTATTAGTATGCGATTTGCAGTGTCAAATAAATTTGGCTGAAAATATCAGTCTTAAAGGAGAAGAAAAGTAAAAAGAAGATAATGTAAATTACCAGACAAAAATAATATGTCTCCCATTTATCTTCGTTTGGTATAGATAATTAAATAAGAGTTGCATACAAATACAAAGATAGTTTGAAAGCTTTTCTGCAAATGTTATTGTGTGTCGCAATTTGTTCATTTCATATTTTATTCACAGTAATCAAAATTAATTTTCCCCATCCTCCTCTTCATGCTTGATATTGACAAGAAAATAAAAAATTACATATATTATTACGTTACGAACTCTTAAAGTGCATACTTATTCAATCGGTTAGCAGAATTTAATAGCTTATACAAAGTCATATTTCTTGTTTTAATCATATCATTGAACTGATTTACATCGTATCGTAATTTCTCTGAAGGTGCAATTAAAATCAAATTAATATTGTTAATGCATTATGTTAAAGATACATTTTTGGCACCAAGCGAAAGCCAGAGGAATATTCTTTATATTTAAACGGCCGATTTGAAATAAAATTATATCATAAAAGGTCATTTTAGCATTTTAATAACTATATCTGCATTTTTTTGTTTATTTTATAAGATAAGTTGGACAAAAATAAAAGCAAGAGCTTAAAGAACTGAATATATCTATTGCCAAATCTATGCTAAATCGTGTTTTAATATATTTTATTCGCTACAGTAAATTTAAAACATAAAAAAATTTGAAAAACTGAACTACGTTTTCATCGCTTCTAACTTGTTTATATCTTTTTTCATCGTGTCATACATCTTCTCACCAAAATGATATAAGTCGGTTGATCGGTGTGTAGACTCGAACGCTTAGTGCTGAAACGTTGATGATTAATATTTATATAATAATGTTGTGTGTAGCATTCACTATGCCAAAATAGTGGCCAGGGTTGAAGACATAGTGCACGACCCGAAGGGAAGTGCACTATGTCTTCAACCCTGGCCACTATTTTGGCATAGTGAATGCTATACTCAACATTATTATAATTATTATACTGACTGTCTTGACTTGGAAAATAATAACAAGAAGAAAAATAGGGCATTAATGGAACATTAAATGATACCCCGCCACTTTGTGATGTAAATATTCCTTCCCAAACATGGACATGTCAGGCTTTCAAAGTCGCTTTGATTTTTTTTTTTTTTTTTTTTGCAGACGTTATACGTTGATCGGCTTCTTACGTTGACTAAGATAAAAATACCTTATTTAAAGCGCAGCAGTGATCAATCATTGATTACAAGTTAACCCCGCCCATTCGCGTGAATTACAATTGATTGACGTCCAAATCAATAGTTTTCTTAGGCAGGTGAAGAAACTATGAGGGCATAGTGCACGGAGCACAATTCGTTTAGAAATATATGTCAAAATAGTAAAATATTTCTATTAAAGGACATTCTTACAGAAAGTATAATAATAGATGACAAACATCCTTAACCACATTATATCTATAAACATTATGGATGCCAATATCATTTTGAATATGTCCTTACAAAACTTGGAAAAGACTCTATTAGATCGTCACCGTTTGCGTGACTTATTAGACTTAAACAAATATATACTAGTTTTGGTGGAATTAATAAAATTCTTTTTTAAAGAACGTACAAATAAAATAGACACTAAAAGTCATCTGTTTATCACTGTTACTGTAGTTTTATACTGACCTGTCAACTCTAAACCTTGTCAGTTTCAGTAGGTAAATTATTACTACTACATCCAAATCTTATTTAATTCTTAACCAAAAATAAAATAGTTTATGTCTCGCCTACGACGATAGTCGCTCGAGGCGAGACGTGTTTATGGGAATCTGGCGCCTCGGCGGCAGCGTAAACACTTGGAAATCTTGTTTCATATCTTTGTAAGCCTAAGCCTAAGCCCTAGGTCCATCAAATTTGGTCCAGTGATATCTTATGACGAATACTTGCCAGTCAGTCACCTGTCACCTGACCTTGACTTAAATTTCACGGTCCAGGGACTACGTTAAAGTTTTTGAATTACGCCACTTCCTCTGTAGGCAGGCATGGTAGGATGACAATATTTGTCATATAGGTTGCTGATGAATAGTACATGACTGTCTGGCAGGTGTCACATGACCTTGACCCCATTTTCACGGTTCACCGACTGCGTTTTAGTTTTTAGATTAGGTCTGTTCCTCTGTAACCATGCATTGTCTATTTTAAATGTTAATAATTTAATGCTATTTACGTAATGCTTATGACATAATTTTTTTCGCTACTGATGCGGAAAGCAGGCGAGACATTTTACTGTGTCCACACTTGTTCTGAACCAAAAGGTAGAACCATAATGGAAGCATTTCGATGAACAATGCACCTGTAGTTTCAATATCTTTATAAAATATACTTGTTCATGAAACCAATATTTGTTACATAACAAAATACATCTGATTAATTAATTTATTTATTTATATTTTTATTTATTTATTTGATTTTTTATTCAATTTTTTTTAAATAAATTAGTATTTGGTTCATACCGTTTTTGTTGAGTATTTATATTTAAAACAATTTGCGATTATAAATTGTGCAAGACAGTATTTTTTCTTTTTTTACAGGCCAATAATATGTCTACAAAATCGGTATCACGGATTTCACAGATAAATGAAGCTTTTGATTGTCGTTCTTTGTAAAGAGGGTCAGATTTAGGTTTTGCCATCGTATGTATATATTATATTTTTACAGCCTGCATATATTTAAGGATGTCAAAATAGATGTTAATGTATAAATGAATCACAAATTACAAATTATTTTTATAAGTCTCGTACAAATATATATTTTTGATTTTACTTCCTGCATTCTTGAGCGGTGAGAGAACACCAAATTAAAAATAAACGTAAAAAAAGACTTAGCTCTACTCAAGTTTTATAACCGCTCATAGTTAAATAGAGGACTTATTTGTACAAAAAATACTCTAGCCAATTCTGTATAGCATAGCAAACGACGATTTGGAAGAGTTCCGTGGTGGAGGTCCGGAAGGGTTACACATGAATTTTTAGCTCTGGGTGACACTAACACCACACTAACCACTCACGTGCAAACACCAGTGGCGCACTACTATCTATCCATCTTCGCTAGCCAAGTGTTACGATCAGGTCCCCCCTCTCTTCAAGATAAGAGTATCGGATCGTAACCCTTGGCTAGCGAAGATGCTATCTATCTTGAAATGTTATTTTTTTCTCGCAAAGCCATGCTAAGAAGCATTATTGTTATCATTATTATTATTATTACTATTGTTATTATTATTATTATTATTATTATTATTATTATTATTATTATTATTATTATTATTATTATTATTATTATTATTATTATTATTATTATTATTTTATTTTTTTATTATAATTATTATTATTATTATTATTATTGCATGTTTATGATGTAAATTGTTAAACGGTTTTATAAATTGTCATAATTTATGTCCAATTGCTTTTGTCAACTTGTTTGATAATTATTATTAGATGACTTTTGTGTTCCATTTAAGTAATAAATATATAGCACATACGTTTTAGAATTAAAGAGGTGGCTTTATAACCACATGGAAATAACACTCGGAAAAACGTGTGATGCTTGCCTTATAAGAGGACTGCCTGCTCAAAGTGCAGTTGTATTTTGTGGAACATGCAATGGGTGTTACTGCATTTCATGTACGGATTACCACAACGCCTTTCCGACGACACGTGATCACTTGTTGGTAGATTTATTTGCTTCCAATACAAACACGGCTTCTAACACACAGACAGAAGATAAAGGTTGCGTTAATCTGTAATTGATGAAGTAGAAACAAGTTCAGATTTTGAAGGTTTTATAAAACTTGAAGGAAACATTCCGCTAGATCGAGAGGTTGATCATTCTGTCTTATACATATCGCATAAAATGGCAAAAGTTAATGTTGCTACCGTAAACGGAAATCAGGGTGCCGTTTCATAAAACGATCGCTAACGTACGTTTAGTCGTTAATCGGACGTAACGCACACGCAAGATTTTTATACCGTTTCATAAAACAATCGTTAATAACGATAATCGTTATTTGCGTGTAAATCGTAAACGTTAACTACGTGTACTTTTCACTGCCGCAGAGTAAACGCTAGTTAAAGACGTCATGGCGCTTGCTTTGCAAATTATGGAAAATACATATCGTAGAGGTTTACGACGAGAAAGGATATTTAGAGATAGAACAAATATTATGGACAATTTAGATGATCATGAAATTATTTCCAGATACCGGTTGAATAGGGAAACTATATTTGAAATTGTGGAAAGTTTACATCAAGTTTTAGAGCGTCCTACGCTTAGGAATTGTGCAATTCCTCCTTTGTTGCAAATTTTGACAACTCTGCGTTATTACGCAAAGGGCGGATTTTTATCTGAAATTGCGGACTTGCATGGTATAAGCAGAGCAACAGGTAGTCGTGTCATTACAGAAGTGACCGAAGCCCTGTGTCAAATTTACTCCAACAAAATTAGATTCTCAACTGACCCCAACGAGCTACGCGTCATTAAATTAAAGTTTTACGACATAGGAGGAATGCCAAATGTAGTTGGTGCCATAGATGGTACATTGATACCAATTGTACGCCCGGTTGAAGACGAGCAAGTGTTTGTTTGCAGAAAAAATTATCATGCCTTGAATGTTCAAGCTGTATGTGATGCAGACATGAAGTAAGTGATCCATGCACTTGTTAATGTCTTTAATTATAAAACAGGCGAAGCTTTTCAAAATGGTTTTCAATTGTAACTTTAATTTGCACATTGAACATATAGTGCGAATATCTCAAAATGCATGTTAAGCTTTTCTAAGATTCAACAAGACAAAAATATTATTTATTGATAAAAACAGATCATTAAACGTCAAAACACAAAATATGTAAGTTAACATATTAAAATCATTTCTAGATCAGGAAAACTAATATTTAGTACGATTTTAATGAACGAATTCTTTCTATTTTTTTAAGAAACAACGCAACGCAATGATCAACAACTAAAATGTTTTTTGATGTTTACAAATCGACGCCGATATTATGGTGTTTTCTCTCACGTCCGCGTGATTGTAAAATCCATCAGGAAGTAAATTAACATTCAGTATCGACTGTAATTTCTTGATATATCACTATTTTTTTTACTTTTGCTTTTTATATACATGAATATAAATAGTCAACTATTCAAACACATATAAAAGGCTATTGTCTAAAAGCTTGCAGATATTGAGCTGATATTTGGAACGTGAGTCAACCATGATGAGTTAAAGACCGAGTTCGAAAATCGCTCCTGTCCAATGATTTTTGACGAAATTATGGCCCTTCTACTTGGACAATTTTTTTTAAATAACAGTTTTTTCGGACTATTTTCTAAACGTTTGCAGATATTGATCTTATATTTGGTGTGCGGGTAAACCATGATGAGTTACAAACCAAGTTCGAATATCTTTCAGGTCTGATGATTTTAGACGGAATTATGGCCGTTTAATTTCTCATATTATAGTTTTGAAAAAGTTTCAAAGATTACTGCTTCACGTAATTACACATACATGCAGTACATGTAACATAATTTAAATTTAGATTTACAAATGTCGTTGCTAAGTGGCCTGGTAGCACACACGACAGCTTTATCTGGAACAACTGTGCACTTCAAGAAAGTTTTCAAAACAACCAGATAGATGGATGGCTTTTAGGAGATTCTGGCTATCCCCTCAAGCCATGGTTACTAACTCCAATTCTACACCCATCGTCAGTTAGTGAAGAGAGATACAACAACTGTCATAAGCGCACTAGAAGTGTCATTGAAAGGGCATTTGGAGTATTAAAATCCAGATTTAGGTAGTAATTAGTTTTTATTATTGTTCTACTTTTTACTATTAAACTGCTCTTTATTTAATAGAAAAATATGACAGTCTATATCAATATAATAAATACATACTTTGTAAATATTTTGATATAAAGACAAACTGGTAATCTTAGTCAATTACAGTTGGAGTGCCAATAAGGCACGAAACTCCTTATTGACACGCATGTGGTCAATAGTAAGTGACTAACTTCCTTAACCATTCAGCCATTTATACCTAAAATTTTACAATGTTACACTAGTTTAGCAGCGCATGAGTACTACTTACTACTTAAATACTGATATCACTATTCCATATTTTTCGTGCATAAGGAACCACTGATATTGTTTAAGTAGTGTTTTATGCCATTTTCAGAAATATCGTGCGGTTCATTTTTTATTAGGGGGAGGATGAAAACTGTACCCGAACATCGACAGGACATCTGCGACTCCTGGTCAATTCCGGTTTGAGTCGAGTACAGCCTGCCACAGTTAGACTCGATTTCGTACCTAAGTGTTGACGTACAGGTGATCAACAGTCATGAATAACTACTTTCACCGTTTAGACAGTGAGCACCCCACCACTGAGGGACCGGTCAATATTAATTGGGGGGTTGGGACCTGTGCATTTCAAATTATCATGTTTAAAAGAGGCTATGTCCTATCTCCTTAAAATATAAAAAAATGGGTTGTGTTATAAAAAAACTGGCTGTCCTATCAGTGCTGAAAATAACAAAACTTGGAGTCCCATATATATGCCAGCATAAAAAAGTATGTATCCTATTGCTTTTTGCACCGGTCTTACCACCTCAATAAATATTGACCGGTCCCTGATATTAGTGTAAATCAAGAACAAAATTAGTTCCTGGATGCAAAAATTATGTAATGTCTTTTACAGGTGTCTACATAAAACCACAGGATGCTTACTGTCGAAACCCCTAAAATCTTCCAAGATTGTTGTAGCTTGCTTCATTTTGCACAACATTTGCATCGAAAAATCAATCCCTTCAGCAGATGAGGCATTATTAGAAGTAGATGATGATGCTGAAAATGTTCACTTGCAAGATATACAAAATGAGGGCTCAAACACACGTGCATCTCTAATCAGACAACGATTCAACTGAATAATTTTGTAATTCGTGACTGAATCTACCATTTTGCATTAATGTTACAATTGTAATAATCAAATATTAACAAAAAGCAATATGCAAGCAGAAATCGTTTTTATTCATAGCTAACATAAGCTTTGCTGAAATATGTTTAAAGATATTAGTAAATATATAAATTGTTGTTACAATTAAATGTACATGAAAAACAATAAGCAAAAGAACATTAAACAAAGGTGCTTATAACATTGCTGTCAATGTGTGCTTCCAATCTGCTAGCTATGGTTTCTAAAACATTAAGTTTTGATCTTTCAATTTCAAGTTTTGACAGCTCTATTCTATTTCTTTCTTCTAAAAGGTCTAACTTTCTTTTTTTTAATTTCACTTTTTCCTCCTCCAAATGTAATAATTTGATTGCTGGATCTCCTATAGTGACTTCTCTTCTTGCTTTACCTAATAAATTACAAAAAAATATCAATCTAGAAAGACAAAAAATGTGACTTTCACCAATTCACTACAATCTGTTAAATACAATAAACTTCATTATAATTTGTTTAAATTATCTGTAAGTAATTTTTTGTGAAATATGAATGATGCTCGTTAAAATCTGCACAAACATTTGTAGATTATGGTGGCATGCATGTAACTTTTAGCTTAGTCCAATACAAAACAAGGATGACAGTAAAATGGTCCAGAGATCATTTTGTCGATTTATTTGTTAGTGTGTAGAAAATCTCTTTGCAGAATGTGCATAGAGAAAGTGCTCTGTGCAGTTTTACAGGATACTAGTAACACAGTACTTGAAACAAAAAGCATTTCATAAACAAACATACCATGTACAGGCTTCTTATTTAGTAGCCCACATCTGACTGTTGTGTCTAAAAGTAAAACAATTCCAAAATTATAATGTAATAATGTAAACCTGACCTTTATTTAAGTAGTTCATATGAATAATAAATAACCACAGAATAAACAAACATGGATTTTTAAAATTCAACCATCTATATTGATAGGAATTGCATAATTATAGACATGGAGCCCAGGTAACCAATAGTCATGTAGTTCGCTAGGTTATGATTCTGTTTAGTACATTGAAAAAAGTTTTACTTACAAAATGGAAGTGTAGTCTTTTATAATTTTGTAAATTAAATATCATAAAATACAATTTATATCATTCTTTACCTTCTATTTGAGCCACTGCTGGTGACAACCCAACTTCAATTACACTGATGCTTGTATCTACTGTAAATGATAATCAAGAGTACTATATAACTTTTATTGATAATTGTTATAGAAATCATATAAACTTAAGCTTTGTTTTATACATTACAACATGTTAAAATGCATCTCATTTTGTTTAATTGTAAAACAATGCAATTATCTGCAAGTTTTAATAAAAAGTCATTAATCATTTATTATTGCTATTTTGCAGTATTTATGTGTGGTATTATTCCATCTCACTCTACTTGATAAAACTACTAATCCACAATATCAATTCATGGTTGATTTTTTTTATAACATCTATTCTTAAGGTGGTATATTATATAGCATTACCG
Source organism: Limnoperna fortunei (assembly GCA_944474755.1). Taxonomy (NCBI): domain Eukaryota; kingdom Metazoa; phylum Mollusca; class Bivalvia; order Mytilida; family Modiolidae; genus Limnoperna; species Limnoperna fortunei. Next base: position 87,681,875 of record OX104111.1, read on the forward strand.
ATTTCTTCACCTGTGGCCATGTTTATTATGATATCCCCTTCTTTATCTGCTTCAACTAACAAAGACCAATTTGTAGTGGTAAATACATGTAATTCATTCATTAATATTGGGAGAAGAGAAGAATTATGCATGGTTGTTCATTTTCACAAAATTTTGCTATGACAATCAGAGAAAGTAGGTAAAAAATCAGAAACTTCAAAGCTTAATATATCTTTAAGAAGGCACTCTGAAACTATAACATAGTCTACTACACTAGAGCCAACAGGTTTATCACATGTAAACTTTCCAAGCATATCACCAAATATTCTTCCATTCAAAATTCTAAGTTTATTTGAAATACAAAGTTCAAGTAATTGTTTACCTCGAGTATCTATTTTCTTATCAAGACTGTTCCTTAATTCTTGTACATTATCAAATTCATATGTATCAGAAATTGGAGTATGATTTTCATATATATCATTTTCTACATAATCTGGCTCTGCCCCAGACCTGGCATTCAAATCGCCACACAATATAATATTACCTCTATTACTATATTTATTAATAATATCTGTTTCTATTAGTTCTAAAACATCATCATCAGATTGATGTAGGTAGCTAGATGAACTGGGAATTATATAAGCCAAACAGAGATAAATATCTTTCGGGAAATTAAAAAAATCTTTTTCAAGTTTTATCCACTGATAGTCTTTTGAGGTATTCTCTAAAATTTTTACTCCTTGTCGAATATTATTATTGATAAGAATGCCAAGTCCTCCATAAAATCTTTGATTAGATGACTATGGTCTACATACTGAAAAGTATTTTTATCCTTTTATATTAACCAATGTGTTATAACCTAAGTGAGTTTCACAAATAAGAGCTATATCATAATTATTTATATGTCTGATAAAGTTATCATCTCTTTTTCGAAATAGAGCTCTAGTACTTTGACTGAAATATACTGTGAACAATGAATCCAAGTATTTTGTGTTGCAAAATATACCTTTTAACTTCAGCAAACCTTTCCCAATCACTAACTCTTAACACAAAATGATAGTTTAGAAATAACTATACGAAAATACATGAATGATTGAGTACCACACAAAAATATTCAACAAGAAGTAAAAAAAAAATTACTAAAGGGAAATAATTTCATAGTACTACATTACAATAGGTTCACTCATGCAACAATGCTTGTTATTATAAAACATGACGCATATTTTTAAAATTTTGCAGATGAAGAAAACCTACAATGGTGATACAAATACTCAGAAAAAAATACGAGAAAAACTTTCCCTTTTGACCTCTTGTTGTTTGGGGGTGGTTGGGGGGGGGGGGGGGGGGGTAGGTGGGATGAAAAGGGGTTGAAATAGCTCATTGCAATAACAAATCAGAAGATGATAATAATTTTCATGATTACATACAATCGTCATGGGCATGTTAAAAACCATGGTGTGGTTTCTAAGTAATGTACTTAACTTTTCTTATACTTTTAGACAAATACGTATATAAATAAAATAAGTGGATTCCATTTTTATCTTTTCAGGACACGACAACAATAAGGTGATGTGATCAGTTGATAATTATTTCATGTTTGCAAATAAAAGATTTGTCAAAGTCGGCATTCTTACTTATTTACTATTGCCTGCCACAGTTTCTTCTTTTTAGACTGGTCAATACTGGGGCAAAATGCACCGTACAAATAACCATAATTCGCCTCAACTTCTTCTAGTAAAATTACAATTTCTTCATTGCTGAAGTGTGGTTTTCTTAGACTCTTTGTCTTTGCCAGTGAAGTGGTAGACGTTTCCATATTTTATTCGTCTGCTAATTAAATGATAAACTTACCTCCAAACATTAGAGAGTTCCTGCGTTGCTAAGGATTTCCGTTCTAAAAATAAACAGCGATCAATCTGCGTGTAACACGTAAACGTACAACTGCGACTGCGGTACGTTTGAGTAAAAACTGTTTTATGAAACGCTCGTTAAAGCAAACGCTTACCAGTCGTTATGTAATCGCTAATTTTAACGACAATCGTTATTAGCGATCGTTTTATGAAACGGTACCCTTGAGCCGAATACAGACCTCCAATATCATAATCCAAACAGTGATGGTCTCAACATACAGGAAGGTTTGTAACTACAATTGTATATTTGATGTTATTATAACTATTTCCTCTCTTTAAAAATGTAATATGAATGTAGGCGCAGCCTAAATGCGAGCATCGCACATTCATGTCGTTATTTCAGAGCCCCTAACAGTGCCTCTACATTCCATTGATGACGTGACGTCTTTTCTAATGATTTGGTGACGTCACAAAACTCAATTTCAAATACAGCGTTTCAGATTGAAAAAAAATTGTCTGGCATTTTTGTAGTAATTTAAAAAATAAACACTTTAATTTTATCGATATCAAAATTATTTTTGTCTACTTTTATATTATATATTTTTTCGTTCGTCTACAATATTTTCTTCGGATAGCTCAACTACCATCTGAAATGGATTTGTTCATATGGATCACGTGACTTTTTTTACACACACGCATGTAACCGTATAGCTCGCATCTGCGATGCTCGCTATAACTTTTGACTCGCAAAAAGGCAGCATGCGCAAAAATTAGTTACCATCGTAAGTAACCCATGGTTTCCATTATGTTCTTCTCCCCATCCACTGTTAAAAATCAATGATGCATATATTCGACATGATGATATAGTTGTCAGATATACTAAAAGTTGGGGTTTTTTTAGGAAATATTGTTATACCGATTTGCCGATATGTGGTATAACACAGTCACTGACTTCCTGGCCTCAAAAGTGTGTTTGTTTGTTTGAATGTTGTTTAACGCCACTTTCAGCAAATTTTCAGCTATATCATGGTGCCCAAAAGCTCTTTGGAGCTTTTGTTTTTCAGTTTCTGCTATCATATATCGACTTTAATAAAACCTTCCTTTGTATGTACGAAAACTGGCTACCTCAAAGTAAACAATGTTATTCGTCTATATTTGAATGGTAGTCCGTGTGAATTCTCTGCCGTTCAACGCTTTTTTTTTGCGTGGGACGCGCAAAAAAAAAACAATGGACGGCAGAGGATTTGGACTGTTTGAATAGATATCTTTTTGTCAGTTTCGACAGCAATTATTCAAAAGTTAGCTATAGCGTGTAAGGATTTTGATACAGGAACCAAAATTAGCATACATATTGATAAATGAAATTGGCGGGAAACAAAATTGTATATTTCTAATATTATGTATAAGGAAGCTTTTGCACTTAAATATCACCTTTATAAGTGTGTTAGTTTAAAGATGTTTGTAATGAAGAAATGGGGCATGCAAAATTAATTATTTGAAATGGATTAAACCATTAGAATTAGCGAACATAACTAGTGACTAACTTTGTAACAAGCGTTATGATTGAATGAAAAATTACGAGTATAATTAAAATAACAGGCACAAGGTTAACTTCAGCCTGTAGCCACAGTAATACTTAAGTGACTGTATACTAGTATATAATTTATTAAGAATAACGAAATAATACTTTAATACGTTCTTGCAACAGTTAAAATCTTGTTTCATAAAGTGTAGGGGTCTTTATGGCTGAATGGTTAAGGTGGTTTGTTATCTACTATTCATGGTCACGTGCCTGTCAACTGATATTGCAGGTTCCAGTCTTACTGCGGGCTACGTGTACTCTACTTCGATCTTTATTGACAAGTTTTCCTTCCGAAGTTCGGTGGTTTTTCGGTTTTTTACGGCTACCTCATCTTTCTCACAAATAAAAAATTGACGCCCAATATAGCTGAAATTTTCAGACAGTGGCGTTAAACACCAATCAAAACAAGTAAATTGAAAGATAATTATTCGATAACAGTAAATGATATTATATGTTAATAATATAAATACATGTTTTTGTTATATATGTCTGTTATAGAATATTTATAATTGTGTAGATGGTCGGATTTGCGTGTTGAAAGTAATATGCCATCTTTTCTTCTGGTCGATTATGCGCAGTATCTTTACTGCATGTTTTATGTATAATCCTAAAAAGCGGGCGCAAAAACCAAACAGTATATTCCACTTGAAATCTGCTCTGAAAAGTAAGCTAGTTTCGTGTGAGTCAGAATTGTAATTTATACTGAGATGAAAATGTAGGTTTCAATTTGTTTCAATATTAGATCTTAGCAAAAAGCTTTGGTATAAACAATTGGTAATATTTATCAGTTTTTAATTTAAAAAAAATCAGCAAAACATGAAGACCCCACGGGATAGAAAGTATATTCTAAGATTATTCAGTACAGACGCATTTAAAGGACAATTAAAAACATCTACGGCTGTAAATACATACATGTAAAGCACCAAACATCAGTTTTTGTCAATTCCATTTGTCCATGCCATTGTCTGCCATGGGTTCTGATCGAACGTTGACTTGGCAGCATGAATAAATTGATTTCTATAGACATTTACTGGCGATTATTTGAATGATTGATAGACAACGTCAAGCAAACATGTATTTTAGTTTGAAATTGTCAAACAACAACATTGAAATATATGTATTACAACAGATAGAAAGGGAAATCCGGAGGACTCATTCAGAACGAATAGATACATGCTTCTGGTATTTTCCTCCACTAAAGCTTTACTTTTAAAATAAACTAGACCGGTCTCGATAGTTCTAGCATGCCATTCATGGCTTAAGAAGTGGCAAGGTAACAAAACTTCTCACTATCTTTTTGACATACTCCCCATGTCACAAGGACGCTGGGCTCAGACAGAACTAAAGTTACATAACTTTGATCTGTGACTTTTGGTCTGTTTATCACTGCACAGGGTCGCGTGTCGGACTGTATATAAAAAAATTCCTCGGTGTGTTTGGTTAATAAGACGTCTATTACAAACATAATCTCGCAGCGGGCAGCGAAGCTGTCCGCAAAGAGCGGTGAGCTCTACGGCAATTACGTGTCATGTGATCAAAATCTGCTTAATGCTGATATTGATTTTTTTTTCGTCCAGAAGTTGATATCGTCAAAAAACTGTAACAAAGTGAATGAAGAAAAGTACTAAAAATAATTTTAAGAAAGACTTGAAAATAAAGTTGACATCGATAAAAAACTAAATGTTTTATTTAAAACTAACAACAAAAATGTCATACCATTTTTTTGCAATCTCTAAATCGATCTTTAAAAACTGACAATCAAATTACATTTCAAGTGACGTCACCGTTACAAAGAAAGACACGTGACCACTGCAATTTAGAGGCACTTTTGGGGTGTTCGAAGTAACGTCAATTATGAAATGCACAAATTGATAATAAAGGACTATATTGTCTGTGCTCGCGTTTTGGCAATGCCTACTCCATATTACTTTTGTGAATTTATTAGTAATAAAACGGGATTTTATACTGAAATCCAATATCATGCTTTAAAACATCTTAGTTTAAAAAAAAAACGAGAGTAACAAGTCGATGTTTTCTAAATCAAAATCATCCTCCAAAGTCAAGTGTTCTGATTCCGCTTTCGCTATAGTGGAGCGAATGCGAATTCAGAACCCTTGAATTGGGAGGATGAATAAAATATGTTGTAGTAAAGTTAACGTATATTACTAAATGTCCAATGTATTGTAAACGGGTGTTTTAAGTAAATAAGTCGTGTTCTCAAACAATAGACTGGTTGTAAGTAATGTTTTCACTTGACTTGTGTTACGTATAATAGTTAAAAAACAGAATTAGTCATTGTATTACTGCTACCTAACGGAAGTGCGTCAAAAAGCTGTTCAAATTACTAGAAGGTAGGAAATCATATTTCACAAATACTGCGCTTATAAACATAATTAAATACCATAGTATGTGTGATTCATCACAAATTAACGCACGTCTTAAATTTTTATAAGATGGGATTATTCGTCAACATGTCGTGTGATGTCGTGTGTAACATTTTTTTCACGTTTATTGTCATATTATGTAAAGTTTGTCTGGGATTTATCACCATTTTGCTTTAGGCATATTTTGGCGCAATCGGAACATCTCTCGGCCATTTCCGTCAAGGGTCGGGAAAGTGACCTCGGAGGTAAGTGATCTCCATTTTGAACTATTTTCAGTCTTTTCAAAAAAATTGTTACGTCACAAGTTCGTTTGTGACGTTTCATGTCATTCATTTGATTGGCTTGTCATTGACGGTAAGTTGATTGTTACTGATGACGTCAGATTGTAAACAAATACTTATCTATTTAAACGTTGTCGGAGAAGGAATTTTTTGGCAGTGTTAGCGTATTTAAGTTTAAAAATACAATTTTTAGTTATGCTTCGATAAAGATCGGTATAGTTGAATAATTTAAGGATAATCTATTTCATCGAACTAAAAATAATGTTGCTGTGTAAACAGGCTAACCGTATTACATTTGGACCGATTTTTGGTCCATATCCATACACTTACCTCCGAGATTACTTTCCGACCATAGGCGGAAATAACCGAGGTGATCCGATTGATTTTGGCGTTCAGTTTTGATCGGAGTAGATGAACGCCGGAGTAAAGAGTGAAAACCGCCGACTGATGACAGAAAAACTGACAATCCTTGTACATGAAGGTTGAAGTCGAGCGTACAATTGGCAAAATTCTGTGATGACGTGTATATTACGTCCAGTTAACGGAAAGACTTCCATTTGAACACACCCCCCCCCCCACTAAAAATGAATTAATTCGAACGTAAATCCAAAAATTTGTCACTGGGTGGCAGCCACTGGTGAACCCCACAGTTAACAAAGTCATGCATTGCCAATTGGGCAAGTGCGAGCAATGTGAACTCCATGTATCTTGTGATAGCCTAATGCATTGCGTTTTTATTGGGGGTTCAATTGGAAGTCTTACCCAGTTAGCATACAATAAGAGGACCTTCTGTACTTGTAATTATTTTGCATCGTAGTTTTAGAAGAGAAGAAAACTTAAAATTCAAGCAAATCGGCAACGATAATTTGTCACAGAAATTAATTTTAGTGTTTAATCAGCACAAAATGACTAATCTTTGTAAAAACGCATTATTTCTTAATCCTGCAAACTACCAACCTATTTGGCTGTGAAGTTTCAGGGAAGATTTTAAAAATTGCAATCATTGCCCATGACGGCCATGCTTTTTGGCCGATCTAGTTTAAATATGTTTACCAGGTTACCGAACGTTTGTACCACCGATCTTCGATCCAATGCCTGAATTGCCTGAACTCGCAACCCATGTATAACACATCGGGAATAATAGTAGATAACTATTAATCTTTGGTACTCTGTCTCCCAAACTTTCACAATGCTAGTGATATTATAGCATCGCCTTTAATATTATTAATTTTTTTCAGGCTTTAATTGCGACTGAAATGGAATCCTAGCTATGACCGTAATATAAATATTGCCTGCCATTATAACTAGATTTAAGTTGATTATGGAGCGGGAACCAGAACCGGACTACCCAGCAAGTCAGTTAGGTCTGAATCCAGCAAGCTTACATACAAGTCAAAACGATTACTTATCATCAATGTCAGCTACAGATTTGGGTAAATGGGTTGAATGGAGGAAAATTGTCAATGAACAGTTAGCAGTCTTGATTCGTGCATCGTCAATGCCTGACCGTACATTGACTAGACGTCCATTGGAAGAAGATATAATGGCCAACATTGTATCTCATTGTCCATTAAAGGAACACCTCTCAGGGAAACAGTTTGTAATTTTTGGTATACCACGTGCCAAGTTTTTTGTGTCAAAATAAAATTTCTGAGGAGGCTCTTAGATAGGCCAAGATCTAGAGTTTTTATGCAAATGTTTTCAGTCTTAAAGACAAGTCCATAAAATAGTGATGCTGATCAACCAATTGAAAACTCGAATAAACAGCTATTTTGAAAACACATTTTTTGTGCTGATTTGTTTAAAATGTTTCCCATGCAATTGAAGTTTTGGGCGACATATGTTTTTGTCCGGTTTCTTATTATTACTGTTCTTCGTCTTTCTTTCTTCTTTTTTTTTCTATCCCTGTAATCTTTTCTGCTCATTTTAATAGAGATGCGATGTCTAATCGACACAAAACTTGTGAGTATGTAGCGGCTGACCTGAAGTTGTACAATAAACTTTTAACATTGAATACAATTGAGGCTTCGTTTTGGAGACATTTGTGTTGGCATTACAGCATTACTAGTTCGACATTTTGAAAATTTAATAAATATGAACATTTATTTCTAAGTGTTCTAGAAAGAAATTTCCTAAAGTCCAAAACAAAACTATTGTGAATACTGACATTGTACTGATCTCGGCTTGTTTAACTATGGAATTAGTCATTATTTGTACAACCTGTGTAGACCTTATTTGTTTTATTATTTGTTATGAAGTACATATCTGTGAACTTCAAGTCCTAATGTGTTCAGTATTGCAAGACCGTTCTGAATACTTAAAATTAACACGACTACAATTGTTTTATAAATGTAATTTATTATAATAATTGAAATTGGAGTCTAATACTGCCTACCAACATAACAGTGAAACTTGAATGGTCTGCAAGTAGGCTGAATTTTACTGCCGTTATAATCGGAAGTTAGTTTTGTGATTTGTCGGAGTAACCTGGCCAAAAAAAAGCGAGGGTACTATAGTCTACAAGCACAATAAAGGTATAAGTAAAATTAAAACAATAACAAAATTATCATTCCTGATTTCTTGAAGTTCTAGAAACATCTCTACCATCAGTGATGACGTTAGAAGGAAATGTGTCCTCTTTTAACTGGCCAAATTAATTTCCGCACTTTTCTTCAAAGACTCTCCTTCCAAATAAGCTCTAAAACTATCCCCAAACAAAAAAAGATTGCCACTGAATTGACGGATGTTCAACGTTCAGCAACAATAACTAAGTTGAGGGAAATATGTTACGAACATCAAAACTTTTAAACAGTTCAACAAAAAAATTCCGAAACTTGTCATCCAATATAGAAGTTACATCTATGCTGCATTTTAAAGTCTTTAGAATGTACGTAACGTCCCCAAAACAAAACAAAGATAAAAAGAAGTTGCCATAGTTACAAAGTAATGTACATCTGGCTCGGTGTCGTTTTGCAGTAGAGTACAGTGCATATTGAGGTGTAATAGATCCTGGTATGAGTAGGATGTACTGTTGACACATGCATACAACTATGATTAACTGGTCTAGACGTAGTAGCAACTAAAGACAATTTTTTTAAAATAAATTTTGAATCCGTGTACAAATAATACAAATTAAACTGGGACATGCATGCGAATTTTTGTATCTACTGTTTTTGTTTTTTTTTTATTATTTGAGAATTATAGTGCTGTGCCTTGTAAGCCGCATCAAGCTGTTTTTTTTTTCAAAACTAGTATTATTATTACCATTTATATTATTTTTTTTTGAAGTTGCACGTTCTCCATGAAAGGGAAATTTTTTGTTCCCAGTGTGTTTATTAAACATAACCTAAATGTTGTGTATTTCCTTCTGGTGTTGGGTTAATATGGACAGTGAATGTATCCTGTATATATGTATGATATTATAGACTTGAAACATCCACACTAAACCATTAAAGTCAAAATGGAAAACTTCATGCAGAAAATTAATTTTATGGACAGATTCACTGAAATGACTTGAAACGTTGACAATCATAATGATAAATAATAACATGTGTATCACATAGCAAAGTAAAGTAATATTTTATTGAAATAAAGACCATTGAGGCGTCTTCAATATATACACAATACAAATACCAAGAAATGTAAATGATAATTTTTAAGAGTTATTTCCCTTATATCACAGAACATACAATTGTGTTCGCCCAATAGCTCGAACCTGAGTGTTAAGCTCGAACCAGAGTGTTTCTCAGCGCGTCCTCGGGTGGCGGATTTTCATGTTATCATAGGAGGGCATTCCATATAAGGCTCACTTTTTCGTCCCTACCAAACACCTTATACTTTTCCATCTCTGAATATAGCTGAAATACTGTTCTCTGGACGTAAAGCAAACATCCAATCAATCAACATACTTTTCCAGTGGTATTTAATAGTTAATATACTTTATTCCATTTCCCAAATTAAATGATTGCTTTTTAACTTGTTCTCGTCCTTATTATTATACAATTAATGAGAAAATGTAATATTCACCGAGCCGCTAGGAGAGTTAAATATATTTTTGAGAGCTGATAAATCCTGATAGCGACCTTACATCAAAGCTTTATTGCATGAATAAAAACGTCATCTCCCTTGATCAGAAAAGCTGAGGATGCTATCACACAATAATATTTTTCGTTCTATTGTTAGAGAAAAAACAGGTCAATATTGGATTCCGCTTGACCACTGTGCAGTGGAATCATGTACCGGACAAAAATTTCTATATTTTGATGCACGTTTAGTACTGCGATTTTTTATTTGTTTCGAAATAACTTGACCCGAAAGTTGTTTTAGACTAATCAGAAACACGCAACATGCTATTCATGAAATAATGCTTGATACTGCTAACCGGACGTTAACCAACCAGTCAATCAAAGCTTGATCGTTCGGAATATAGCTAAAATTCTTGACATGAAGCAACAATATATGCGATCAATCAATCAATTTTTGATTATATATAGCTATAGATGAAATAAAAATAAAAATTCTACAATGTCCATAGATAAGCCTAACTTGTTCATCCTCAGACGTGGCGGGGAGCAAGACGTAAAATTGAAAAATTACATAAAAGATCATCACGTTCTGCATTTGATTGGAGGCATGTAAAAAGGAGAAAAAAAGAAACTCCGCTACAATGGCAGTTTTGCGTCCTAAAATCGACAGACACTAGTTGCAAGGTCTATTAACGTTATTGCTTCATTTGTGACGTGTCGGTTCATTCATTGGTTTTGTGAATGGCTCCTGTTGATGTCTCGCACGCTTCTTTGTCAAGTTTGAAAATAAATAATATGGTGCATCAAAATATGTCATTATTTCCACATATGTATCTGAATTTCAAATATAGTACAATTTAGTTGATAAATTCTGTCATTCTAATGAACAGAAAGGCAAAGAGCAAAAACCAATACAAAGAGTTGTTTCAACATTTTTAAGTATAAGGTACTCAGTGGTTTTTTGTGTCTTTACTGTTAGTATATCAAAAACTAAAAAAAAATCATTTATAAAAAAAATTATGTTGTTATTAATAATAAAAGCCAAGAGAATATCACCTTTTAAAACCAAAATTATTGATTCCATCAAATGCTAAATATGATTCTCATTTTCTTACATTATATTCATCTTTGCCATTTAAGCGAGCAAATTAATAACTGATTGACGACAAAATATGAAATGTCATGAAGCCTGATTATTTCCACTTTTCTCTAATAAATAAATTTCTAAAAAATTATTTAAAAAATGGTTGGTAACAGGAAAGAACTGTAGGTAACAGTATGGACAAAATGTAACCATAAGTCATTCCGACAAAAATATCTTGCCAAATATTAAAAACAAACAACGGATGTAGCGATGTGGAATCAAACTCATTACTTAATTGGGAGAATTCCACGTGGAGGATGCAAACGACGTTTAGTTAATCATCATTGTTAACACAATTCGTTACTCAGATTTACATAAAAGGAGAAAAAATATCTTTAAATAGTTCAACTATTTACAGATAACAGTAAGGACATGGTAATAACAGTATGTTGATAATACTGTTCATGTTCTTAAACACTCTCGTCCCTTTGTTTCCCAAATTTTTGCTGAAACGTTTGTTTCTCAATTTTGATAAAGAAATCTTTGATTAATTTCCGGAATAAGAAAGAGGCCAACATAGACTTATAACTATGCATATGCTGACAAAAATCACTATTCATATGGAGCTTAAATACTCTCCAGCACACACTTGTCTGCACACTCCTAATGTTTGGAATAAATAACAGCTAATTTTGAGACAAACCCTTATCCACATTACGCACATCTAAGCACCCTTGTAAAATATGAATGAAAGTTGTTACGTGGATACAATTGCAATATATATAGCAAGTAATGATAGCTGTACTGGTAAATACCACCACACAAATTGTATGTTTATGACAACCTATTGGAGAAAACCATCAATGTACAAGTTTATACAATTAAATAGTTCAAATAATGTAAAAGAATTATGCAATTTAGGAAAATATATATATAGAGCCAGTAAACTAAGAGATGACTTGTTGAAATGTTGAACAGAAAACCACCTTCTGTTATACTATTTAGTTGTATATGTATACCTATAGTATTTTGACTTTGGTAATAAAGATATATAAAACCCCTATATATGCTTCAGTTAAACCCAACATATCTTGGTATACCAAGGTATACTGTGTAATACCTGTATGACTACATTTTCATAGTACTCGATTTTTCTCGGATTTTTCTTTTGATTACTGACATGTGTAGAGTGAAACGTCTAGTCCTGGCAACTAGAATGCTCATCTTCGCGAACAAACAAAACTAAATTTAACGAAACCAGTAAAAAAATTCACAATACACAAAAATCTTAATTACCAATTTTTAAGCACCAAAAAGGGGGTGTGGAATACGATACGCCCAAACCAACAATTAAAATTCTTAAGAATTCTGGCATTTTATTAATAGAATACATTTCTTTCTATGTTCCAAAGGAGACCGATGTCGCTATAGGTGCATTAAACCATCATATGGCAAGTCACAAAAAAGTAATAAACAGAAAAAACAAGCTCTTTTTACTCCATTATATCATGTGTATTTGATTTTTTAAAAGGTAATTTTCTGTTACCAAACTGGGAATCTTGCCTGTTATCAGAAAGAAAAGGAAATCGAAAATCTCTTATCTGTTGTATTTCTATTAAATAAAATAAATCAACATATTGTTTACCTTTTTTTATCACTAAAATTTTTTGACGGGGAAAACTAACCACATGTCTTCCTTGTTACCATTTTGATCTCCTGTTACAAAAAGTGATTTAAAATTAGTCATCTACACCTCAAAATGATATAATGTTTATTATTTATTTATTAAAAACAATTTTGCTTATTTAGAATAATTCTGGAATATTATTTAGTAACTTTTCGAGCACATTTTTCTATCGTCAATCATGTCAAAGTATAAGACAAAAGCATGTGCCATGTTTATGCCTAAATTAAAGACTTATTTCAATCAATATCACTGCTTGAAATGATTACAACTGCATATAACTATTATTAACTACTATCAAAAACTTATTCTTTCCTTCAGTTTAGTTTGAAATGAAGCATTTGGCGCCTGTTATTTTCTCCCAGGACGTGACTTACTTTTAATAAAGAAATGGTTAACATGTTTTTATTAGTCTTTCATACGGGGTTGGGGGGAGGGGAGCAACTTAACTGGTATAAATATAGGGTAATACGGATGTGCGGCCCGCATGGGTCACTTTTTTACCTCTCCAAAATATATGAAAGGGTAGCTTTTTTCATTGAAAAATATATCATTGGGTATAGTAAATTATCTAAATATATCCAAGCCTCAATTCTCATCTTGAGCATGTTGTAAACCACAGTTATTTGACAAAGAAAGTGTTCCATTAACATCACTTGATCATTTTGGTAGTGAATTGACTATTGTGTTAATGGGGATGTGCAGTAATAAAATAGGTCTGATTTAATAATTCAATAATATATGATTGGGTCCCGTTTAAAATAGCCGAAAATGTATGAAAAGATTAAAAGGGTGGGTTTTCAAATCTCAGTCCGCAGACCTGTACCTAAAAGTATCCTTAGTTAACCCCCGCCAGCCCCCCCCCCCCCCCCCCGTGGTCTTACATTAACATTTTACAAATAGTAACAAAAAGGACTTGTAGGATGGGTACCTGTCTTTTAAATTGGATTTTGGTATAGCTGTTGGATAAAGTCCGGTCGAAACTGTCATGTGAAAATATTCGTGAATATTCCACGGATTTATTATGTCCCACCAACGAAAGTCGAGTTATAAATCACTATAGATTTGCGGTCCGTTCGTTCGTCTTGACCATCTCAGTTTTACATTAGCTTGAATGTTGTTTTTGTCTTCATGAAACTTGGTACAGACGGTTCGCAGGCACTTGGAGTCAGGATAATTTTTTATGGAATAAAATGCTTATAAATGAGTTCACTGTATTCACTCCTTTGGTAACCAGTATGTGTCTAATTGCGAAATATTGCCTCAGAAAAATAATAAACTTATCCTCCCTTGGTGCCCTTTGCAAACAGACATAAGTCAATTTTAGAAGTTCTTCAGTACCTGTAATTAGTAAAAAAAAATATTAATTTCCTTTGTCTTTAAAATAACATTAAATCATACGGGTTTTTTCTTTTTAAAACTCTTCTGAGCTGTGGTTTTGGCATGTAATAAGTAAACACAAATATGTTCTTTGTTATTTATTTACCTTATTATAGTTGTAGATGTAAACATTTTTACAAACACACCACATCAATCTGTGTATTCCTAACTTTACATAATTGTAGTATCTTGTTATTCTATTGTAACTGTAAAGTTCTGGTCTGTCTTTGTCTTAATAATCATGATGTATGTTGTATGCCCCCAGTGGAACCAAATTGGACAAATAAAAGAATTGAATTGAATTATACCTCAAATATATGAGATATTCATTCCTTACTGGACACTCGGAAAGGTATAGTTTTTAAGAAAACTTAGGAATTCCAGTAAATAAAACTTGGGGTATTTAAGCGCATGGCTAAGATTCATGCCTTGTTATTTATGTCATGTGGACATGAGGGTAATTTTTCGCTATACGACACGTTAGACTGGAACTTTCCAAACGGGTGAATGACAAACAAGTTGTGATAACTTCTTCAAAACATACACACACACACACACACACACACACACTCAATAGTTACGGTATAAATATGAATGAGGTGTGTTGTTAACCACGTGATTGAGATTGACCAATCACTTTATCGTCAGGCATTTCGAAAGGTTGATATCGCCTGATTTTCTCATGAATATTCATTACATATCGGAAGAGTTTGACAAATTTTAGTATTCTTGACAGTTGAAGGCATATTACACTGTTGGAAAGCTTAATTGAATTCTGTTTTGGAAGAAACAATATATTTTGCCTTTTAGACTTGGAAAACATTTTGATTTTGAGAATTAGATTCAATTTTAATTCATGCTAAATTGATAGAACAGCCAGACGCACTTTCAAGATCCTCATTTGACCTTGCTGTTACAACTTCTGGAACAGACTTCCACGTTGGACGTGTATTTGGTTGAAAAGGAGATAAAATAGAGAAATACACAACAAAACTAGTAAATATGAAGAAAAACTCGGCGTTGTTATTTTCTCTTGTTATCAGTGTGCACTTTATGAAGATTTTATGTGAAGAAGGTAAGAATTTCAATCTTACATGATTTCTGTCATTGACGTACACATGGTACATGCCGGTCGGTTTTTCGAAAATCATGTTTTACGCGTTTTATAGTTTGAGAGAATTGTTTTTGTTTGAAATATGTGTTATAGACCTAAAACTTTTTGTCATAAACAAGAAATTAAGCGAGAACACTTTTTGATTTGTGGTAATTCTCCGTCAACAAAAAGTCGTGAACTAAAAGTACAAGTTGCTACACCATGATCATGGCAATACATCATAATTTCCTTAGTCTTAGTGCAATTATTTCATTGCAAAACCCAAATTTACTCGTTGTTGTATGCTAGCTCCATATTTTTTAATAGATTAACGGTCATGTTTGTTGTTTTCAGCAAGTTGCTTTCAAAGCCAGTTTAAATGTGAACACTCGGGGAGATGTATTGCTATGAACTGGAGATGCGACGGTGATGTAGATTGTGGAAATGGGGACCAATCTGACGAAGAACATTGTGGTAAGTATTATAACTTGTAAAGTTGACAAAAAAGGTTATAAAGGTAACGGGTCGTTTCTATCTTTTTCTTTATCAGCTGATAATTTTACATTTCTGTAGACTATAATACTGTTGTTTTTTTATTTTTTAATAATATACAACTTTTGTTTATCGTATAATTCTTGTTATGTTTTAAAATGTTTATTATGACAATCAGATAAATCGGGTTGTGTTCTGATTGGTTCAAGTTGATCATTCGAGGTCGCATTCCAATGAACGAGCCAATCGGCATTAAGGATTGTAACACACCTTCTAAACATAATGAATGTTTTAAATTCCGGTCATGTTTTATAATATATGTAAGAATTTAGTGAAACGGCACGAGAACATTTTTTTATATTTAAAATAATGAAAATTTACTTTGAGTTATTTTCAAAAATATATTTTTTGCAAGTGCCTGTTTTTACACAAGCCATTAACAATATGTAAACCAAATTGTTGGCACAAGTCCATAAAATTGAATGAAACTTTGTATCAGGTTGACAAAGTATGTATAGGTAAACCATTGGTGACAAAACCAGGAAGTCCGATCATTAAAGATCAAAAATATTGTTCATAACCATTTCTTTTTCATTGATTCAGTTGACATTAATACTAACCTGCATCTCTATGCCCCCACTTAAACTAAAGCAAAAGGAGGTTATATAAATAACTAAAGGTGCAACACAATGTTTTTTAGAGTCCAAAACATGTCCACCAGATCAAGATTTTCAATGTTTCTCTGGACAGTGTATACTTAATAAATGGAAGTGTGATGGTGAAGCTGACTGCCATGATGGTTCTGATGAAGATGCCTCAGTTTGTAATAGTGTGTAATATGATATTATTTTGCTAACTAGTTAGGAATTATCTGTTTAATTTTGATTTCCTTCCATCTTTTTGGTTATCATGTATTTTCTTGCAGCTTTAATGAATGCTTGTTAATCATTTTGTCCAAATCGCAAAGATGCAGTCATTTTAAGACCATGGTGATCAGAATGTATATTACTATAATAAAAAACATGCCTTTTGGAAAATGAATACTTCTTAGTATTTACTTTTTTTTGTGCTTCTGCTTGGCATTATTTTAATGCTGTAAATTGACATTAATATATTGGTGGGAGAAGCAGAAATACCATAAATAACTTTAAGAGACATTCAATCAGCATTGTCTAATAGTAATATTAGTGTACTTTCTTTTAGGCACCAAATGTAAAGATGATGAATTCCGTTGTAACAATGGACAATGCATATCGACCAGTTGGCGTTGTGATGGAACAAAAGACTGCAGCGATGGTGAAGATGAATCATGTGGTATGTTTCAATGTCAAAATACAGGGACAACATGCTTTTAGAGGATTGTACATTTTTGGAATTTCATTTACTTTAACTTTTCAACAACAAAAAAAAATTTCAATTTAAATCTTGCTTGTACTACCAACATGTCTGTTGTTTCAGATGCCCCAACATGTGCTGAAGACGAAATGAGATGTCTTAATGGTAAATGTATAACAAAGAAGTGGAATTGCGATGGTGAAGATGATTGTGGTGACAAATCGGATGAAACCAATTGCAGTAAGTTGAAACAATAGATAAATGTACTCTTTATAGAATTGATGATGTGGAAAACCCTTTAAATTACAACTATTAATTGCCTATAATGGAAGAGCTTTGAGGATAAATGACCTCAACACAAAAAAAGAAATTTCCTCATAGCAAAACCAGAAAAAACTTGACTCGGTTTTTAATTATTTTTTTTATTAAAAAAATAATAAGGGCCAGTCAGGTTGGGTTGGGTTACCAAAAGCCAACAATCATTTTCACATGGCATAAAACAAAGAATTTTCACAGGTATTATGTGACAGCATGTGAATAATTTTTCCCGGGTCTGATGTGCAAGCACATGAATATTTAAGTTATTGATGAAATATGAAATCTGTGTGTAAAGAAAAATATGCAGGAAAAGCAAAAAATTAAATTAAAAAAAATTATTTTTAGCATCCACCTGCACTGGTGACCAGTTTCAATGTCTTGACAAAAAATGTATTGACAAGGACTGGCATTGTGACGGTGATTTTGATTGTGATGATCACAGTGATGAAAACAACTGCAAGACGCATCCTGTGAAAAGTCAGTGTATTAAGACAGAGTGGGCCTGTTTGATTGAAGAACAATGCATCTTGAAGACCTGGAAATGTGATGGTGATGAGGACTGTTTTGATGGAACAGATGAACAAAACTGTAAGTGAAACTAGAAAACAGTGTCAAGGGTTAGAAAAAAATTGCCCTTTTTTGAAGCATGTGTGTGTGTTAACTGCATAACTGGAGTGGAGAAGAAACAACAATTGTTGAAAAGGCATTCTCACAAAACATTGATTACAGCATCCTCACAAGTCAGGGTTTCTATGTCCACATGTGTCCACGAACCCCTGACAAACTTAGCTAGGAAATTCCCGGGCTCATAGTCACTATTTTGATTGGCTACATCATACCTTGATGTAGCCAATCAAAAGCTCGCTTTCATTCGCGGCTTGGTTAGAGGATATCCCAATGTCGATTGTAAATAAACCAAACGGATGTGTTGCAAAGACCATGTGAAAGTCAGTGTATTTTGTACAGTAGTGTTCATAGTTTGTTATTACCGCGTTATTTATTAGTTGCGTTACGTTTTCTTCCCACTCAAGAATGAGTAAGAATGACTACTGCCAAACACTTGCTTCTTTCAAGCAATTTCATTGGTTGATATTTTGAAGGATTGACGTCATACGAAAATCTTCTAGCCCGGGAATTTCCTAGCTAAGTTTGTCAGGGGTTCGTGGACACCTGTGGACACAAAAACCCTGACTTGTGAGGATGTGATTACAGCTGAAATATGTATAATTTCCTAAAAAGTTTACACAGGAAATTTGTACTATAATTCCACTGGACACGTTTTGTCAGTTTTTAAATGTTATTAATGATATTTTACAAATGACTACACAATTTGAATGAAGAGTGCATGTGTTTGTCATATATTTGGTAATGTTCCCAGTTCTTAACAATGTAAGTCTAAGTTTACAATTTATTATGTAGTTAATTTGTGTTGTTGGCTGACTTTTTGTTTGGTTCATTTCTTTCTTTTGAATTGAGAATTTTCTATTTATTCCAAGTACAGGTACATAAAACTACTTGATAATTTTTCAAAAGATTGATAATTTTTTACAAACAGTTACTTTGTATTTGGGGTAAATGCACATTGATCAGGCAAACTTCACTTTATTTTTAATTTTTCCTCCAAGTTATTAAGAAAAACACAGAGCAACACTCTTCCATCATTATGTTAAAGCAAAGCTTATAATAACTATTATTTTGAAAGGCTTGTTTTATACTTATACAGACATTATTGTGTTGTTGATTTAGGTACTTACACATGTACTCCTGACCAGTTTCAATGTGCAAATGGACACTGTATTGATCATACAATGAAATGTGATGGCCTCCCTGACTGTACAGATGGTTCAGATGAAACTAATTGCAGTAAGTTTTTGGTCAATTGTGTTGAAAACCTTATTGTATGATTATTGAAATGGCTGAAGTGAAAGGTTTGCAAGTCGCAATGTAATTTCATCAGACTTGGACAATAATTTGTTCAGTCTGACAAATTTTTTAATGTGACTGAATAAATTTTATTTTTTGTGGGAAATCTGTTCTCAGCTAATAAAACTGAAAAACAGGAAGCTTATTGGGTAACTTCACTTGTGTTAGGAATGTGTGTAAAGCCTGTAAAATTGTATGTATCCAACAGTCATAGCATGGAGTAATATTTTTTTTAGCTGAACATGTTGAACATTGTCCAAAGGATCATTTTGACTGTTATGGCAATGGCAATAAATGTATTGACTACAAGTCAGTGTGTGATGGTCACAATGACTGTGGAGGTTATGAAGATGAAGCCCGGAAACTCTGTGATGGTATGTATTGAAACTGATATTGAACAAAAGCATGGTGTTCTGCTATTTGAACTGTTAATATTTAGAGACATTACTGTTTACAGACCTGCACATCTTCACCAACTACATTTAAAGTTTAAATATCTATCAACAAATTAAATTTGCAGAAAAAAAAAGAAATTGTTCTTGTATGTTTTTATGTGAAGTAATTAACATTTAAAAAAAGAGAGGATCCATTAATTTGACATCTTCATTAACTAATTCCTTGTCTTTTTCATCTTATTAACTTCCTTTTTCTCTAATATTCTGTTAGAATCACAGTAGTTAAAAGCTTGTTTCTTCCATTTCAGTTATAATTAATTTAAATAGTATATATAATTAAAATAATTCATAGAAAATAGTTTTTTAAGCTGTTTTGAACTGAAGTAAATACATGTATATTGTGACCATGAGCAATGAAATCAATTCTTTCATTCATTAGCTAAGTATAACGGGACTAAGCCCCTGGGTATGTGTATCATTCATTGTCAGTCTTCTATGTTGTATACTGTTAACTGCATGCTTTTTAGTGTCTTCAACAAATGGTGGTTTATTTCTAAATAGGCCAACTAACAAAGACAGCACGCTTTTCTAGAGAAATACAGTAAAAATGATGCAAATCAACAGATGGATTAAAACTAAATCAGAATACATTTGTTTAAAAGTAAAGATGCAATGGCTTGTAATTTTTACAATGTGTTTGTGGAAAGTTTATATAAAAGACTGATAAAGGCCTTTGTTGATTTGATAGAACATTTGTTCAACTTCTGAAACTAGAGGATCACGATTTATATGCTATGTTAATTCTTGATGAAACTAGTAATAAGTTTCATTAGCATGATCTGCTTGTATTTAAAAAAACAATATTTTGTTCCTTATAAACCAACTAGCCTTGATTGTTTTCCACCCAGGTTTTCAATTGACTACAGATGTGTGTTTTTGATGTAGTTGAGATGTAGTTCTGTAGTTCAAAAGTATGCATACGAGACAGTTGCTAAAACTCCTTTAATTTACAGCTAGATAGCCGTTTCAGTGTACATGCATCAAAATTCATGTTTGCATCAATTTCCTAATGTGCCTTGGACCTAAAATCTATTTTTCCCATTTTGCTAAAAGTTCAATATTTTTATTTACTATTTGATATCAGTAAGAGCTTTTATTTTGCTTATTTTGCATTGCTAGAATAATGAACAACATTTTTTATTTTCTTTTGAGTATCTTAAGAGAGCATGATTTATGTGGTTGATTTTTAAGTGTACATATACAAGTAAGCTTTCAGCCTCCTGTTTTGCAAAGTAAGGCACACAGGTATTCACATTTATAAAGTAATGAAATGGTTCAACTCAATTTTTTATCGTTTCTGGATAAATAATAAACCTTTAATTTTCAAAAAATGATGCATGTTATACGAATATTTTTATACCAAGTGTAGTAAATCATAAAAGAGGTAGTTTTGCATACAACAGTATTTGATTTTTCTTTTAGCTGATCCATGTTTGAAAAATAATGGTGGTTGCGATCACATATGTGAACCATTAGGTGGAACAAAATTCAGATGTGGCTGCAACACAGGGTACAAACTTCAAAACAATACCAAATGTGTCAGTAAGTGGATTCTATATTAAGTTTTTTGTCTTCTGTTAAAAAACTTTATTTTTAAAAGTAAAATTATATGCTTTAAATTAAAGGCTTTAGGGGGTATTAAGAGTAATTCACACTATTTTTTGTTTTTTGGCACTACTGCATCATTTATCTCCATTTTTTTTTTAAATTCCATGACCTTTTGGAAACAAATTTACTTGAAGGAATAATCTTTTGACATTAAAATGTAGTAAATGTGATTTGCTTTATCTGTAGATATCGATGAATGTAAAGAAAGCGACATCCCAGTGTGCTCACAAGTTTGTACCGATGTCAAAGGTCACTACAAATGTTCCTGTGTTAAAGGATACCATTTAGAGAGTGTTATTGGGAAACCAGAAAAAACAACATGCAAAATTGAAGGTATGAGTTTGATCAAAATTTAAACATACGTTCTTTGTTTTGAAGCTATGAAACTGAACTGAATCTACTATGTTCTTTGGTAAGCCAGTAATCAATAAATTTACCTTGAAAATGGTTAGCAGAAATATAATTTTATGTGGAGTTTTTGGTTCTTTTCTTAAATAATTTTGTAGTAAATGTTTGAACATAAAATCTTGCATTGCATTTTAAGGACCTAGACCTTGGTTGATGTTTGCTAATAAATATGATGTAAGGAAAATGGAAGTTGGAACCTGGCTTCTGGAACCAGTGGTTGATGACCTTCATAGTGCTGTGTCGATTGATTTTTACAAAGAGAAATACATATTTTGGTCAGATGTACAAGCTGAGAAAATTTCCAGGTATTGTAATTAATATAACAATGATCATATTTATGTCTCACAAACAAAAGCTGGGGGACATTGATTTTCAGTGTTCTTTCTTCTATCCCATTTCAGTTTTACATTTGATTTGAATCTTTTGTTTATTTAGATGACTTCGCATCTTCATTAATCATGGTATGAAGTTGCACAAGATCTTTTCTTTTTACTCACAGAATTCTTAAGTGTTGTGCCTAATATTTCATGCATCTGTGAACTTTGAAAAAAAGGGGGGAGGGGGTACCATTATTAGCCAAGTGGGACATCAGGGTCACCAACGTTTTCTTGGGGTTTTGCAATTTTAGTTCGTCATCCTACAAATGTAGTTTATACTTACAGTGGTATTTACCTACAGTCTTTTAAGTAGATTTAGTTAGTAGATGTCAATATCAGGTCAAATATATTAGTATAAATGCTTGGGCAGGACACAGATTAAAAACGAGCAGTCCAATTTGATGTAAAAATTTTCCTTTTAGAGCTGAAGTGCATAATGGTACCATGAGTCAAAAAAAGGATATTATCACCAAAAATATACAGACTCCAGATGGCATCGCTGTTGACTGGATCAATGACCTTCTGTACTGGACAGACACTGGTTACAACAGTATACAGGTAACCAATCTGGATGGCGACAAAAGGACAACTGTTATCAGTACTGACTTAGATGAACCAAGAGGAATTACATTGGACCCTAAGAATGGGTAAGTTTCTTGACACGTTTGATTTTTTTTGTACATCATCCAACATTTATTAAAACTAAAACATGCATTGTTTTTAATAGATCTAAACGGTGCAAAAATAAAAACATTTAATTGCATGTTGGAATATGCAACTTGTATTTTTTTTATTTTGTATAGAGTTTATTAATGTTTATTTATTCTGTTTTATGTAATATTGACCATAGAAAATGCTTTTTATATGATAGATACATGTATGTCACAGACTGGGGAAAAGTTTCAAAGATTGAAAGAATTGGTATGGATGGATCAGATAGAAAAACTATTGTCACTGATGTTGTCTGGCCTAACAGTATATCTATTGGTAAGTAAAGTAGTCCCAAGCTTTCCTCACTAATTTGGTTTGGCTGACACTTTAATATAAAATTAATAAAGGTATTGTAAGATTCTGTTTAATTTAAGAAAATTGAAAGTTTATTGAAGACGTCATTACAACCTAACAAGTTCGGCTGACAAAATTACTGTTTTCTGACTTGTTGATTTTTATTGCAGACCATATTGAGCGTAGAATTTATTGGATTGATGCCAAACTTCATGAAATCAAGTCAGCAATGCTGGATGGATCTAATGTACGTCAAGTTGTTCACAATGCCATACACATCGCACACCCGTTTGCGTTGACCGTGTTTGAAGATGAGGTGTTCTGGACTGATTGGTCTTCCAATTCCATCAGAAAGGCCCATAAGCATACTGGGGACGACTTCCAGCAAGTAGCTTTAGGTCTTCATTCCCCAATGGACATCAAGATTTTTCATCCATCTTTACAAAAACCTGGTAAGATTTACATTTATGTTCATATTTACATCTGTAAACCATATTGGTAAAAGAAATTATAGGATTTTTTATACCCGTGATGACATTGGGGGGGGGGGGGACCTGTCGGACTACTACTTCCTGTTTGGGACTTCATTTAGCGGGGGCATCTGTGTCCCATGGACTCATTCTTCGATTTTTTTTCAGAATGCTCAAATGTTATTTATGTAGCATCAAATTATTTTGTATTGCAGGACACAAGGCATGTATGCAGAATGGAGGGTGTCAATACATGTGTTTACCAGCACCTAAACTACATGAAGATGATCCGCCAAACCATACATGTGTCTGTCCAGATGATCAAGAGTTGGCTGCTGATAAATTTAGCTGTGTTCCAAAAGGTAATTAGTTCAAAATTTGCATGCCATCTATGAGACTATTATTAATACATAGACACTTCTTTTTGCTTGCATACATATATACCTGCATGTCTGAATCTTCTTGCTGATGTCAAATTGGTGCTGTTGAGCTGGTGATTATATTTTTGTTAAATATTATGATAGTTCAAATTGTTATAGAACATTTATTAAATGAAAGAATGGCTTTGCAAAAAAACATAATTTTGATTGTGTGTTTGTGTGTTGCATAAATTATAAATTGGGTTTAGTTGTTAAGATGTTTTTGCCGAAGATTGTGTCAAAACAAGTCCAATATATTCCTTAGTTCTCTTATTACATTTAGCTTCATTTTATTAAGAAATTGGAGTAATGTGAAGATTTACGCTATTGCATCCATAACAAACATCCAGCTGCTTAACTATCACAGTGTAACAGCATTTCATCAACTTTTAACCTGATTTAGGCTCTGTTTACTTCACAGCTCCAACAGATAAACCTGCTACGACCTCTAAAACCTCTGCCTCTCCCTCAACACAGTCGCCCAATAGTAGTAATAAGAACCACAGTACAGCTGGTGAGCATACAAAGTGACTTGAATGTTGTGGTTCTGTTTAGATTTTGCTCAGTTTCTCAAATTTTAGTGTTGCTTTTTGAACTGAGGTGGGTAGGGTTCAATTGCATTCAACACATGTAGTTCTACCTGCAGCTTTTGTTGACCCCAAAATAGTAAAGTTAAGAATACAAACATAGATCTAGTACTACACTTGCATGCATTAATCTAGCACATCTGTAATTTATATACTGCATAACCTTAATTTTCTGTTTAAACATTCACTTCAAATCCTAATCTATTCATGTACATGTAACATTTTAACTCCAATTCTCAATCTAACTGCTTTGTCAGCTATTGCATTGTAGTATTAATGCTCAACAGTTTATTAGTTTGTTAAATAAGCAGTTATGCTTGGCACTTTGTCTGAGATAATCGAACTGTATATCAAACTTCTATAAATGCAATTAAAAATAGTGTCAAATCAATATCCATTCTTTCAGAAGATTTATACTTTATTTTCTTTTTTTCTAGGTCAAGTTAAAACAACACAAAAGCCCACACCTAAACCAGATACAACTGAAGTCCCACAGCCTACTGCCCAACCTGTTACACACAAGCCACTTGTTGTTTCCACTGTTGGACCAAGATATACCACTTTCACAGAGAAACAAAATGAAACAAACATGGAAGTTCCAAAATCCAAGCTACAAGAAGAAACGGGAAGAGTGGCATTCATTGCTATTGGTGTGGTGGCCTTTATTGCTGTCATGTTAACAGTGGTAGGTATTGCTGACACAGTTTATTGTTTAGCTAGGGTAATGTTGAAAAATATTTGTTTGTATATATACTGTCAAGGTTTGCATTTAAAATTTACGAACGTTAAATCTATATTAGATTAGTATTCTCGTTATTGATTATAGCTAAAAAGTTGGAACTTGACCGACATCAATTTTTCATTTATGCATCTTTTCAGTCGTTTTCACACATGTACATTTTTTTTAAGGTTGGATGTTTCATCTTCAGAAGAGTTAAGAGGCGTAATGTAAAGAGTATGAACTTTGATAATCCAGTATATCGTAAAACAACGACAACAGATGATTCCATCATGATAGGTCATGGTCACCAGAGGGAAGGTCACGTGAAAGGGGATAGTTCAGTAAGTTGCTTTACTTTCAAACTACTCGATTGTTCAATTTATTCTTGTAAAGCAGTAGCACTCGGATATTTTCCAAAAATATTTATTTATTTTTATTGTTGATATTTGTCTAGTTTAAATAAATAGTTTATTATATTGATAATATTCATATTTATTAATATACTTTTTTTCAACATGAATACTTTAAAATATTGCAGGGGTCGCGCTGGGCTTCGCCAATGTCGCCAATTGCGATTTTTTTTTTCATTTGGCGACAAAATATTGCGTCTGGCGATTTTTTTGGCGCCAAGGTTTTATAGTGTTAAACGATGCATGCACGTTTTAAATTTATCGATAATCGGCGATTGCATCATTAAAGATCCTTTGTCGGCTTCTATGGTCGTAAATACACGTGTATTGTGTAGTATCCAGTGACATGTGTGTTATTTGGAGTTATTAAAAGGAAATCGGCAATAAATGAATCAACAAAGTTGTCTGATGAAAAGCAGCTTTACCTGCATCACATTGAGTAGACGTGTAATAAAACAATTAATGCTGTTAATTTATAAAAATAACAAAACAAACATATTTTTGTAGTAATATTTTTTTTATAATGTAATTAATAAAATACAGGTATGAAAACTGACGTCGTTGTTGAGTGATTTCCAGACCGGATGTCCGTCTTAATTTCGTAATTAGAAAACTCTTACACATGCGTAGTTTTATTTTCAGTATTTCCGGTTTTAAGTTCATTCACGGGAATAGATGTTTCTAATAAATTACTGTAAAATTTTGGTTTTCTGCCAACAAGAAATCACTGGCACATCTTTTCATGATTAAAATACAATTAGTGTACGGGCTGCTCGAGACCAAACTTTTGAAAAATTGAATTAAGAGTCCGGCAAACTTGGATTTCGTCCGACGTTACAGAATATGTCACACATACTACATAGTGTTAAACAATTTCGCCATGTCATATAGTAATCTAGCGATTTCTAATATGGCGACACTTTTACAAAACTGGCGACGGAAAATTGCAGTTAGCGATTTTTTTGGCGCCAGCCTTTTAGAAGCCAGAGCAGCCCCTGTATTGGATTAAAAAAATTATTTGGTGGGAGAAATTCACTTTGTTAATTGTTGACTGTTTCTGTATCTAACTTTTTAATTTGCAGGAAATTAAACCACTGACAGAAGATGTATGATGCAAAAGACAGTTTTAGGGATCAATTTAAGGCTGTGGTGTAGAAATAACAGACAATCTAGAAATTTCATTTGAAAATTTTAATGTGAATTCCAAGGAAAGAGCTTTTAGTATCCAGTATCATATGCTTTAAGCAACTGTTTCACCAACATTGATTAGTATATATCACCATCTCCATAGAAGTTTAAGGAAATCTAAATGTCTGCAGTGGAAGATCAAGATCTGATATACTTCAAGGTGGATGGATTGTAAATCCAGTTGGGAACCAGTCGAGATCAAAACAGTTTTACACTTCAGTGAAGTGTAGTCGGCATAATATGGATGGTAGCACTGAACATTTAGTGTTCATATCATTCTCAGTATCTGGCAGCTGTTCCTCTCTGTTGTGATTTTTTTCCCTTAACATTTAGAACATAAGATAAGTGCATTTATTTCAGACTATTTGGTCTTTTTTTATTCTATTTATTTATCTCCTATTTATATCTGTACATGCAAGGCATCTCAATCAGCTGAACTGTATTCAAGATTCTATATATAGAAATGATCATCTTTTATTTAAATTTCATGAGGAACAATACTTGAAAGCTTTTTGATTTCTTGAAGGCATTTAGAACAAACAAGTGATCTCTAGTTTAGTTTGCCGTAGTTTCATAATAAAATTCACTGTGGAAGTAATAATTTATATCTTTCTGCAGTGATTCCATGGTATACATCAGTACTGAGTTGTTGTGTGAAAGTCAAAAATGTATTGGATAAAATCCAGTTATGAAAGAATGGAGAAAATGTAATTTGAATGAATGATTTAGTATGCAAGTAAGACCAAGTCAGATATGTAATTAGTGCAATATTGGTTTGTGGTTTGGTGAGATGGGAGTGAGTATGTTAAGCTTATATAAACCAGTGATGTGGTCATTGTAGCGAAATTAGTTTGCATACTGCTTTCCTATACAAATTCTGGGGTTTCTGTTTTACTACAACCCTTCCACATGAGCAAGAAAAAAATGGTTTAAAAAAAATTGTGTTTCTTAAGTTATACTTTTCCTTTAATTATAATTTTCTTTTGAAACTTTTTTTTTCATTTTTGTTAAAAAAAGGGGGAAAGGACCAAGGATTCACTGAAATATAAATTTCCACATACAGATTACATGTTGAATGTAATTAGGGTATGAGAATATAAGTTGTTAATTGTGCAGAAATATCCGGTTCTATAGTTGTTTGTATATAGTTAATTATTTATTTAAATTTGTTAACTCGTGTACATTTGTAAATATGAACATATGATCATGGTTTTGTAAAGGGTTAGTGTAAATTATGAACTTTTTCATCATGGATTTTTTTAAAGTCCTTGTTAACTTGTTAATACACTGATTGGTGCTCAACTGAAAACCTCACGACTTGGTGATGGGAGTGTCCAGTGTATGTATTGAGTCAAGATCTGAATTTCAAATGTTTTTGACACTTCCTGGATGTTTTGTCATGTAATAGATCAAAATTATACCAGTAAATTTGAAAATTTAATCATTAATATTTTAAATTACATGAAATATTGTACTGCATCTTCAAAGAATTTACATGTATTGGTCATTTTTTTGTCTTAAAAAAAACTCCCAAGAGTATTATTTTTCCCTTATTGGGTTCACAAGTATGTACAGAAATGATGGTCCGGTCCAGGCCATTTGTATTTAATCCATTAGTTGATTAATATTTTTCATTTATATCAAATGGCAAAAAAGCCCTATTTATTTTAACTTTCATATTGCAAGCTTACATATAGTTCATAGGAAGATATCTTGGGTTAATAAGCGCTCTCATGGCAAAGAAATTCCTTGTGCTAGCAGTCAATATTTACTTTATAAGCAGGAGTTTTAGACCAGATTCATACTGTTCAATATTTAGTTTGCCATTTTTATCGCAAACTGTGTTCAGGAACCACCAAATAAGTAGAATTCTGTTAAACATTCCGCATTTAATGTTGCTTAGATTTGAAGTGCTATGTTTTTATTGCTAAGCAATTGAAATGTGCCAAATGTTATGCTTTGTTTATTGACTGTGTATATGTAAGATACCCATTTATTCTACATCTCTGTTCTTAGTTTAGTTTAAATTTAGATTCAAGTGTTTACATTCCAAATATTTCATTTAGCAGGTTTACCTCCTGAAATCAATACTAATGTTTTTAAAGAAAAAATTGAAAGTACATTAGTTCAATTAATACACCTTTTTTACAATTTCAAGTTTTGTAGCTACAAGATATTTTTCACATGGTTGAATCTAGTGAATGCATTTTGAATTAAATGTTTGCCAAAATTGCTCAATTATTTGAAAACGAATAGGCACGATATAAAAGGGAATTCTGGTGTAGATTAGTCACATATCAGGTTTTGTTGTTGAATATTTTCTTGTTTTATTAGTATTATTTGGTTATATTTGTTTCTATTTCTTTAGCTACACAAACATTCAGTGCTAGGTAAATGTTGCTTGTTTGGTTTATGTCACGAGTGCTGGAAAAAATCCTGTAAATAGTGTGCATGGATCTACATGTATTTGTAAATGTTGTTGCTTACAAGATGATTTGTATGTCTGTTTCAATAAAAAAATTCATAAGTGAAGAAGTCTAATTTGTTTTTGTTAAGACCTTTTTGTTTCCAGAAATGTATTTTGAACGCTGGATAATAACAAATAATTTACCTGTGTAGGTGAAACATGAGAGGTCATGGGTTTTCTCCAGGTACGTACTCCAGCTAAATAAAACTGCTGAACCATCATACAAACAACACATCTCAACAATTTATTTCAGTGTCTTGTCATGTTCCCATGGAATGGAAAATGGTGTATTTAAAACTTGGGTTTGTGGTTACAAATAAATAAATAAATTGTAATGCCAGTTTTATACAACACTCGGGATATTTGCTGCCATCAGATTTCAATTGCTGCAACAAATGATTTAAATAATAATTAACCTGAGCAGGAACATATAATTCATAGTTACACTAGTCCCAAACCAGAGTTATTTGTTCGATGTACAAATAAAATTTAGATTACAAGTTGATACTTTTTGTGTTAGGATTTTGTCTATTTTAGTATGGTAGAAGAGACAATCCCCAACACAGTAGCAATATTTTTCATAAATCAAACAGCAAGTCAACAAAAAAGTTTCATACGAACACGGTGTAACAAATTATTTCTATATAAACATAGGAAAATTACCCAATTGGTTTCGACACTGTATTTTTATGTATAACCTTGCAATTTTATTAAAACTATTTCAATGACATTGTAACACAGGTAAACTTGTATTATGTTAAATGTAAACGAAACATGTTTTATCGAGTGAACATGCGGAATATTTTGTTATGAATCGATCAGCGTTGCTATTGATCTGTCTGCGTCATACATAGTGGTACGATCACTGAGGTCAGATCGTTTCTATATCCCCATTTCTACTATTAACAGAGCGTGTAGGTGTAGAACACTTAACCATTCATTACTGAACAGGTAAATAGGTCAATCTGACATTCTGTCGCGATTGAGACCAACCAAGAATTAAAAAAGATCATGACAAATTTACGTAGTTCGTAAACGTGGAGAATACTTTTTGAATTTTTAATTTATATCTCGAATGACTGCTCGGCCTGGAACAAACTATTACGTGTTTTTGAAAAATATATACATTTCGTGTATATTTTGTTATTCGTAAAAGCGATACAATGTGACAATATGTCATCGGATTTTAAGTTGAATATTCATAGTATGAAAGTCGATCTTTAAGTTTTATGAAAGTGAAATAAAGTATTTATTGCTAAAAACGAGATAAAAAGGGTGGTTTGTAGATCGGTTTCAGAGTCGTTAGTCAGGTACAACTGAGCACTCGATGTTGCGTTTTTGAGTCTCATTGCGGGCAGGCGTGTTCGACTGGAAAGGGATTGCCAGTTTTCTAACCGAAGGTCAGAGGTTTCCTCCCCGAATAAATACTATACGCAATGATATAGCTGCAAAATTGGTGAGGTGCGTCTAAACCCAATTCAATCAATATAAAAATAATCTAAGTTCTAATGAAAATAATCGTTCAGTATAACATAAATATCAATAAATAAATCTGTATGCAGTTATTTTCCAAGGATTCATTTATTTCGCAAATTTTCGTTTCTGACTGGGACCATACTGGAAGGGTTCCCAGTGCTCGAGCCACGTAGCAGCCCAGCGCGTCCACAGCTGGCGGATAGTGAAGACCCTATCGTTAGGGGATTGTCGGGTCATATTATGTAAAAGTCAGAGACCACATTGGGTAGCGTGATTGGAGAATCCACGCTCCTTGCAAGATGAAGACCTTTTGTAGATTTAGAAAAAGAGGAGGCTCATTGTACTCGCTATAAAAGGCTAATTAAGTTGTCCACCACTTTCAATACTCCATACTTTTCCAGTGGCAGTCAAAATTGTGTTCCTCCAAGTCCCATACCTTTTTTCGTTAATTAATTATTTGTTAACTTGTTCTCGCACTAAATATACATGAATTACTGCACACAGGACGTAAAACAAACATCCAATAAATCAATCAATCAAATTTCTGTCCGAAGCATAAAAAGTGAAAATTGAAAGAACGTTTATATAATAATATGCATGTTATTAGAAGGGGTGGGATATTTTTGTTTGTTGTATAGATCAGAAAACACGTCCAAATCAAAACATCTCTATTAGCTTTGTTGTTGATCTATCGCAAATTTATAAATGTCAAGTAAAACTACTTGTGACTGACTTTTTGTGATACTGTATCAGAAAGTGGGGTATTGAAGAAACAAAAAGTCTCTAATAAAGTTCATGTCGTATGCTCTGATGAATGTCTCAAATAAGCTAGTGTTAAGATCAATAGTTTTTTTTCACTTTTTGTCATATAAGTCTGTAATCTTTTCACAATTTACGGATCAGTAATTAAAGCAAAGATTTTTTTGTGAGGTACGAATTTCATCAACATGGTATTTTTATTAAATTTTTATTTCTGGCCGAAACATTAAATTACATAATATTTCTTTCAATAACATTCTGCTGTTGTTAAGAGTCAGGATATACAAATAAACACAGACAGTTATTATTAGTATACATGTGCACGTGTGTATGTGTTTTGCCATATGGAATAGGTAATCAACACTAAAAATGAACATGGACATTTGCACTGACATGTTAACGGTTATACAAATAAAATAAGAAATACTATATTCGAGTACACTGATATGGCTCGTAGCCATATCTTTTGTAGAATTTTTAGAATTAGTGTTGCAGCTGACGTCAAGTGACCAGTATACGCACGAGTATTTGTATAGTAATTATATTTACTGCGAACTAAAAGATTGATTACGGTCCAATTTTAATGTAAACATTAGCCTATAAGATGATGCAAGAAGTCTTATGAAATACATTGTTGCTTTTCAACTTATATGGGCAAATGACCAAATATTTTACATGATTTACATTGCAGTGATTTACATTGCAGTTGATTAAACACGAATGGCACAGATTTTTAAAACGAAGGTTATTCAACACCCGGTAAACATTTTAATATGTTTAAACTAACGCAAAAACTAAACATAAAATGAACAAAGGCAAAGCAAGTAGAGCAGACAGATATGATAATGCCATTACACTTGTATGAATAAAACAACATATTTTAAGATATTTTAAAATGAGTGTTATTTAACGGGTTACGGATTGTTTTATTGGTATCGCATTTTAAGAATTTAATTTCGGAGAAGATTCCAGTGTAAATTAAGATTGCATTTAGGAACATTAAACAAATAACAATAAATGGGAACCAGCAAGCACGGATATATGCAAAGAGAATGCGCCTTTTTAAAAAGTTTTTGAGTGCAAACAAGTTTCACAGAATGTATCTGCGCTTATTATTGTACATGTAATTTTGTCTACTTATCACATACGAACTAAAATAATAAAAGCACAGAGTCCTGTGTTTAAATGTTTTACTTGAACAAAAATCAAAAAGTATTATTTTGGGGTGAATTAAAACCACGCGTCATGTAAAGTCTTTAATTAGTACAGTATTCACAGCTGCAGCTTTCAACAAAGCTATCTTGCAATCGTGTCGCTGAAACTATTGCTCTGACCAGACACGTATTGGGGTAATTAAATTCGGTTCCGTCCAAATTCAAAAAGAAAACTGTCTGTTTATAAAGATTGAATAAATTCTTCGTTTAAATACTGCCTCATTTCTTAGGTCTATACTTTTTTATTGTCCTAAATACAACGAAATAAGAAAGAATTATTCAAAGATATTTGTATAAGAAATGGATATGAAACGTATCTAAAATAAATGTCTTCTTCAAGTCATTTGCAGTATGTTGGACCATTTATAATAGTCGTAAGTACTGAGGAAGGTGGACTCTGTTACTGCATGATTTGGAATTGATTTTAGTTGATAATGTCGTGTAAAATGTTATATCTGTTTATTGTTTGTGCATAATTGTGTAATTGTATTGCCGTCAAACCCTTGGGGTATAAATGTGCTAATAAATAAATTAAATAAATAAATATTTAAATCAACACAAAATTGTAATTTACCAGTATTACTGTAGCTAATCCACCTAACAAGCATTTCTAATTATGTCATAAACATCTAAAATATTACACGTTAATATAAATACATGTAAATAAAAAATCTGATTATTTATGTATGCTATGGCTTTTACAAAATAGCGTTTCCGTTATAATTGCATTACCAGTCTCGTCCATGCTCTTAAGGGGATGCAGTACACCATCCGCCATTTTTTGGTGAAAATTTCAAAATTGATATCACATTTATGGTAAAATTAATAATAATTTCTTTCCTTAAAAACTCTTAAATCCTGCAAATTAGCGATAAATGATGAAAGTCTTATATCTGTAGTATAACTATAAACGAGTTTGTTATAGGCAAAAAATTAATGAGAAGGAAATTTGAAACAAGGGAGGTAATTTTGACAAAAATACCGATTTTTAGTACTTTTTGACTAATTATTTTCAAACGGACAAACAATTAACTCATAGACCCCTATTTTCTCTCCATTACTGAAATATATACATCAATTGCTTGAACATTATATAATAAATACAGAAAATATGAAAAGACAGAATTATTTTTTACCGTATTTTTTTATTATCTTTGTGCTTGTTTATTCTAGCATTTCTATATAGAAAATTTGAAACTTCAGTGCTCAACCCTTTGAAAATAAGCTATGAAACCCCTTAGGTTTTATTTTGAATTACGATGACTTGTATAAAAAAAACTAACTATGTGGAAAATTAAAGAAAATTCAATGACACATTTTTGTCAGTGAAAGTGTGCTGAACCTTTAAGTTGGTTGTACTTATGTACTGTTAACTTCTAAATCTTAGACCCCTTTTGGAAGATTGCAGAAATCAAGTCCAAATTAAATATTCCTTGCAGCAAGATCATTAATATTGATCTTTTGGTGGTTAGTTGTAATTAATTTTGACTCGTTTTTCTTGCTCTTTTCCCAAATCTGTTCCCTTGTATACAAATAACGTTGTCTCCTTTTTATACCAATAATATTCTTGGACAGACGTTAAAAATAGCAGCAAACATATAAGAATACTTAACAATTTGTTTTCAAACATTTTTTCCTGCCAAATGTGGGGATTCTTACCCAAACACCCCCCGCCCTGCACTAAAAAGTGGACGCCCTGAATTTGCTGAACCAAGTGGCTGAACGGGTAGTTAAAATCCTATTAAAACACCATGTTCATACAACGTCAAAACACACACACACACCCTCACCCACCCACACACACGCAGACACACACACACACACACACACACACACACACACACACACACACACACACACACACACACACACACACACACACACACACACACACACACACACACACACACACACACACACACACACACACACACATGCACTCAACACGTTATGAAGTAATTGAATTCTTAACGAAAATGCACATACATTTGCTTGATATTATTTTGCAATAATTGCGACCGAGCATTTCATTGAAGTCTCATTTCGTTTCGATTTCAGAATTTTATAAACGATTTCTTTTAACGGACTTCTACGGAAGCCTATTAGTACCATATGTGGTTTTTTTTAACTTGTTATAACAACTTAGCTAACTTGTAATAACAACTTAGCTAACTTGTAATTACAACTTAGCTAACTTGTAATAACAACTTAGCTAACTTGTAATTACAACTTAGCTAACTTGTAATTACAACTTAGCTAACTTGTAATAACAACTTAGTTAACTTGTAATTACAACTAAGGTAACTTGTTATAACAACTTAATAACTTGTAATTACAACTTAGTTAACTTGTTATAACAACTTAGTTAACTTGTAATTACAACTAAGGTAACTTGTTATAACAACTTAATAACTTGTAATTACAACTTAGCTAACTTGTAATAACAACTTAGCTAACTTGTAATTATAACTTAGCTAACTTGTAATAACAACTTAGCTTACTTGTAATAACAACTTAGCTAACTTGTAATAACAACTTAGCTTACTTGTAATAACAACTAAGCTAACTTGTTATAACAACTTATTTTACAGCTGTGTAATATCGATTCAAAGTACATCATTCGTTTGTAAGGAAAGGTTCCGACTGTAGCAGTCGGAAGATAATGAGATGTGGAATAAGTGTACGCGACTCAACCTACATATATAAACGGCAATTTAAAGAATCCACAATGGAAAACAGCAAGCAGCCTTCAATGTGACGCCTTCTATTCAAGCCTTCAATAAATCAGCTTTTTAAAGCCAAAAGCTTCAAAAATATTAATTTGTTTTGCCAATGTAACCTACTCCTTAGGCCTATGTAACTGTAAGCCTCCATAAAAAACGTGATTGCAACCAAACCCATGTAAATATTCCAAATAAATGTTTACTAGTCTGATTCACGACAGGCCTACATCCCGGGCCACTTTATTTTCGGTTTTTCGATTTTGAAATGTTTTCTCTCTGTAGACTTACATGTTGAACACCATATATTATGGTATTCATTAAATAAACAAACAAACAATTAATACCCCCCTCCCCCAAACCACACCACAAAAAAAAACACCACCACCACCAACAACAAACAAAAACAACAGTGAGATATCTGCTAAGGGCACTTTTTGTGGGGTATAAGTTTTACCAAAAAGGGGGGGGTAACTTCCATTATAAATTAGGTAGGTACATATGTGCGGCCCAAAAGGGTCTACTTTTTTTAATATGCAATATGTGAAAAGGGTGGAAATTTGATGTTGCATATATGATAAGGTGTACTTTTCACAATAGGTCCACATCAAATTTCCACCCTTTTCACATATCGATATTATATAGCTGTATAATAAGTTGTTATTACAAGTAAGCTAAGTTGTAATTACAAGTTAGCTAAGTTGTTATTACAAGTTAGCTAAGTTGTAATTACAAATTATTAAGTTGTTATTACAAGTTACTTAAGTTGTAATTACAAGTTAGCTAAGTTGTAATTTCAAGTTAGCTAAGTTGTTATTACAAGTTAGCTAAGTTGTTATTACAAGTTAGCTAAGTTGTAATTACAAGTTAGCTAAGTTGTAATTACAAGTTAGCTAAGTTGTTATTACAAGTTAGCTAAGTTGTTATTACAAGTTAGCTAAGTTGTTATAACAAGTTAAAAAAATACCACATATGGTACTAATAGGCTTCCGTAGACTTCCATAAGGCGACCTTTATTTATTTATTTAACACAACATTTTTAAGCAATACATCTTCATGGGTTGGATTTCTAGTCATCTATTATGAATATTCCCCAAGGTTAAATTATTTACAACTATATATATCAAAAAGACACGACAATTTGCATGTGTCAGTGCACGGTGAAGTACAATCCATGTACATGTAATGTTTTGAAGGTCATAGAGGATAGGATGTACCATTTGAATGTACCTATATAATTCTATTCATGCTGTAATTTATTTATATAAGGTGCTTTGATTGGATAAAAACACTTAAATGGCGTCTTCTCAAATAATTTATATATCGATATTTCCTCTGAGCGGACTACTTTCAGTATCCAATGTAAACAAGATGGCGTCCTCCTAGCGTATAGTCAGGGAGAGGGGACAATTTTTTCTCTGCCCCAATGATTTCCAATTAAATCGATTGAGATTTCAAATAAAATATAATATAAATACAATTTAGTCTTTCATTTTGTTTTTTTCCTATAAATATCTACAGAACCGCGATTCCCAATTGGTACTGTGTTTTGCATATCCCTACGCTTTCCGGCCTAGGTACGTTTTGAGGTCTAGATGGGTTTCTGTAACTGTTTTTGCTGTTTTAAAAATCGCAACGATGATTTCACAGAATTATAAGGATTAAACACTGGGTTTTAGGAAATTATCAATGTGTAAACTCCGGCGACTCCTTCACAAACTTGACATAAAGTCCTTTGGACTTTATTAAATGTACCATTTGAATGTACCTATATAACCACCCTTTTGACAATCATACACCTGATGGTAACATTCCCGTCATGCACCGTTTACATATTTTAAATCGGCGAAAAGTGTTTACATACGACACATATCTGTTCGATTCAATGATTTATAAAAATATCAAATAAATTTTTAAATACCGCCAAGAGACGGACACACCTATGAAGTCTGTCATGCATCTACAAACGTCGGACCTGGGACATGAGACGGACCCCATTTATACAACAAATCTGATCAAATCTATTTCAAAGTGTCATTAACCTACAATGTAAACAATCTGCTGAAGTCTAGGCCATGTAGATATTATACCAACATTTTTATTTTTTTGGCTTGGAGTCAGATTTCCATAGCAAGGGTTGACACTATGATCTATATATATGAACGACCGGTTTTATCCACCCTTTATGCTAATGTCTGTTTATTATTTAAATCTTCTCACTTGTGCTGTGGTAATCAATCGTTGTAATATATACAAACAGCAAAAAACCAACATGACATCGGCATGTAAAGCATTTTATAACTTGTGGTTCTTTACGCCATTTACTTTATCAGCATGAAATATCCAGTTTGTATCCAGAGTTGTCCGATTAAAAAATATGACGTAAAAGATCAAAATTAACGACTCCTTGTTAAGTCAGATGTGCTGTAATCCAAAGGTTAATGTATAAAATGATACTTTGTAAAAAATATATAAATAAATCGCTACACGTTTTAGAAAAAATATCTAAATCAAGATGTAAAACTCGGATATCGGGCAATAATTTTAGTTTTAAATTAATTTCAAATAATTTGTATATATACTTTTTACAGAATAGGTTTTGAGTAAGTAAAATATTTTTCATAACCAGGGATTAATGGATAGTTGCTTACACTATGTTTTGTATCCGGGTTAACATAATCGGTTTCATAAGCAACTAGGATGTTTCTGGGTGTTATGAATTATTCGTTGTTGTCATGATCATAACAATACTCACCTAAATACAGAAAACATAGATTAAAACCATAAATGTGGTTATTCTATAGCTACATTATTGTAGCTCTGACGAGATAAACAAATTTCAAGAGGTACATTTTTGTAGCTAATAATTTTAATGCAGCTTGAGCATATTGAAACAGTAGAACTTAATATCTTGCTAAGTATACACGTCACAAACCATCTAAAATATCTTAAAATTTGGTTTGATAGCCAATAAAAATAAAAGTTAACATTTCCTCATAGCTGGAGAGTGATAGTCAAGATTCAAGATTTTTATTTGCATTCACTCAAATGACACATTTAAGTGTTAGGACTTGGTCTTAGTGTTTCAAGAGGAAATATACAATACAATATGGATGGAAAAGACAGGCATTATAATGATCATAATGAAATCATATAACATGTTTACAATAGTTTTTCAAGTTTTCTAATAAAGCAACATACAATAATATTGTATTGCAGTATAGGTAAATAGACCAATCATTTTATGGAGTGAGGGATATTGGATATAATAACTAGCTCTATTTTTTGCCCAAATGTTTTTGACTTCTTCGTGATCACATATGAAACTCGTCTCCTATTTCTCTACTGGTACATATATGACAGACACAGATGAACATCACATTACATTCAAGAAGTGTTTCCTGGGAAAATCCCTCTGTAAAATTATGCAACCAAACTTTGCAGGAAAGATGCTTGTGAAGTCTTGTACAAATATCCATATTTCCTCCTAGATTGATAGAAGAACATGACTGCTGCGGGCAATTCTTGCTTCTGATTGGCTGTAAGGCCAAATTAATTGAAACAGCGGAGGATTATATTAAAATGATTCTTCCTTGTACGCAGATTTGACTCAAAACATGGCTGCCTTTGTGAACCTCCCCAATGACATGACCACTAAATTCAGACAAACGGGGAGTTTGTCTGAATTTAGTGGTCATGTCATTGGGGGATACAGCCGCATGCGACGTTCGCTTCTATTTGAGGTTATAGCAATTTTACCAATAATATAAAATCTACGTTATTTCGTTTCTTGAATATTTTTTTTTGGATTGAGAACGAAAACCACTTTGTGAATGTTTTAGCAATATTTACTAGTTTTACAGGTATAGGTAAAAATTAATACGTTTGGCACTAAATGTTAACTTAATTTTACCCATGCAGCTACTTTGCTCAACTCAAATAAACTAAGTAAACATATTTATTAAACAAATTGAATTAGACATATCCTTATATCTTTCGTTCTGTCAATTGCAAATAAGAAACAAACGACATTTAGAAAAAAACGAATGTATGTTTCAAAAGTTATCACTTAGACTATAATGGGATAGTTCTCGTTGCTCGACCAACAGAGTTGCTCAGCACGTTATCAGATAGCGGATAGAGGAGGCCGTCACCTTGGGGGGTTTTGGGTTAAAATAACAAAAGCTTGACCACATACTGAATGATATGTTTGGAGAGTGCCACGTCTTCTTGCACGATGAAGACTCATTTGCATACTCTAGAAGAGTAGGGTTATTGTACCGGCTACAAAAGCTTCGCAGTCCCTACCAATTTCAGTAGCAGTGAAAGTGTGTTTTCCGTTAGTCCATCCATTTCCCCATTGATTTAATCAATCAATCAATCAATCAATCAATCAATCAATCAATCAATCAATCAATCAATCAAAAGTTATCACGTTAGTTAAACACACAGACTAAACGATAATGAATAAAGAACACTAGATGTATTTATCATGTCCATGATAAAGAACATGCAGAAACCCGTGTGAAAGCAAGGACACGAAAAACTTATCATACTATATTTGGAAGGGACCTTGTTTTTGTCTGTTATATTTATTTTTTTATTTGTAAAGCTATTTAGATATTTTAAAGTAAGTGATATTTTACAGTAACATCCAATTATTTGCTAAAAATATTTTGATAAAATCGACAAACATACATATCTTTCCATTAAATAATTAACGCAAAGGTACTTATAGAAATGTCAAACTAACAGTACAGTCTGCATTACTAAAAATATACCTAACGACTATATACAGCAACAACTTCAAGGCTGCAATTATAATTTGAAATTGAGACTTTGTCTAATGAATTTTATTTTGAAAGGACAGCAAACTTGGTTCATTTTCCAGTACGTTTTTAAGGGATGAAAAATATTAACATAGACTGCAATCTTATTATAGTAGCTATTGTTGACTCGGCACCATACAGTAAGGCTCCTTAGTTTTGTCTTCTGGTTAGACCTTTACAGCCCCATATTGTTTAAAAGCAGTTCCAACCCTACCCAGATAAGTAAATGGCTACATATATTTGATTTCTGAAAATAAATAAAAGTAAGTCTTGTATCCACATTAAATATAGCAAAGTTTACACGAACTATTCTCTTTCTGCCATTTAATAAATTTATTTGCTAAATGTTTGCTTGAATGGGGTTTAATCCTTATTTCAGCAATTGGTCAGATATATCATGGCATCAAGTTTTGTTTGGGATGGATTAAGCCAGAATACCTCGTCCATCTGCAGGGAAACTGATAATCCTCGTCAATTAACGTTGTAGTCGAGCACACTCTCCCGGCAATAAGGCTATAATCCGCAACCTCAGTGTTGACAGGCACGTGATTAATAGCAGATAGCAAACTATCTTAACACCTCGGTTAGCGAGACCCATGAATAATTAAAAAAATGGTGTCGAATCATAAAAAATACGACGAAAAATCCTTATATAAATTAAGATTCATAATCATTTTGGTAATCGATTTAAAGGTAAAGACATTGAAAAGCATGAAACTCTGTTTATGAGAACTTCATTGCATTGCTTCAAGACTTCAAAAACTATAGGAAATAGGACTCTTGCAAGTTGTAATTTATATTTCTGTTTAAACAGATTCCGACAAAAGTTTATGACATTTAGAAAGGTAAAGAAGACAATTTCAAGGTCATTTTATTCTGAATATAAATGTGAAAAATTCCAAACTCTTAATGTTTGGGTAGCGATCGTGCCAGTAACTGTCTTATCTGGAAAAAAACCCGAGTCTGAATAAAGTCTTAAGTAAAATAATATCCACAGAAAGGCATAGAATTGTTCACTTATATTGTCATTTTAGAATCTGTATCATACAACAACCTACATGTAACGGTTGGAGTTTTTAAAGTCGAAAAATTTTAAAGCTATGGCAAACTGCGAAAAGTGTACTAAAATAGAATACAAATATATTATGACGATGATATGTCGATGATTTAAGAATATTCTTAATTTTTCAGACTGTTTATAGAGTAAAGCTGTATTTAATCTTTCAACCTACATGTAAATGACGAAGATGGTCAGGGATCGTCAAATGCACAATCGGATTTAGCATGGAACAACCATATGATGTTTTAATAACGAAATCCCACACAAATCATTACAAAATATGCTACAATGATGGGTGTGTTAAAATTGCGACCGACATAATAAATAAATAAATAAATTAGTTAATTGATTGAAATTTCCGATGTAAGTCCAGGGAGCAGTTTTTCAGTTATATTCGCGACGAGAAGAAGTAAACATAAAATTTTACTCTTTTTTCAACTCTACAAAAGAAGCGTGGCAATCTCCAAACACGTCACACACTTCGGTTAACAGGCACCCTCATATAAGAGCAAGTCACTTTACAAGCAATGATATGTGTGGTCAACTGTACACATCAAAGATAATGATATTCTAAGTTATATTATAAGCAAAATATCTAACAGCTGTTTGGTGACTGGTTATTTTGCTAAATGGCTCGAATTGCTGAAGTCACTTTTCACAACAGTAACAAAAAACTAAATGTTTATTCAAAACAGAAATTAAAACGGAAATACTGTGCATCTTTAAGAATATTTCCAAAAAAGTTTGTTTTTAAACACAATTTTACCTCGGTTTCTGTGGCGGAAACAGAGGGGGCGGAGGGGACGTTCGCGCCCTCATCCCTTAAAAAAGCGAACAGAACGAGAAAGTGAGAGAAAAAACGAGGAAAGACAAAGAAAGAGCGTGGGAGAGTGTTAAAAATGTTAAAATTTGTAGTCCCCAACACCCTCTCAATTGTTTAAATCTCATTAGCTTCTGGGGGCGGTTGACAAACCCCTATCCCATATTTCGCCCCCCCCCCCACCTAGCCCGATTTTTTAGACCCCCCCCCCTGGGTTTTTTCTTTTTTTTAAAATTAAGGTTTCAGCTGTAAAGAGATCTTAGCATCGATCTCAGTAAATTTATCGACACGGCGTGCAGAATAAATGTTTATTTGATGGTTGACGTCGCTGAAATATCAGAGGTATAACCTTGAGGCGTGCATGGCGAAAGTAAGCAAAACGCCTGATTGCTGTTTTATAGTAGATTTGAATTAATCGGGAAATAATACGACCTATGATGTTTTTAGTTTTTTTTAATTGAACGTGTTATGAAGTACAAGGATGAAAGAGAAATTTTAATGAAAAGCATTGATGTAAATTGTATGTCCTTTCAAAATCTTGATCCAGACAAAAAAAATAGATATGGATTTGAAAATGCCGAGATATTAAAACTATAAGGAAAATTTATTTCCAATCATACTGTCAAAACTTGTCAATCTACATTTGGCACGAGGAGGGTATGCAGATTCAAGCCATTGAATCGCATGCCCTGGAGCACTGTCCCTTTGGTGCCATTTGTAGATGGACAAGTTCTTAATTTACTGTCATCTATTGCTATTTTGTGTGTTTGCTTTGGGCACAAGGAGGAATGCAGAGATATATCAAAACATCACGCATATCCTAGAGCATCGTCCTTTGGTGCCCTCTGAAAACAGACAAAGTCAATATTAGAAGTTCTTCAAAAAATGTAAATAGTAAAAAGTAATAATTTATTTTGTTATTAAAATAACATTAAGTCATATGGATTTTTCTTTTAAAATTCTTCTGAGCTGTGGTTTTCGCATATAATAAGTAAACACAAATATGTACTTTATTAATTTATCTACTTTATTATAGTTGTAGATGTGAACATTATTAGAAACACACCACATCAATCTGTGTATTCCTAACTTTACATAATTGTAGTATATTGTTATTCTCTTGTAACTGTAAAGTTTTGGTCTGTCTTTGTCTTAATAATCATGATTGTTATATGTTGTATGCCCCCAGTCATGCCAGTGCGACCAAATTGGACAAATCATAAGAATTGAATTGTTTTAAATTATATAAAATATATTTGTAATAAATGAAAAATTTGACAACATCTGTGCAGAACTAAATTTTCTGCCTGCTTTGTGATCCTTTGTGCAAACGGCAAAATAAAGAAATAGTGAAACTATTGCATGCAGTCACATATTGTCTTCATCTAAGCAGTTTTCATTCTGAGGCAAAGAGAGACAACTCGTTGTATCTGTTAATGGTTTCATTACAAATTGTAAACATCAGGAAAAGGCCAACTAACTTCTACACGATAAGTACTTAATTCATGACATACTTTA
The DNA here is from genome assembly GCA_944474755.1 of Limnoperna fortunei. Lineage (NCBI taxonomy): Eukaryota > Metazoa > Mollusca > Bivalvia > Mytilida > Modiolidae > Limnoperna > Limnoperna fortunei. The sequence goes on from OX104111.1 coordinate 87,725,796, forward strand.
ACTAAATTGAATTTTTAATTATTGTTATCTGATGTTTTCGTGTAATGGTAATGGTCCTACGACTTGTATATTAAGTAAAGATATGTGACAAGTTCTATACTATTACATAACTCTATCCGACCTCCTAGTCCGAGAATCCTCTGCCGTCCAACGCTTTTTTTTTTTGCAAAAAAAAGCGTTGGACGGCAGAGGATTCTCGGACTACCGACCTCCCGGATCCTGCCATCGACTTGTTTCCAACATGTTATAACAAAGTATAAAGTTACAGAAAATAATTCTATTCTATCAGTTCATTACATCAGTGTATTTCTCAAATTCAAAAGTATCTTTAAACAGTTAGTTACACACGACTTTAAAGAAGTTTCAAACATATGATCTTTATTTTTATTAGAATTGATCTCACCGGTTTCTTGTCCAAACTTTCTAATAAACTTTTGACAATTTTATGTTTATAGTTTAATTTTTTGACGATTTAAAGAGAGCTTCTTCGATTTTTGAGCAGATATGTTAATTCAATATACCTCTAAACTTGTTTGATTGGTACGTTTACATTTTCAGACGAAGGGAATTACCCAACACCATCTATTCACAATTACTATTTCCTTGGAAAATTTAAAATAATTTTGCATTTAAATGTATTATTTACAGGACCTTTTTGACTTTTCGTATTTAAAAGCATCCGGTTAGAGAATATTCAGTACAAATATGAATTAGTCACCACAAAACACTTTGATGTTTATTTTACTACTAAAACGTGCACTTTTAAATGAAAGCAGCCAGATTGGATTTCTGAGTTAATAAACAAAACAAAAACCAAATGCAACCTTAAAATTTCTAGATAGTCGTTTGGTAAATTTAAAAGTCTGACGTTATGATTTATTTGGAAATATGTTGATTTTATTAGAATATGTTTATTGTCACTGTATTTTAACTCTTTATATTGTTTATTAAATCAAATATTAAAGGGGCATACTTTCTCTTTAACATTACATTGCGTTAGATCGGCGATGGACACTTGAGCGCGTTGACAAGACATTTGACGTTCAAGCGCAAACATTTTATCTTATTATTGACTATATCGATTACCGCTTCCGTTAGCCAAACAAAATTTCATTACGGCGAGGTGCAAGTTGGATTTATAGCACAACATTTTTATTTTATAATTACTGACTTTGATATAGGTCGCTATATAAGCATTTCTCAACCAAAGAAAATGAATTAACACATCAATAGACTGTTTGTTTTTGATTGGTCTAAAACTGCTTTCGGGTCATGTTAAGTCGTAACAGTGCTAAAATTGCCTCAATGGTTATTTTCATTTCCGCTGCACAATCCGACAAGCGGAATCCAATATTGACCTGTTTTCCGATCGGAAACATTTCTGCGTGTGTAAACACATCTGACATTGCCTAGCGACTCGGTTAATATTAATATACAATTAATAATTTACAACTTTGATATAGGTCGCTATCAGGATTTATCAGCCAGAAAAAATGCGATATTAACCAAGCTGCTAATCGAGGTGAATACACATTTTTTTACGGCTGAGAAATCTTAATAGCGACCGTATATCAAAGTCAGTACATGTAATTAATTTATAACATGAATAAAATCACAAACTTCATTCATCAGAAAACATATGATGCAAACATTTTGTAATTGTTGTAAAGCTGGTTGCCATTAATATTTTCTGTTAATACTGCATTTTGATATTGATTTGCTGGTAATCCTGAAATTCCAGTTTTATCACATATAGAAAAGAGTATAAATAAATCAATAATTTTTATACAGTATAATTTATAATTAAAGATAATTCAATGACCACTAAAATGGAAATTTATAGTAATGTGGGAACATTCATTAAAAACAGGCTTGAACAGTACAAAACCAGGTCAATATTGGAATCGTGCAGCAAACAAAAATTTCCACATTTGAATGTAATTTTAGTACTGTTGCGTTTATCGTGACTAAAGTTATTTTTAGGCAAATCAAAAACACGCCAAATTCTATTCATGTAATAATACATTTTTGTCTGACTGATAAATCCTGATAGCGACTCATATCAAAGTCATGAATTTTATAATAAAAAGTCAAAAAATGTTATCGCTGCAGGATCAGTTTATCCACCAAAAAGGGGAAGTCTCTTAAAACTTAGATCTACTACATAACATAACAGGTTTACAGAATATTGATCCAGAATATCACCATCTGCACTTTGGTTGAGAAACTGTGTTTTTGATTATTTATTTATTATTTATTTATTGCTCTTTATTTATTTAATTTGGTCGTCCTATGTTACTTTTCTATGTAAATACATATATCTGTTTTAATTTGCTAAATAAAATAGTTTAATCGACCACTCCTCAAATGAAATTCGGTTCGATGTTCTCTATAAACAAGTCATATTACATATATCGTGTTTTCTAAATAATTGGGTTTGTCCTAAATGTTGATTTCCCGTTTAGATGAAAGGCGTTTCAATTTCATGCTAAATATAGTTTGCAAGATTATATCACAATTTTCATAAATCAATGTTCTTGTACCAGTACGGTGATTAACTCTATGAGGGCGATGGAGAAAAATAGTCCAATATTTGCAGTCACGAACGTACAAGTAATTTTTCTGGCAGGATTTGCTAGCAAATTTAGGCGATGCTTGACCTGTCGACGCTTGGAGTTTGCGCATGCGATATGATATGCTTCGTGTTAGGCGTATTTTATAATTGACTTTAGCAATTCTGCTAATTCATGTAATCATCTCTAATGCAGGCTATCGCATTTAAGTATCGCATTTTATCTTAATAAATTTATTTATTTCATTGTTTTTGTTGTTTAGTATTTTTCTAAGACAGTGGATCATGTTCCCAATACCTTTACGTCCTTGAGTGTTCCTCTCTGCTTGAAAAACGAAAACAATTCCTACCAAAATACTTTCAAACTAAACCAAATGTTTTAAAGTTCTCTCAATTGATGTCGACCAGAAAGCAAAGAACACTATATAAACTGTGTAACTTCATTAAACATATAAACAGAAGCATTGGAACTCCTGGCTGATCTTGTCTCACTTCCGCCCATGCAGTGATTCTCTGTGTTTGTTTTTTGTTCTGTATATATTGTAAATAGTCTCTATATTATTTGTTATTTATGTTACACCTTCTCTGTACCAACAAGTGTTGGCTTTATGAGAATAAAGAAAGAAAGAAAAATACCTCCATATACAGGAATCAACTGTTTAGGTTATAAAACTAAACAACGAAATACAATTATAAAAATAAAATAAAATAAAATGAGCGTATAATAAACGATATAGCGATACCCGGATGTTTACATAGTATTTTTTAAACATATTGTTTAAAAAATTGTAGTTTTTAATAATTTAGTTAAATATTTTACATTATTTTTGGGGTAAGAAAGACAACTTGAACAAATAGCAAGCCACAATATAACAGTCAATATATATTTTTATAGTGTTTATTTTTTGGTTTAAACAATATAATTTTGCTTTAAAGCTAATACAATGTCATTTATATGCATTCATTTCCATTTCTGCAAAAAAAACCAGGGGCGATGTTATCGAAGATGTCTTAGCATGTCCCAAGTTGTGTCTCCGAAGATGTCGAAAGAAAGGACATGTTCTTATTCTTTTCCTAACTTTACGACACCGAAATCGGTGTACTAAGATAGTCTTAGGATGGCCATAATTTCAATTTGTTTTCAGTTTCACATTTTTAAGTTTTGATTTTAAAATAAAATTAGAAAGTTTGCTAAATAGCACCCACTCATGATGATTTTTAACATTTTCTATCAAAATTTAAAGCTCCGTTTATATACAATTTTGACTCATTTTCTCATTGAAGTATATTGTGTAACAAGTAAAATCTTAGCTTATTAATATACAAATAGAAAGGCTATACACCACGAAATCGACCTTTGAATAAAAAAAAGAAGAGTCCTTGCAGTTAAACTGTTTTTGTTCAATTATAGTCTCGTGCCAAATTACATCACAACAGAGACATCGGACGTTTTAATTTATAACAATTTATTTCAAATGCAAATAATTATATGTTAAAAAACGAGTGATTTTACTTTTTAAAAGGCAGTCCACTTCGAAGTTTGTGTGACTTTATAAATTTCTTAAATAATCATACATGTATAAATTCGGTTTCTTAAAAGAATATTAGAGTTAGGCCATCTTTGCTAGGAAGGTCGTATGATAAGTTCGGACTCGTCTAGGCCGTCCATTTTGTCCAAAAACATGTCGTAATACCTATATGTTAGAATAGTTTCGAAAACATGGCCTGAAAGTTTTAAGAAATAGAAATCATTGTATTGTCGAACTGTTTATAAGGGAATCCAAATTAATTACGCATTTGTGATGTTTTCCGGAATAACGTGGATACAACAAACGCCACTGTTATGTAAGAGGGTTTTTTTAAAGAACGAGATAGAAGTTCAAGTTTCAAAAAAATACCTCAAATTTGAAGATTACTCAAGTTCTCCTCAACTAAAATATAAGCAATCAGATTGCATGAAAATGTAAATTTGGTGCATGAAAATGTTAAATTAGAGGAAAAATGCCATGATTTGAAGAAAATCTCACTTTACGAAGTTTTATGAAACTGAGGCCTGATAAGTGATATTTTGTCACCACATTAAGATATATTCTGAATAATCTCTTGGTTAAAAATGCCTTTTTAATATATTATGTATTAAAATAAGACACTCACATTGAACTGCAATATGCTTACGATTTAAGAATTCATGTCCAGAATTAATATTTAGCATAAGAAACATTTTACCTATGTTATCATAAAAGGACAGAAATTTAAATACAATACCCGCCAAGAGATTTATCCGAGGGGTAAATATATCTGCAACGTTTTGCAGAATAACAGAACACACACAGTTCTATAAAGTACCATTAAATTTCGGTCAACTGTTACCGTACAACAGAACCTGCAAACTTTTCAACCAAAAAGCTCCATTATAGGATTTAGCAATGCTAACGTCTTAGATTAATTTGTTTCTGTTATTTCGATATAAAACTGAAGTTAACAAGAAATGGAATAACGCTTCTTATTCTTTATAAAAGCTGATTGCTAATCAATCAATCAATCAATCAATCAATCAATCAATCAATCAATCAATCAATCAATCAATCAATCACATTTGCTTTGTTGGGCCAATAAGTAATGAACAAAACACCAAATTAGAAAACAACGAGATGGGACATAACGTAGCTGTGAAAAGACAGGACGCGATCTTCATCGAGATTTAATTATAGACTATGATGGCGGGTGTTTTCACGAGCAGAACAGTATTTTACCTTATTGTCGATATTTAACGATATTTAACATCCAGATTGCAACATTTTATATGATGAAAACATGTTAATTATTCAATAAATTGTGTTTCTAAATTATACATCAAATGTCAAAAACAATACTTATATATCAGACAAGGAGTTTTTCAATAATTTAATACAATTTAAATTTCTCGTGGGTCATAAAACAGGAACGCTAAAAAATCAAAATTCATTTGGACTGAAGGGTGTTAACTATTCTTAGCAGAAATTAGCATTTATTATTGTCGCCAAATCTAAGTAAATGTCAACTTTTGTCATTCTGAACTGTGCATTTTTTAACAGCCAATAGTCCGACAATAGATGTATTCTATAGATGTATTCTAAAAGTTATTCCAACAAGACTATTGGTTTAACAACTATGTACTTGTATACATTTTACATGCACACACAATAATTATCGAAAATAAATTAAAAGTTTTATACAGAACATACATCAAATTTGTTTAACATTGGGGTCATGTGTTAATTACATTTGTCATGAAAATATTATACACCCAAAATTAATTATCTTGACAGTTTAAACAAAACTCCTATTGCTTAATAATACGACGTTTACTACACGTCACAAGAGGCTGCCAGACAGAAGGTATGTATTTAAGGTCCTAGGTCGTAGCTTTGACTTTAAATTTAAAGCTTTTTAGTTTTTGATGAAAAATGGACTTAAATGGCAATACCACTTTTTCGACTTTTCATAATTTTTCTTATTTGAAGGATTTAATTTGTTGACGTAAGATATTTTTAATTTATAACACAGGGTACATGGATCCTATATGAGTCATTTCTAAACTGTAATGATCATTTCAAGGATCTAAGTCTTCATTTCTTAACTGAAGTGATCATTTCAGGGATCTAAGTCATCATTTCTTAACTGAAGTGATCATTTCAAGGATATAATTCATCATTTCTTAACTGTAATGATCATTTTTGGGATCTGAGTCATCATTTCTTAACTGTAATGATCATTTCAATGATCTAAGTCATCATTTCTTAACTGAAGTGATCATTTCAAGGATCTAAGTCATCATTTCTTAACTGAAGTGATCACTTCAAGGATCTAAGTCATCATTTCTTAACTGAAGTGATCATTTCAAGGATCTTAGTCATCATTTCATAACTAGAGTGATCATTTCAAGGATCTAAGTCATCATTTCTTAACTGTAATGATCATTTTAGAGATCTGAGTCATCATTTCTTAACTGAAGTGATCATTTCAAGGATATAATTCATCATTTCTTAACTGAAGTGATCATTTCAAGGATCTAATTCATCATTTCTTAACTGTAATGATTATTTTTGGGATCTGAGTCATCATTTCTTAACTGTAATTATCATTTCAATGATCTAAGTCATCATTTCTTAACTGAAGTGATCATTTCAAGGATCTAAGTTATCATTTTTTTAACTGAAGTGATCATTTCAAGGATCTAAGTCATCATTTCTTAACTGTAATGATTATTTTAGAGATCTTGAGTCATCATTTCTTAAATGAAGTGATCATTTCAAGGATCTAAGTCATCATTTCTTAACTGTAACGATCATTTTAGGGATCTGAGTCATCATCTCTTAACTGTGATGATCATTTCAAGGATCTAAGTCATCATTTCTTCACTGTAACGATCATTTCAAGGATCTAAGTCATCATTTCTTCACTGTAACGATCATTTTGGGGATCTAAGTCATCATTTCTTAACTGTAACGATCATTTCAAAGATCTAAGTCATCATTTCTTAACTGTAAGGATCATTTTAAGGATCTAAGTCATCATATCTTAACTGAAGTGATCATTTCAAAGATCTAAGTCATCATTTCTTAACTGTAAGGATCATTTCAAAGATCTAAGTCATCATTTCTTAACTGTAAGGATCATTTCAAAGATCTAAGTCATCATTTCTTAACTGTGATGATCATTTCAAGGATCTAAGTCATCATTTCTTCACTGTAACGATCATTTTGGGGATCTAAGTCATCATATCTTAACTGAAGTGATCATTTCGGGGATCTGAGTCATCATTTCTTAACTGAAGTGATCATTTCAAAGATCTAAGTCATCATTTCTTAACTGTAACGATCATTTCAAAGATCTAAGTCATCATTTCTTAACTGTAAGGATCATTTTAAGGATCTAAGTCATCATATCTTAACTGAAGTGATCATTTCAAAGATCTAAGTCATCATTTCTTAACTGTAAGGATCATTTTAGGGATCTAAGTCATCATATCTTAACTGAAGTGATCATTTTAGGGATCTGAGTCATCATTTCTTAACTGTAATGATCATTTTAGAGATCTTGAGTCATAATTTCTTAACTGAAGTGATCATTTCAAGGATCTAAGTCATCATTTCTTAACTGTAACGATCATTTTAGGGATCTGAGTCATCATTTCTTAACTGTGATGATCATTTAAAGGATCTAAGTCATCATTTCTTCACTGGAACGATCATTTTAGGGATCTAAGTCATCATATCTTAACTGAAGTGATCATTTCAAGGATCTAAGTCATCATATCTTAACTGAAGTGATCATTTCGGGGATCTGAGTCATCATTTCTTAACTGAAGTGATCATTTCAAGGATCTAAGTCATCATATCTTAACTGAAGTGATCATTTCGGGGATCTGAGTCATCATTTCTTAACTGAAGTGATCATTTCAAAGATCTAAGTCATCATTTCTTAACTGTAACGATCATTTTAGGGATCTGAGTCATCATTTCTTAACTGTGATGATCATTTTAGGGATCTAAGTCATCATTTCTTAACGATCATTTTAGGGATCTAAGTCATCATTTCTTAACTGTAATGATCATTTCGTGGATCTGAGTCATCATTTCTTAACTAAACGATCATTTTGGGGATTTGAGGCATAATTTCTTAACTGCATGTAGTGATCATTTTAGAGATCTGAGTCATCATTTCTTAACTAAACGCTCATTTCGGGGATCTGAGTCATCATTTTTCAAAACTGTAATGATCATTTTGGGGACCTGAGTCATTCTTGTGGTTTTGCAGTCGTCGTTTGATATTCTTTCTTCTTTTATTTAAATAGGTTGTGTAATTTGGCTTTCTAGCGATGCAACCTGATGTAGATGTAAATATCACCTTACAATCCATTATTTTTGTACTTAAAATATATAGAACATCTTTAGATGTGCTTGTTTAAAAACAAGTTGGCTAGCCGTTACATTTAAAACATTTTTTTTTGCCACGACTTATATGAGAACAACGACTGTTTTCTGTAATTTAAATTTAAAGTTTCTGTTGCATGGAATTTACTAATAACAAGTCATTTACCTCGTATTATTCTAGAATCTTAGGATTCTCTTGTTAAAATGTCTTTCTGATTGGAAAATAATTAAATATATTTCACGGGAGCTCGTGCTCACTATCATCATCAGTGAGCGATGACTTGCTCCATTACTTTATCACTAATCAACGCCATAGTTTCCGTTTTTATGATTTCAACAGATCCAATGGGCCATTTAGTGCTGCGGTCTACATACAACTTGTTATTTTGAGCTAAAACTTCAATCTGCGAACGCATCGACTTGTTTGATTCCGTTGTCCTTCTGAGACATTGCCAGGGGTTGTGAAAATACATGAATTTATTTTAATATCAATCATTAGAACTGAATAAATGAAAATAATAAAAGAATGAACCCACAGCCGGGTGATTAATTAATGAAGGTAATAACAAAATACCGAACACCGTTGAAAATAAAAAAAAGAGAATCCACAAATGAAAGACCCAGAAATCGGCAAACTCCAGAACAAGGAACTTATGGTACTAAGCTGCGGGTCACTTAGGATGGCTCAATGGACCTGAAGTCTCGTTGTTACGTTAGTGAAATGGGGCATCCGTCAAAGGGCATACCACTTTTCGGCCGTAGCTGTAAATCTCAACACACACTGGTTAGATAGATGACGTAAATATAACCTGTGCGATATATCAAAGCTTCTAATTACCTCCCTTTTACCATTGATTTCACTAGCAAACAGCTGTTACAAAGTCGTTAATGTAAAAATGAACAATTCAGAAATTACTAAACATATACATTTAAAGCAGTGTAAATCGATCGAGACAACACGTGTCTTAACGTATGGGAAATTTTACTGTTCAGAAAAAAATACAAATAAATATTTACACATTCAAAAACAGTATTTGTTCCTCTGATACAAATTGCGCATCTTTTAAATTAAAAAATAATATTATCGTGTTTGAAATTTGTCTTTCATGTGGAGGAAATAGTTAAAAAAATTCCCTTAAGACAACCTCTGAAGATGGACTCTTCGGATAAGCTTGAAATTGATTTGTTGATTATAACATATTCGTGTTTTGTCCGTAATTAGAACATCAAAGCAACGAATTAATAATTAAAGGTAGGTTAAATATCTTTTTCAAATCAATCGTAGGAGTTCTCGAATCTTCTTATTTTAAAAATTAAACAAACTATTGTTCTTTGTAACATATTTACTCGATCACAAACGAGTTTTCTTTTCAATTACTAATGACAGAACGCAAACACGAAACATTAAGTATAAGCATTTGCTTTAGACGTTCAGCTGGTTAGGAAGGCAGAATGTTGAAGCCATCGGTTAACGTTACCTAGTACACAAATTATATAACTTGTGAACCATATTGTTCGAAATAGCTGGCATCAAATCACGGAGTTTACTTGCATAACACCAATATTATTTCCAAACAGAAATTAGTGATGAAATATTTACAGAAATTTCTCTTTGTTGTACGTGCCCACGTTCTAAAATAGACAGAACTGTTAAAAAGTCGTTTGATGTTGGAGTTCACAGATCTTTTGCAAAGAACTATTTTTGTTTATTGCTCAGTATCTTAACGACGTTCCAGTCTTTCTTTAGTTTTAAATGCTTTGAAAAATTGATGGTATAAAACATACCGACATATATAAAATTATTTTGTAGGACCGTGTTTTGAAAAATGTTGTATTTAAACGTGTTACTATGTAAGCAGAGAAAGAAGTGATGGCATTTGTGATCTTTTTTCAAAACTGTTTCTATGTTGTTGGGGCTTTTTTAAACATGTACTTGTTTTTTGCATAAATATTTTTTTATATTTTAATAGAAACATGTCAGAACAAGAAGAGAGACACAATGAAAGACAGAATATAGAACCGGACGAAAAGAAAGAAAAACGATGGAGCTGTACAATTATAGCTACTGTCATCATTGAAATCATTATCCTAGCTGTCGTCTGCACATTAGAATATTTTCTAAGGTACACCTGCTATTATATTTTATGTCTATTTTGATATGAATGTAAATAAACGCGCATGTGATTTATATGTTTTTAACTTCTCTCCAGCAATATTTGGATGAATGAACTACATGCATAATGAATATGATAAAAACTAACTGTAAACTATTTGTTGCAGATTTACCACAGTCTTTCCTCTGCGCAAACAAAACTTCTCATGTACAGACCCAGATATAAATTTCCCGTCAACAGCACAAAGATCCGAGTATTCATTTAATCCAGATGTTCCATTGGTAGCAATATACATTCTTGATTTCGGTATTCCAGTAGCTGTAGTATGTATACCAAATGTGTATTATATAAAACAAATACCGATATAACGTTATTTCCCCAACACTGAATTACCTGTTTCTGATTTTAAGTTAAACAGAATAAATATTCATATAATCACTTCCCATAACAAATGAATCTATAGGGCTATTCCATTTTGATATCTGTATTAAATATATATAACGCCTAAGTGTACATGATTGTTTTGAATGATTTTAGGTTTTGTTTGGTGAAATTGGAATTTGGACCTTAGCAAACGATAAACAAAAGACATCTAAGATTTGCCGTATGAAATTTCCAAAAGTCTTAAGACGTAGTGTACGCTTTATAGGTACGTGAAATTATAAGCCTAAATACAAAAGCAGCATTTTCTACATGAATATAATGAAATACAACGAAGTATACTAGTTTCAGGTTCCAGAGTAAATGCCCTAATTAACCACTTTAAGATAATTTTAAAAATATACAATTCAAGCAAACGGCCCGACGTGAAAAGATACCCACCTGAAAATGGCTTCATCTGGTCCCCACAAAACCCGATTCACTTAAAAAGTACACACAGTGAAGTAAATCATCCCCTTATTTTGAATATTTGAAAATATTTGAAACTATACCACTAACTCTCTACATTTCAAGCTCCGCACTTAACAATTGATCACTTGTAGGGGTTTTCCTGTTTGGGATGGTGACGCTGATGATTTACATTGATGTCACTAAACTGATGACAGGAAGACTAGCGCCAAATTTTTTGAACGAGTGTGTTCTCAATAAGTCGCTCTGCATTAGCCAGTTAAATTATGGGGGTGATGAACTTTGTACCGAAACAAACCAGCTAAAATTAAAATATGCCAGGTAAGCAGCTTATGACGATAAGTATATATTCGTGTTTTTGTTTTGTTATCCTCGAATATAGTTGCTCTTCGATCCAAGCCAACTTTAAAATGGGTTACCAAAGCCGGGTTAACTGTTCTCACTGTTCTCTTTAATAATTGTTTTCTCAAACATTCATGTTTATAATTCAAGTTATCTTTCTTATCCCAATATAATGAATAAACATTCTGAGGAATATCCCCATCCTCACAAGTCAGGGTTTCGGTGTCCACATGTGTCCACACGAAACCCTGACAAACTTAGCTAGGAAATTCCCGGGCTAGAAGTCACTATTTTGACTGGCTACATCATACCTTGATGTAGCCAATCAAAAGCTCGCTTTCATTCGTGGCTTGGTTAGGGGATATCCCGATGTCGATTGTAAATAAACCAAACGGATGTGTTGCATAGACCATGTGAAAGTCAGTGTATTTTGTACGGTAGTGTTAAAAGTTTGTTATTACTGCGTTATTTATAAATTGCGTTATGTTTTCTTCCCACTCAAGAATGAAGTAACAATGACTACTGCCAAACACTTGCTTCTTTCAAGCAATTTCATTAGTTGATATTTTGAAGATTTGACGTCATATGAAAATCTTCTAGCCCGGGAATTTCATAGCTAAGTTTGTCAGGGTTTCATGTGGACACAGAAACCCTGACTTGTGAGGATGGAATATCCCATGGGCATTCTGATAAATAAAAAACCCCCAAACTAATCCATCTGCCTTTTTGACCTATGGTATTGCAGAGTCCTATGGATATACAATTTTACTTTTGTGGCAAATGCGTTGATATTTTTCTTGTTGTCTATGAGTAAATTACTCTTAAATTTCAGAACATCGTTTCCTTCCATATATTCAGCAATGTCGATATTTTCTGGAATGTTTGTTGCGGTAAGTTTCATTATCGAACATGTAGGACAGATTGATGTACGCTAATTATCTGATGGCGTCATGTAACTGGAAATATACGCTGCCGGATGTACTCTAATGTATGGCGCATAGTCATAAATAGTTCAAATCATAAATGGCACATTGTTGTTGCTAAAACTCTTACAGCCTGGAAAAAAATATATAATTGGATCAACTATACGTAACCACATAACTTATTGAACGCAACATAATGTTGTCTAGATGTATAGATGTTTGATAAAATTCTAAAAACTGAATAATTATATTTAAAAAGATGCACAAGTATAGGTATATCAACGTATGAAATTTGAAGCGAAATAAATACACGAACCACATGATTGTAGATTGTGGCCCCATTTTCATAAAACTTCTCAAAATTCAAAATTTTCTTCAAATCTGTGAGTTTTATCCTTAAATTCGAAATTTCCAGCAATCTGATTAGTCAATATTTGAGTTGAGAAGAATTCGAGGAAATCCTCAAATCTGAGATTTTGTATTAAACCGGGACCTGCTGTCAATGTTTTGCGCAATCAACTTTACATGCAGTTGCAGTCATTCAATTTTATTTAAAAATTCCGCTGAACTGTAACTAAATAAATTACTTGTATAATTTAACAAAATAAAACTAACTGCATAATTTGTGGAATCCGACATTAATGTTTTTATTCGGTCCCAATTAGGCCGAATATAATCCGAATTTAGTTTTATGATTTGTCGGATTAACCTTCGCCAAAAAAAGCGAGGATACGATTATTCGTTCTAGATCACAATACGTTACGCAGAGTAATTTTTTCTAAATCGTTTTCAGGTCGATTTTTAAATGTTTGTATAATGTATAAACGTTTGAATTATTTTTATGACATAATAAAAACCGTATTTTTTAATCTCGAAAAAGAAATTGTACGCGAAAACAGTAACATGCGAATAATTATTTGTTGTAATAAAAGATATTCCTTTACAATTTTTCGAGCTTGAAAGGACAATTTTTGATTGGTCGCAATTAATTTATCAAAATGAACGACTTTTTGATTTGATGGCTTTTAATTTGAGGGTTTAATCAACGTCATCGATATAAATCGGCAACAAATCCTGATATTTCCTTATGAGATGACTTCATAGAACATAGATCACAGAAGTTCTTGACATTGACGTCATCTGTCATACATTCGATTCAAGGACGTACTTCGATCCGAGTCCAACCTTGGACTAGGTTCCTGGTCCAACATAAAATATAATCGTATTTAAAAGATAACGGATACTTATAAATGAAAGATGCTATATACAACTTAAAAAAACTATTGTGAAGTAACATGCATTAAAAATATGCGTTCAATAAGAGCTGTTTACCGATAAAACAATAACATGTAACATTATACAATTAAGGCATTCTTTAGTGGTGGACAATCAGAATTGTCAACTTACGTGGGAAGACAAACTAAGCAAGCTGACAATTCTTTATGTCCACCGATTAAGAAAGCCACAACTGTTTTATTAAACCGAACAAATCAAGAAAGACCAAATTTATAGACCAAACAAGGTGTTATTTCGCATAATTATGTGTTTTCAAAACTTCGTTGACATCCATTTTTTTCAAATTTAAATCATACAAATTGTCTCTAATTTCGATTACGTGAGTTTAATAAATTAGGATTTACCAGGTTGATATTGTCACCCTGTTTCCGGTTGCTGATCACGTGATATAGAGGGTGACAACAGTATTGTCTCCCGGTTTCTGGTTGTCAATCACGTTATTTCGAGGGTGACAATAGTATTGTCTCACCGTTTCCGGTTCGGTTTCGAAGTTGCCACCCTCTGAAAGAAAATTTTTGGCGTTATCTAGAAAGACATCTCATTTATAAAAGTCACGTAATATTGTTTTGAGAAATTCAGTAAGTGTTTTAAGTGAGGCTTAATAAACAAATATACACAATACACACATATAAGATATTCCATAGTTGTAGTACATAATACCCTGTTGTCCAACGGGTTACATACACAAACCTTACTCATAAATTATTTCTTTTAATATTTAAAGAAGATCTGGAAATTTTTCTTGATTAGATGGTTGAAAAATGTCAGGAGAGCATTATTACGGCTATATGTAGGACGGGAACAAGTAAACAAACAATATATCGTTTGAAGAAATGTAATAAACCAACAGCAAACAATTTATATTACAGTAGATTTGAGACCAATAAATCTTACATTTACAGGAAAGATAAACAAACCTCCAAAAAATTGCAAACCGCTGAATTATGACACGAACATTTTCTTTCCAGTAAGGGTTAGTATGTACACTCTATATTGGTGTTATCCTTCAACATGCAGATGTCTGCCCTTTTTTAAGTCAAGATTTCAATGGCTATGTGAGAAAAGAAATCCTATCTATATATCCCCCCCCCCCCCAAAAAAAAAACAAAAAAAAACTGTCTTGTTCGAAATTGAGAAAAGATAAACTCACACAATCACAAAAATTTTATACATTTTAGGCCGTCTCCGAAGTCTATGTCGTTTTCTTTTTTTAAGATATATATTCATGGAGCATTAAAGACATGTTCAGTAAGAATATTCATACCCTTTCTCACGTCAACCTTTCTGATGTTGGCATTATTATGTGGACTTTGGGAGATAGGAACACATAGATGCCATTGGACCGATGCTGTTGTAGGCTACCTTGCGGGAATAACCATGGCAGTTTATTTGGTAAGCAAGGGCTTGAAGCGGTTTATTATCAATTATTAAATTTAAGGTATCCGGACCATAATTGACCACGTGATCATATTTGGTGTCCCGGATGTCTATTGTTTTTCAACGGAGCAGACCTCGGTAATGTTCGGCAAACATCGGAAATACTATTTGAGAAACTAACTTTTTTTTGCTTAAAACTGTTAACAATGACTCAAATTAAAACAATATATTAATTTGTATAATTTATTAGCAATACATTGATTTAATAAAGCTGTATTTCTTAGTCAAAAATAAAATTTAACGGTAACGTCAATTATGGGTCGAATACCTTAAATTAAGGTAGATCGGATGACAACAGAGAACTATCAAATATAAGACATTAAACCACAGAAACAACCAACTTGGACAATGGTACAAATATACTTTTTTACTCCATTAATCATTCACGTGTTGTTAAAATTATTAAATATTATGGTTAAAACTATATCATAAAGATAGACAGACATGGGACCAGGTAGCACGCTCAAATTGTTTCAGTATAAATTAAATAAAAAGAAATACGGACGCGCTACGAACAAAATGTGAACCATGTATTGTTTACATTTAGTGTTATGTAACGTTAAAGAGTTTTGAAGACCTTGAAGATGACGACAAACTTCTACGATTTTTCCATCAATTAATTAAAGAACAGGAAGAAGAAAACGTAAGCTTAATAAGTTAAAAATGCATAAAATACTCACATTTATATTAAAAAAAAACTATTTATTTATTGCATTTGAATTTTTTTACATATGATTTTACAATTTTGTGGCAAGTGCTTAATTGAATTTTTGTTTTGTATTTTCGATATTTTAAATATTTTTAGTTTAGTATTCTCGAATTATAGACATATTGATTAAAAATGACTGGACTGTTGTCCACATATAAATCTATATTATTAAAATTATAGACCCTTTTTTCCAAGAGCGCATCATAAAACACAGAGAAATAGCTCAGTATTAACCCATATAAAGTTACATGCAGTTAATGTTACATATGCAAAAAATTTAATTTTTATATCGTTTATTGCTTTAAATAATTAGCAATTAACGATGAATTACGTCCGCAAATTTGTACCGGATACGGTCCTCCTTTACATTTTAAAATTTATTTCCGGGGCAAGGAAAACCCGTGAGGGGTACAAAACAAACATACGCCTACCCAACTGGAAACTATTTTAAAAAGCATTTAATATGGAGTAGGCATTGCCAAAATGCGAGCACAGTAATATAGTCCTTTAGTATCAATATATAATGTGCATTTCATAATTGACGTTATTTTCTATCACCCTAAAAGTGCCTCTAAATTCCAGTAGTCACGTGACGTCTTTCTTTGTAACTGGGACGTCACATGAAGTGTAATTTGATTGTCAGTTTTCATAACTCAAATCATTGCATTGTATCACACGTGGCGTTATAACTAATTTCAGGTACGGTTTACTGAGCTTTGCGCGATAATATAGTTCGATGTTTGCATTTACCGAAGTAAGTAATTTCTATCTGTAATATTGTTTTGACTATTTTTCAGGTGAAAAACAGTATGTTTTGTAGTGCGAAATGTAATAATTTTGTTCTTTGCATTTGAATAAAAATAAAATTCTGTTCATATATTCGTACGCGATCAAGCTGGCTAGTGTTGTATTCATTACATTATGTGCACGTGATTATGTGTCATAACCATTTATTGTAAATCACGTGTTGTAAATGTGTTGAACAAATAAACATTTCGTACTATTATCATAAATGCACATTAAATCTGCTCTCATCTGAATTTAATTATATACCAAGAAAAGGTATGCGTTAAACCCATATCCAGAGATGTTCGATTTATATGTTATAGGTGTATCCCATTTGGTTTAATAGTTTTTTTCAATTTGTTTTATTTAAAATTTTATCATATGCTGTAAAGGCAGGGGCGTAGCTAGACTAGTTACAATGTGGATTCACAAAGAACTAGTGGGGTCCGGGTATGCACCCCGGAATATTTTTGAAAACAATGGTGCAATTTGGAGAATTCTAAAGTGGTTTATTTAGAACTGAAATGGACAGTTTATTGATTACAGGGATAGATTGCAATTTTGTTCTTAAAATAATGTGGATTCAGCCGCGTACTCGCGTATAGGCAGCTACGCCCCTGAAAGGGATGCAAATATAGACGATTGTGAAAGGCAAGAAATAATCATCTTGATTATAATATCTCAACTTTGAGAAGAGTACTGTAATAAAAAAAGCAAAGTTTTCGAAGAACATATATATATTGTTTACCAATAAAAATACATTGACCATAGTCAAGTGGTTCTGTGGGGGAAAATGTGAATGTAAGATCGGCAGTTATCGCGTCCTCGGAAAATCAAAGAAAACATACCGACAAGTTACAATTTTTATTGATTTAATTTTACTGTAATTACAATTGTTTCAAAAGATTTGCAATTAAATGTATTTTAAACGTCAAACTAGCATTCATGTGCATAAACCGATTGCTAAGAACTTTATAAAATTTTCAGAATCTAAAATAAAAAAAAAAACAATTAGAAGAAGAGTCTTATTTTGCAAAACAATTGATGAGATTATTAACTTCTACAATTATTTTCAACAATATAAACTGTTGATGACCTTTATCAAACAATCAATCTATTTTCTCTATAAAGCATGACCAATACACGTTTGTTGACGTTCTTTTATTGGTTTTAGATCAAGTTGAATCCAATTATCATCATAACAAATGCTTATCTATGTTTCATTTAAATTGTTGTCAGCAACGAATAAAACAGCGAAATTTATTGCGTCACGTTTAATAAATTAAGGTCCGTAACACCGTTTGTGAGCGCTAAAACACTTAAAGACATTTAATTAATGTGTCATAACTGCTAAAATACATTGAAAAGCACTTCAGAACATCATTAATATATTACTTATATTTAGCACCTAAAGGCAAAATAATTTAAAATGCAGTGCCTTTATTGTACGTAACATATAATGTACGTAATGTTAATGTATGTAACGGTAATTTACGTTACATTACATGTGATGTTATATATTATTTTCCATTACACTATTTATTGTAGATGAGTTTGAGCCAATAAAATTATTTATATTTGTATTTGTATTTGTATTTTAATAATCTCTCATATTACAATACAAAATGGGTTCCTGTTTTAATCCTCCATTTACTTTAATTGAGTTTCCCCGATATGGTTCAACCATATCTTCTCTTGTTAAAGATCGATTTAGAAATTGCCAAAAATAGAATGAAATGTTTGTTGTTAATTTTAAATATAACATTTATTTTTTATCGATGTCAACTGTAATTTCAAGTCTTTCTTAAAATTATTTTTAGTACTTTTCTTCATTCACTTTGTTCCAGTTTTTTTGACGATATCAACTTCTGGACGAAAAAAAATCAATATCAGCATAAAGCAGATTTTGATGACGTGGTTTCATTTTGATCACATGACATGTAATTGCCGTAGAGCTCACCGCTCTTCGCGGGAGGCTTCGCTGCCCGCTGCGAGCTGTGCTCGCTATTACGTTGTAAATTTGTAATTCGTGAAAGCGTAACTTCAGTTCTTTTTTAATGTCATATTAGTCCTGATCACAGTAAAAACAAAATTCGTAGGACCTACCAGACATGTCTGGTGAAAATCCCTTCGATTCTATAATAGTTTTCTTAAGTGAGCCGGCTGAATTTAAACAAGAAAGAACTGTTCGCTTGCTTTCACCTTATACACATTGAAGTACGAACCACAGCAATACACTTCCGTGACGGAAATGTATAGCTTTAGTTCGTACTTCAATATGTATAAGGTTACATGCAGTTGATGTTGCACATAAAAAATATTTAATTTTGATATCGATTAAATCGATTATTAAATTATTTCTCTGTGTTTTGTGGTGCGCGCTTAAACGGGGGGGGGGGGGGGGTCTATAATTTTAGTAGTATAGATGATAACCAATTTGGTAAATTTCTGAGAGACAACAACCCCACATTTATGCAAAGCAACCTATCCCTGGCATATTAACCTACAGTTGTGTTCCTTACATTGCTATCATAAAAGTAATCACCAGAATCAATACCACGGGTTCAAAAAATCCATCTTTCTAGTAATATTTAAAAAAGGTCGGACGAAGACAAATTAGAAATTCGATACAAGCAGACACCATTAAGGAGAAAAGAACAACAAAGACATCACTTATTGAAATGCCCTACCTTCTGAATATAAAATTATATTTCAATACGAAGAACGCGATGAGTCACTGACTTTTGTTTTAATACGAAAAAGAGGCTGTGTACGTGACTGGTCAAACAAACACGTTGAACGATTTCATATTATATATAAAACTTATTTTTAGGCAAATATACGGCTGCATACAAACAGAAATTTGCAACGTCAAAAGGTAATTTGCCATAGTCCAAAAACAAGATGGCAAAGAGCAGTTACGACTATACAAGAAACACGGACAAAAGACCCGGCACTTTATAATACATTTCAAAGAGACTTGTCTAAAACAATTGACTTTTACAGAGACAGGCGAAACACGGTATTTGATTCAACTCAAATTGTGTGATAATATTGTGTACATATCATGTGTCTGGACCAGAAATGTAGTAGCAAATAAATATATATCATGTTTGCGGGTGACAAAGTAAAATACCTCCATATAGCGGTTTGAAATTCAAATCATAGTAGCTCTCCAGTTCACCTAATGTCTTTTTACATCTCATGCATTTTGTTATTTGTTTTTATTTCAATCTAAACAACTTGTTTTCAGTTAAGTCTCCTTTTAATGATTTAGTTTTATGGTCGAATTCTACACGAGGATGTACACATGTATAAGTAATTTGAGTTCTCTTAGTCTTTAAATACTGTTGGTTGAATAAGTATTTATTACAGAAATGACAAAAAACAACACCAAACGGTGTGAACAAAAGAAAAAGACTTTTTGCGATTCTAGCCAATTACGTAGTGTATACGTTAAGAGAGATCCGATATGGCAGTATTGACATTAATCGGTGAACATTTTTAAGAAATACAAGTTAATTTTTGTTTTTTGAAATCGAGTTAAAAACGAATGTAAAACTACTATTTGAACAGGATTAATAATTTATTATATTTATTCAGTTATTTAGGTTTTAGGAATTTTAGTCTACTAAAATGATGTAGGATATCATCTATTGTGATTACTACGCATAGGTGTCGTCTTAGTCTTAACTGGTAACTGTTAGCTCTTTTAAATAAATTAGTCTTAATCTTTGAGGAGTCTTTCAAAATACTTTGTTTATAGTTTTCACTGACAATTAATTAATTACAGACACTCGTATCGTATTACAAACTTAAAGTTAAAAGAGAAGAAAACAAGTACTATCTTTAAAAAAGATAACCGACGCAGTAAAGATATAAATTGAGTTATGCATTGAACTACGAATCGCCTTTATTGTCATACAAATTCCGCGTTTCAATAGACCAGAAATGTTTGATGGAACTTTTTTGGGGGAAGTACTGACGGACAATTATTACTACGTGAATGAAATCATGAACCTATAAATTAAACTAGTCCCAGATGAAACGAGTTTGAAATTATTCATTTATACATGTGTGCCCCCTTTTATTTACGTGTTTTCGATATTAACAGATTTACCAAGCATACAGTTAACCTAAAATTGATAATGTACATACAACTACATGTACTTTGCTGTACATGTACATGTATTCCAGAAAGTTTATTGCTATTATGTATTGAAACCCAATGCCTAAGAAATAGAAATGAAGTTTTTCTGCGAGCACCAAAGCAGTTATACAATAATGTAAACAAATTGAATATTAGAAATTTTTTAATAAAATGTTTATAGCTTAAAATTTACTGAATAAGCAAAGTATACTTTACAATTAGAGTTACAACTCTCTATCTATGTGTGTACTACGACGGACGCCCAAGAACAATAATAACACATTTGATTTACTATCGACATGAATATATAATGATTGTTAATTTGTATTTTTTAAAGAAATTAATTAAAATTTCTTCTCTTCGTTTCTTTTACACTCTATAAAATCCCGGAAAAATCCAGGGTGTTAATATGCGTTTTAATTTGCGCTGTACTTCAAATAAAAAATATTTAACATTTTTGTACAAGTAGCTTAATATAAAACTGCAGCTCATCGCTATCGTTCTTAATACTTAAATTGCACTATGAAATAATTTTATAAACAAACATACGGCAAAATCTAATAATAATAGTACACAATTTTAAAAGGAGAATTGCCAATTTACCATCCTGTTCCGAACCCCTGTCCAATTGATTACCCTGTTTGGAACCCCCGTCCAAATTGGTTTTTGACTAATCAAGAAACAGAATTAGGATCACGTTACTTGCTTTTCGAGAGGTGAAGTGTCATGAGGTCAAAGGGTAAAAAGTGAATATAATACCGACTGCGTCGGAAAAATCGACCGATCGTTTCCAACTATAAGCTCAAAACAAAATCCTACACACAATTTGTAGTTAAAATGCGAAGTTGTTTACTTCTCTTATTTCCATAGAAACTAGACCAATTTTTTCTATGAATTAAGCAAGATTTCTGGCTCAGTTTTACAGCTCGACTTGCTCGTATCACAAGCAGACAGGTAAAACACGTGGTTTACTTATGGTTAAAATTGTAGCATAAAGAATATTGCAGAATCCTTGAAACATTCTGAAGATGATGCCAAAGTCATTTTGAGAAACACTTCTTGGCAAAAATAAAAACGAGCGGTTGGACGAGCGGTTGATTAATTGTATGTTTGCTTTAAGTCCAGTGAGCAGTATAGCCAAGAACAAGTTAACAAACAATAAATCGACACAAAAAGGGTGTGACATAGGAAAAAAGATTTTGACTCCCAGTGAAAAAGCATTGGGTAGGGGCCAATAATTTAGAATTTTTTAGCGGCTACTATGAACCTACTCATTTTCGGAATCTACAAAAGGGGTGTTTATCGTGCATGGAGCTTGACACTTAATAAACAAACAATCTGTTACGGAATGCGGCCAGGGTTTCGTATTGTGACATGAAATCACCTACATGTACCCCCCCCCCACAAGATGGTCTCCCCTATTTACCACCGGGGACGCGCTGGGCTGCTCTGTGGGTCGCACACTAAAGTAATGCAACACGAATCAATTTCAACTTGTGATGAACTACAGATTTCTTATGAGGGTAGCCAGTTAGTTCTGCTTTACATTTGTCAACCGTCGTTTTATTTAAGGTAATAGTAAAAGTCAAGAAAATGTGGTGAACGAGGTAATAGGTACAGGACCAAGACAGCATCAAAGACGTGATAAGACATCTGTTGTACAGCCCCTTGCACCTCTATGAACTCATTCATGATACAATTTTCCAAGTGAATTTAAAAAATAAACAGACATATTACAGTTGAAGACATCCTGTTTGTTGAACATTTTGGATCTTATAGTAGGTCAACAATCTCTAGTTCTCGGTTAGAGTTAAGAAGTGAATATGATTTTTGAGTGTGCGTGGTATACTTTCAGATATACTTAGCTTAGAATTCCAAAAGAAACTGAAATCTTTCGAATTTGGAGAAATAAATTTAATGATTATAAAAGATCTAACATGTTTGTAAATTACTTGATTAAGATAATGGGGCGTTAACAAAATTGAGTTACGTCAATATTTAGACCAGCTTAAGATAAACTATGAAATAAATATCAGTTTCAACGTGCTACACGGGTATGAATGAAGAAAATTGATTAACTGTCTAGAGAGCAATATTTCAGATCGAGAACAAGTTAACAACCAAATTTCAATTGAGAATAAATGTAATAATTGAATAAGCTGTTTTTGTTGATTAATCAAGGTAAATTCAATTTAAACTTAAATCGTACTGAATTAGTATTAACTTATTTCTAAATTGCAAGACAAGTATAGCCCAATAATATTCAAGCGTATAGGTCTTTCTCCAGCGGAAAGCTGCCAAACAAAATGCTATTGCTAAGGCGAATGACTAGCAAACCTTTTTTTTTATTAAAATACTAGTAATATAAACCACAGATAAAACAAAAATAATGAAAAAGTACAAAATAATATTATTACCGAATGCAAACTGGCTACATAACGTAACTGATCATTCTTTTATAAGGAGCAAGTATTTGTCAAGTATTTGGCCGAAATGAACAATTTAAAGTCCGAGGTAAGTTTTTCTTTTTCTTTCCTGATAAAACACCTAATGAACAAATTCATAAATATATGTGCAAGAAAGGGTGCACTGTTAGTTCTCTTTGAAAAACCAATTGTCTGCATTTACAAAATTCGACAAAAAAACCACATTCGCTTTAAATTCCTACTTGTCGACTATGTCTTTTTCAGTATACTCCTGTTTGAAATCAATCTTGATTTCAATTTCTGACGTGTTTCGTAACAAATTTCGGAAATGTGTAGCCTCAATGTAGAATATGATAGGTGTAATATCTGTTAAACATAGCGTCTTTACCTCTTTGTTCGGATGTGCTAAAACTAAAACTACGTATGGTAATAATTTTTAGCAATTATTTCACATTTTGTAAATTAGCTCTAATTGCTACAACATCATTGCTTTGTGATCGGAGATGACGTCCATTCAGCCCATAAAAGTATCTGGCAAACAATATTATTGTATAGGACGATTTGATCATTTATAGTAGAATTAGTATATAACACCGCATTAAGACTAATTAATGGATTGCAAGAAAAGTAGAAGTGACAAAGGTCAATCCGAAAAGAAAAAAAAAGAGAATTAAACTGTGGCGAAAAGCGTATTAAATTTAAACCGAATACAATAATTTTTTTAAATAGATTACTTTTTAATCACACAAATTTTATACATTTTAGGCCTTCTCCGATTAAATCTGAAGTCTATGTTGTTTTCTTTTTCCAAGATATATATTCATGGAGCATTTAAGACATGTTCAGTAAGAATATTCAGACCCTTTCTCACGTCAACCTTTCTGATGTTGGCATTATTATGTGGACTTTGGGAGATACGAACACATAGATGCCATTGGACCGATGCAGTTGTAGGCTACCTTGCGGGAATAACCATGGCAGTTTATTTGGTAAGCAAAGGCTTGAAGCGGTGTACATGTATTACCATTTATTAAATTTCAATTAAGGTAGATCGGATGACACACAGAGAACTATCAAATATAAGACATTAAACCTCAGAAACAAACAACTTGGACAATGGTACAAATATATTTTTTCTCCATTAACTATTCACGTGTTGTTAAAATTATTAAATATTATGTTTAAAACTATATCATGAAGATAGATAGGTAGCATGCTCAAATTGTTTAAGTATAGATTAAATAAAAAGAAATACGGACGTGCTGCGAAAAAATGTGAACCCTGTATTGTTTACATTTAGTGTTATGTAACGTTAAAGATTTTTGAAGACCTTGAAGATGACGACAAACTTCTACGATTTTTCCATCAATTAATTAAAGAACAGGAAGAAGAAAACGTACGAAAAATAAGTTGAAATGCAAAGAATACTCACATTTATATTTTAAAAACTATTTTTTCATTACATTTGAATTTTTTACATATGATTTTAATTACTGCAAAGTACAATTGTGTGGCAAGTGTTAAATTGCAAATTATTTTTGTATTTTCGATATTTTTAAATATTTTTAGTTTAGAAAATAAAATAGTATTCTCGAATTATAGACATATTGATTAAAAATGACTGGACTGAAATTCGAAACAAGCAGAAACCACAAAGGGGAAAAAACAACAAAGACACACATTAAAGGACATCACCTATTGAAATGCCCTACCATCTGAATATTAAATTATATTTCAATACGAAAAACGTTATGAGTCAATGACTTATGCTTTAATACGAAACAAGAGGCTGCGTAGGTGACTTTGCTTCTGGTTTGTGGTCAAACAAACACGTCGAACGATTTCATATTATATATAAAACTTTATTTATAGGCAAATATACGGTTGCATACAAACAGAAATTTGCAACGTCAAAAGGTAATTTGCCATAGTCCAAAAACAAGATGGCAAAGAGCAGTTACAACTATACAAGAAACACGGACAAAAGACCCGGCACGTTATAATACATTTCAAAGAGACTTGTCTAAAATACGGTATTTGATTCAACTCAAATTGTGTGATAATATTGTGTACATATCATGTGTCTAGACCAGAAGTGTAGTAGAAATTAAATATATATCACGTTTGCAGGTGACAAAGTAAAATACCTCCACATAGCAGTTTTAAAAGCAAATCAAAGTGTTTAACCTTTACGAGCTTTCAGGTTCACTAAATGTCTGATCACACCTCATGCATTTAGTTATTTGTTTCAGTTAAGTCTCCTTATAATTATTTAGTTTTAGATTTATTGTTATGGTCCATAATTCCGCACAAGGATGTATACATATATAAGTAATTTGTGTTTCTCTAAGTCCTTAAATACTGTTGATCCAATTAGTATTTATTACAGAAATGACCAAAAAAAAAATTAATAACACCAAACGGTATGAACAAAAGAAAAATTTTTTTATGCTATTCTAGCCAATTACGTAGTGAATCAAAACGAGAGATTCGATATGGCAGTATTGACAATAGTCGGTCAAAATTTTTAAGAAATACAAGTTAATTTTGGTTTTTTTAAATTGAGTTAAAAACGCAAGTAAAACGTTGTCTACTACCTGAACAGGATAAATAATTTATTATATTTATTCAGTTATTTAGGTTTTGGTACTTTTAGTCTAAGAAAATGATGTAGGATATCATTTATTGTGATTACTACGCATAGGTGTCGTCTTAGTGTTAACTGGTAACTGTTAGCTCTTTTAAATAAATTAGTCTTAATCTTTGAAGAGTCTTTCAAAATACTTTGTATATACTTTTCACTGACGATTAATTAATTAAAGACTCTCGTATCGTACTACAAAGTTAAAAGTTAAAAAAGAAGAACAAAAATAAATTGAATGTTTATTTCGAACTATTAGCTCAAAACAAAATCCTACACACATCTCGGCTTACGCTGCTCCTAGCTTGTTTATAGCTTGTTGTAATGAATCAGATTAAAGAAACAGATTATGTTCTTAGTAACTTTAAATTTTGTTTGTACAGCGCGTTTCTGATATCAAAGATAAAATTAAAAGAAGTTCGGTCAATCAAAGCAAACAATGTCATGACTCGATTTATAAATAATATCTGAGACCATACTGGGACGGTTCCCAGAGCTCGACCCACAGAGCAGCCAAGCGCGTCTCCGGGTGGCCGATAGGGGAGACCATCTCGTTGGGGATTGTCAGGTCATAATACGGAAAGCCTGGCCGCGGACTATAGTGGGTGACGTGTTTGTAAAGTGCCACGCTCCTTGCACGATAAAGATCCATTTTGTAGATTTCGATAAAGTATAGGTTCAGTGTAGCCGCTACAAAAGGCTAAATTCTACGACCCTATTACTACTCCATACTTTTCTCGTGGCAGTGAAAATTTTGTTCCCTATGTCCCATCCCACCCCTTCTTCCCGTTTATTATTTGTTTGTTAATTTGTCCTGAATATATATGAAAAACGGCTTGCTGAACGCAAAGCATACATCCAATCAATCAATTACTTAGAGACTTATAAATTACTCACCCATTTTGATTCCTAATAATTGTAAGTGTCAACTTATATCTGTTTAAGGTATGCTAATTATTCAGACCATTACCTATTTAAACTACGACCTAACTAAGTGGAAAGAAAAAATAGAAGAAATATTTGAATTTCGTCGAAATCAAAACATTCCATTGGGCGCATGGGGTCGGCCTTACTAATTTTACTATTTATGACATCATCAAACATGTTGAAATGCAAACTGCACTATTTTTTGATTGATTGATAGATTGATTGGATGTCTGCTTTACGTCCAGCGAGCAGTATTTCATCTATATTCAAGACGGGACCGAGTAAACAAACAATAAATCAACGGAAAATGGGGGTGCGATGGGTCACAGGGAATACAATTTTGACTGCCACTGGAAAGGTATGGAGTTTTGGGTAGGGGCGGAAAATTTAGCCTTTTGTAGCGGCTACAATGAGCCTACTCTTTTTCGAAATCTACAAAGGAGCCTGGCACTCTCTTAACTACGGTCCGCGGTCTGGCTTTCCGTATTATGACCTGACAACCCCCAACGAGAGGGTCTCCCCTATCCGCCACCCAGGGACCCGCTGGGCTGCTCTGTGGGTCGACCACTGGGAACCCTCCCCAGTATGGTCCCATCACTAGTTTTTGTGTCTCATTTGTAATAAACCCGAATAAATTCAGCAGCTTATAAAACATATGCGAGAATGGTGCACAATTATTTCCCATTCAAAATGCCATTGTCTACACCCACTTAATTCCATAAATGTACATGTAACATCGATTAAATGTCCGACATGTTGGTAATGTCTTCCTCGTTAAATTTAAAATTAGTGTGTATCGTTGAAAAATATCCCAAATCGCCACCAAAATGAATATTTATATCGGCGAGGTTTCGAGAAACTAGTTGAGGGGCCTCGGTGGCCGAGTAGTTAAGGTAGTTCATCTACTATTGATAAAGTGGTCTGTCAACAATGAGGTTGCGGGTTCGAGACTCACTGCGGGCAGTGTGTATTCGTCTCCAATCCTAATTGACAAGGATTGTCAGTTTTCCAACCGAAGGTCGAGGGTTCTTTCCGACTTCCTCCCCTAATAAAAACTGGACGCCATGATATAGCTGAAAAAGTGCTTAAAGTGGCGTTAAAAAACATCATTCAAACAAAACAGAAACAATCGAGAAACTAGTTAAGGTGAATTATTTTCTTAACAGAATTCTCTGAATCGATTACAAGGCCTATTGATCTATCACATACCCGATTAGGTAGTCTAAATGGGTTATATTTGCAATCGTTTTTGATCTGCATCTTGACAAATTATGCTGACTAAAAGCAAACACTCAGAAATCAGCGTAACATACCTGTTTGATGACTAACGTCATAGGATGAAATAAACATGTAAATTACATTAAGATGTAATAAAAAATAAAGGTACGTTTTGTTTCGAGATGTATGTTGATATATTTGAAAGATTTTTTTTTACATATCAAACTCAGACTAATTGCTTATTATACATCAGCATTCTACCGGTGATGACGTATATAAATATTCTGATTATCTGCTAAGTTACCATGGTGACTATACAAAGGCTAGTCTCTGCTAGATTTTTCAAATAAAACTCTAAGTAAATATACAAAATAAGTCAGAATAAAGTTTATTTGATTTCAGGAGAGTAATAAATAAAAGATTCTCATTAGAAAGTTGCAAAATAATTTAGTAGCTTAGAATTCCATTAGAAATGTGCATTTGGTTTGACTGAAATCATTCGAATTTGGAGAAATAATGTTTGCTTATTATAAAAGATCTAATGTCTTTGCTAATTACTTGATTACAAGGACCACGAACGTGTACGAAAATCTGCTTTTAAACTTAAACAAAAGCCACAATATTCAATTTCACAACAGTACCCGGCTGAAATAGCTGAAAGAAGGAAAAAACTGTACCCGAAACTCAAAGAATTCCATAGAATGGGTAAACGCGCTACAATGATATATGACAAACTGATAGTGGACGGCCGACCATATGAACCAACAACCCGCAATGACCGCCCGTTAATACACAATCGATAGTACAACGCATCAGACAATAACAATGGATTTCTAAATAAACTGAATATTACTCATCTGAATGTATGTGGACTCAAATCTAAGCTTTTAAACCCCGATTTCGACTTACTTATTAATACATATGATATTCTTGTTCTTACTGAAACAAAAACTGATAAATTTGATGATATTAAATTACCAAATGAATATTCTTATTACAGTAAACATAGGAAAAAATGTGACAAGAAATCAGGTGGTATCATTGTTATTTATAAAAAGAATTTAGAAAAATACCTACATTTTAGAAATTGTGATTCTGAATTTGTTTTATGGCTAGAAATATCACATGAGCTTACACAGCTCAATGAAAACTTTTTAATAGGTTGTATCTATGTGCCACCAGAATATACTAAATATTCCACCGAAGAAGCGTTTACTGAAATTGAAAATGATTTAATAAATTTTACACAAAATACAAAACTTGTTGCACTCATAGGTGACTTTAATTCTAAAACTGCTAAATTGAATGATATTGTGATTCCCGATGAAAATCTTTTTGATATTTTAAATATTTCAGACGATATTATTGTAAATAATGAAAACAATTCTTTTTATGAAGCAATTATACACAGTGGTATACCACTGGATCGTTATAGTCAAGACAATACTAGAGTTAATAAATATGGTCTAAAATTAATTGAATTATGTAAGAGATGTAACCTTTGTATAGCTAATGGCAGACTCCACAATGACAAATTTATTGGTCAAACAACATGTAAGGGGGTAAGTCTTGTTGATTATTTATTACTTACTCCATTTGTTTTTAAATTAGTTTCTGAATTTGAAATTGTAGATTTTAATCCAATGTTTTCTGACGTTCACAATAGAATACACGTTACCTTTCATTTTCCGAATAATATAATTCCAAAAGTTAATCCATCGGATAATTGTAATGAAAAAATTAATATACGTGTAGTTTGGAAGCCAGAAAAAGCACAAGTATTTACAGGTGTAATCGAGCAGTCCCCGTTATTAATAGAAGTAAACAATGTACTGAATAACATTGACGATTACACTTTATTAACTTCTGATCACGTGAATGATATTGTGAATAAAATCGAAACTTTGTTAACTTCCAGTGCTTCGTCAGTTTTTGTACATAGAAATAGTTTTAAAAATAAAAATGCTGATAATAAACCATGGTTTAATAAAAACTGTAAAATCAAACGGGATGCATTCCACAAAGTGAAATTTAAATATAAGCACGATAAATCAACTGCAACAAAAAATCTCTTAAACCTAAAGGCGAAAGAATTTAGACAAGAATTGAATAAAAGCTTTGCATTACATCAAGTCAAATGTGCAAATGAATTACGTACATTGTCGAAGAAAAATCCAAAAGATTTCTGGAAAACTTTAAATAAATATTCTAACAATAAAAAATTAAATGCAGACATCCCGATTGATACATTTTTGGAGTATTTTAAACAATTGAATACATACGATGAAGACGAGGATGAATATGATGTTAATGTAGATTCTGTATGTGATAATCCTATTTTAAACAGTATTTTAAATGGCGAAATTACAGAAGGTGAGATATTTGATGCAATAGATGACTTAAAAAACAACAAATCACCAGGTATAGATAACATTGTGAATGAATATTTAAAAAACTCTCCTCCTGCCTTGATATCGGTCTATTGTAAATTGTTCAATGCTGTTTTCAATACAGGTATTATTCCTGAAAGCTGGACACTTGGTATAATAAAACCTATATATAAAAATAAAGGGGATATATTGGATCCTGATAATTACAGAGCAATAACGTTAATAAGCTGCCTAGGTAAATTGTTTACTTCGATTCTAAACACTAGACTTGCTTTTTTTGCAGAAGAAGTAGAATTGATTTCAAATAACCAATCTGGTTTCAGAAAGGGTCACTCCACTTTAGACAATATTTTTATACTGCACGCTCTTATATCTTTATACAGCTCATTCGGAAAGAAATTGTACTGCACTTTCGTGGACTTCAAGAAAGCATTTGATATGGTTTGGAGAGTTGGGTTGTGGAAAAAATTGCAGCATAGTGGAATAAAGGGCAAATGTTTCAGGGTTATCATTAATATGTATGAGGGTATTAAGTCATGTGTGCAATTCAATAATGAAAAATCAGACTTTTTCCCATGTCTTACCGGTGTAAGGCAGGGAGAGAACTTATCACCATTTCTTTTTTCAATCTTTCTTAACGATATGGAGAATTTTTTCGACAACACGAATGTCTCACCTTTACAATTTGTATATGAAAAATGTCAGAATGAATTGTTTGTATATATTAAACTGTTTACTTTACTTTATGCTGATGATACAGTGATATTAGCTGAATCAGAAGAGCAAATGCAGAAAGCTCTGGATATTTTTCAGACATATTGTAAGATATGGAGATTGGAAATTAATGCAAACAAAACGAAGATTATGATTTTTAGTAAACGTAAATGTCAAACTAAGTTTCAATTTAAATTAAATGGTGAAAATTTGGAAATTGTAGATTCTTACTCATATTTAGGAATTCTTTTGAAATATAATGGAAATTTTGCGGACACGAAAAAGAAGTTGATCGATCAGGCACAAAAGTCTCTGTTTTCCTTATACAAACACTTCAGGAATAAAGCTATTTCAGTTGATATCCAGCTTAAACTATTCGACTCTGTCATTGAACCTATTCTGTTATATGGATGTGAAATTTGGGGCTATGAAAATTTAAAACAAATTGAACAAACACACTTAAAATTTTGTAAACGCATTCTACAAGTAAGAACAACCACACCAAATTTTATGGTTTATGGTGAACTTGGTAGATTTCCTCTTGAAATCAAAGTGAAAACAAGAATGGTATCATTTTGGGGCAGATTAATATGCCAAAATAAACTGAGTAGTTCAATTTATAAATTATTAGCGGCATTGAAAAACAAATATGCGCATTCTTTCAAGTGGCTGAATTACATCGAAACTATATTTAATGATTCGGGTCTTAGCTATGTTTTTGCCAACCCAAATTTTTACGACTCAAAGTACATTAAGTCTACTTTAACTCAATCATTAAGAGATCAATTTATTCAAAAATGGTATAGTGATATAGAATGTTCTTCGCGTGGTCAATTTTATTCTAGTTTCAAGATTTGCTTCTGTTTTGAGGATTAGCTGATTAGACTTACGGAAAATAACAGAACCTGGATAACAAAGCTAAGGACGTCTAATTAAAGATCCCAATTGAAACAGGTAGATGGTATTGAATTCCAAAGGAAGAACGTTTATGTAATTTATGCAAAAATTCAGTTGGAGACGAATTTCACTATCTTTTTAAATGTCAATCTAAAGAGTTATTGTAGTTAAGAAAAACTTGTTTACCCAAGTACTATTTGTCATATCCTAATTTTCAAAAATTGGAAGGTTTGTTAACCTACTGCAATGTAAACTTGTATAATAAGATATCTGTTTTTATTAAAAAACTCAATTATCTTTTGTAATATATTGTTTATTGTATGAACGAACTGTATTGTCATTCTAACTTGTTTAACCTGTTCATTTCGCCATGTTGGTATATTGCATTATGTGTGGACCTCATGTAACACATATAATGTGTCTGAGCGTTATCAAATAAATTGAAATTGAATTAAGCTAATAGGGCGTTACCAAAATTGAGATTCGATCAATATTTAGACCAGCTAAAGATAAACCATGAAATAAACATCAGTTTCAATGTGCTACACGGTTAAGAATGAATAAATTGATTAACTGTCTAGCTAGCAATTTTTCAGATATATTAAGATCGAGAACAAGTTAACAACCAAAATTCAATGGAGAAAAAATGTGACTGCAATTAGAAGATTATATTTCGATATTTTAAGATAAAGGGGAATTTAATAAAATGAAGCTATTGTTCCTGCAAATCCTTAGAGTTGACTAACTGCTGACACATTATGCTTCAATTATCGCTGTACCGTTTGATGTTTTTTAACCTTGTATAATTTTGTAGTAAACAAAACCGTATATAGATTAGAAACTATAAATGAAATATTTAGCAAATTATTTAGTTGAGAATCTTATTTAAACAAGATGTTTCTGTTGATTAATCAATGTATTTTAAATTTAATTTAAGTCGTACTGCATTAGTATTAACTTATTTCTAAATGTCAAGACAAGTAAAGCTCAATAATAATCGTATAGGTCTTTCGTCAGCGGAAAGCTGCCAAACAAATGCTATAAACATTGCTAAGGGGAATAACTAGCAAACCCACGATTTATAAAAGGACTAGTAACATAAACGACAAATAAAACAAAAACAATAACAAAGTACAAAATGATATATTAAAACCCCGAATGCAAACAGGCTATAAAATGTCGCTGATCGTTCATTTATAAGGAGCAAGTAAATTTTAAGAGAGAGAGCAGAAAGAAACTATTGCAGAGATCAGCTCTTTGACATTTTTTTTTAGATCAGTCAACTGATGTGAACCCTATAATTTATTTTGAATAATATTGACCCATCAGTTTACATTTCAGCAACATTTCATTCCAAGCTCTTCTGTGCCATTGAATGAAGCTTAAAAATACTTTCCAATAGAAATACATGTAAATTACCCAACATTCTTCCGCCTTTGTCATTATATATATCTGTTGTTCAATTTCTGTCTGATCAATCTTTAACATCCAACTCTACACGATGTTAGCGCATATCTACAATCGGCCGAAATGAACAATTTAAAGTCCAAAGTAATTTTTTGTTTTTCTTTCATGATAAAACAGCCCATGAACAAATTCATAAAACATCATTGCAAGAAAGGGTGCACTATTAGTTCTCATTGGAAACCAATTGTCTGCATTTACAAAATTCGATAAAATCACATTTGCTTGCAATTCCTACTTGTCGACTATGTCTTTTTCAGTATATTCCTGTTTGGAGTCAATTATGGCTTTTTCAGTATACTCCTGTTTTGAATCAATCTTGATTTCAATTTCTTACGTGTTTCGTAAGAAATTTTTGAAATCCAGTACAAAGCCCAGGTGGCCCTTTCTTCATTCATTGATATATTTCCATGCTATTGAAAATATCTTTTTGTTTTGCGTTTTCAACTGTTCTTGTCCTCATGTGGATTTATATTGCTGAAAAAACAATAAAAATATATTAATCATCATTACTGTAAGGACATTATTATGGTAAATGAACAGCTTCAAAACAATGACCTGTATTGATGTAATTGCTTGAATGTAGGATATAATAGGAGTAATATCTGTAAAACATAGCGTCTTAACCCCTTTGTTCTGATGTGCAAGAATTAATTACTAAAACTACGTATGGTAATAATTTTTAGCAATTATTTCACATTTTGTATATTAGCTCTTACTTACTGCTACAACATCATTGTTTTGTGATCGGGGATGACGTTCATTCAACCAAAAAGAGTATCTGGCATACAATATTATTTTATAGGACGATTTGATCATTTATAATAGAATGAGTATACAACACTGCATTAAGAGACTGATTTATCAATAGCAAGCAAAATAGAAGTGACAAAGGTCAATCTAAAAAAAGAATTAAACTATAGCGAAAAGATTATTAAATTTAAACATATTACAATTAATTAATTTTTAATAGATTACTTTTTAGGTAAGTTTTAAATGTAAGCAATGGCAATGGCATACATAAACAATCCAAGTGTTTAAAATAATGTGTTGGGATGCCAACCCAGAAGTCGCCCAAAATCCCCATGGATAGTATTGCGTTCCACTTGGGACATTAAAATGTACCTACACATCAAGTTTCATTAAAATAGGACAATGATGAAAATTTGACGTGTTTTTGGCGGCCATTTTGAAACACACGGTCGAAAAAAATTTCCGAATGTGGAGTTCCACTCGGGACACTTTAAATCTACCTCCACACCAAATTTTGTTGCAATCGGAGCACGTTTAATTTCATCGACATCGGATAACATTGAAAACTATACACGTTTTTTGCCACGATTTTGAAACGCGATGTTGGAAAAAAATTGCAAAGGTACCGTTTCACTCGAAATACTTAAATCTACATCCATACCAAATTTCAAGTGGCGGCCATTATCAAAACTCTGACTATTGACTGTACCTCTCAACATATCGATCTACAACTTTGCCAAGTTTCATTTTATTATATTAAGGCGTCTCTGAGAAATGTGTCGGACAAGTTCACGATCTAGAAAAAGAAGAAACCGGAATAATAATAATAATAATAATAAGAAGAAGAAGAAGAAGAAGAAACAGTGAAAAAACAATAAGTCGACAAAACTTCGTTTTGGGCGACTTAAATAAAAGGGCTATAAATTCAAATGAGGCAAGTCAGGGGAAAAAAAACAAATAATAAAACACGAGTTTTAACGCGTCTAGACATATAAAAACACGCAACATTGGCGCATGTTAAGCAACAGATACAGACCATCTGCTTCAAACCTATAACGAAGTGCAGTTCAAGCAGGATTGAGATACTAATAGGCCGTGTTTAACAGGTTATTATCGAAAATATTATCTAAACAATAAATAGCTCATTCCACTGTTCACATCTTTAAGTGTTTAATGCCACTTTCAGCTATATCGCGGAAAATAGGGAATCCTTGCCAATTAAGATTTGAGTCGAGCGCACCCTGCCATAATGAGAATCAAACTTGCAACCTTAGCGTTAACAGGCATAAGATAATTAGTAGATGACTAACTACCTCAACTACTCTGCAACTAAGGCTACTGCCGAAGATGAAACACAAAAAATCAAAGATGTAAACTTGAATGATGATCACAAACGCACTTTAAACCATTTTTATCTTTCTCGTCGTCTCTAATTTTTATTGGAGGAGAAAGCCGGAGTACGCGAGGACATCCTGCAATAAGATTCGAAACCGCAACTTATGTTTTGGCAGTAACGGGATCGATTGTAAATGACTACCTTAACCACTCGGGCACCGAGACCGTATTTGAAAGAAGAAACAACAAAACGAAGGTGTAAAACTTTGAATGAGTATCACAAATGTCATTCCAAAACATACATGGATTTAATGGCTGCTAAAACTTTAGCAAACAGCGTTGAGATACACTAAGCTAAGAATCATATTTTTATAAATTGTTTAATTCACAACAAAATCACACTATTTTTCATTAAAAATAATCTCCCAACAATAATACACAGATAGTGAAATATTGTTTATTTAACTGCCTTTATCAAACACATTAAAGCGCTCAAGTGAGTCAGCATTCTGTTTCTGTTTCATATTTGGCCGTCTTCAAACCATTGCAGACTCCATCGATTTATGCGTTAGATTAAAGTTTGGAAAATATTTGTGAGCGATAGACACAGGTAGAAAAAACTATATGAACTATTTTTTTTAATTTTTAACAAAAATTATAAACAGGTTACTTATGATTTAATAGGTGAAGACGTATACAGCTGTTTTGAATGAATCCACTCACCACAGTGCTCATTGGAAGATTGTTCCAATTCAGTATGGTACGGGGAAAGAATTACTGTTTGCGTAATAAAAGGCAGGTTAGTGTAATTTGGAAGGCTGATTCGTTCGAAATGTTGTACACTAGGATGTCCGTTCTGCGGTCTGCCAGGCTACGCACTAAAGTGTTGCATCATATTAACGCTACAGGTGATAGCGGTTAGCTACGTACCAAGCAACTCTTCGTTGTGCCTGTTCTATTTTGTTTATATCTTCTTTTATGTAAGGGTCCCATACGAACCAATAGTGATAGTCTTACTATAGACTTGTTTACTTGTTCAATAAGAGTTCAAAATTTTTAGAATATTTATCTAACAATCCTCTGATGTGTTTAATACGCTATATGAACACCACGAGCAAAAATTTTAGCGTTACAATCTTGTCCATTGTTACCAATTAAACGTGCAGCAGTAAGCTGACGGTTTGTTGGAGGTACTTGTCGCGCAGAAGCAATTTTCTGTAGCGTGTCCAACGTATGTTCAATTAGATTCAAGTTTGATAAAAAAAACATTTGACTTATGGTTTTATTCTTTTTCTAGATTTCAGCGCTACGCGAGCTCTCTACCGTCCATTAACCGTTGCCAATAGTATTGGCATAAGGTCTAACAATCGGATCCAATCTTCGCCTAAACTGGTTTCAGCCTAACTTATAAGAGAACCATCTCTAAAACGGTTCAATAAAATAGCAGTCCGCAATACGTTAATCACATAAGCGTGACTTATCTGTAACTGGCGTCCAATGACTCAACTGCCAATGCACATGATTAAGTGCATATTGTAGCAAATCTGTTCGATGCTCCAACGTCAATTTTGAACGACTTCTGGTCAAATGAGCTGCATGAAGTCTGATTTATGACTTTCTGCGATGGCACACGCACTTGTTTTGCTGCGTGGAAGTCGGAATGCATCCTCTAGCTCTCTAGAACATTTGCGTCTTTTATTATTGGAGAAACTACAATCCTGTCTGTCCGTGTTTGACCGTAAACGACCTTTTCTTTGTCCCTCTGAAACATTACAAGAAATATATTACATAAGCATACCTACAGTTTGTACAGCTTCAACAACTGTATAAATGTCGTTCATTAATAGTATTGTCTTTTTGTATGTTGAACCACTTTGTTTTGACCCCGTATTATTATTCATTTATACTATTAATTACCCATATATTGCACAAGCGTTCAGGTAACCTTATCACGTTTAAAACATATTAAAGAAAGTTCGAAGAAAAAAGTACATTCACTGTTTTTTGTTAATATATCGAAAAAATATTCTCACCTTTTGTGTTCAGTATATATTCTGGACAATAACAAGATCGTACAATGCAAGAAAAATAGCAAAAAATAAACGACCGAACAACAAGAGCCAAAAGTCAAGGAACAGTTATAAATCCGAACATAGACAAACATAACGGAACGCAACACAAAAACAGAAAGAGAGTTACCCGAACCCAATATTAACTATGGGTGCACTCAGGTGCTGCGGACGAGTAATCAGTGCCTGCCTCTGATTAGACACCCATCGAGTTACTCATTGTCATGTCTAGGAAAGAGTCAAATCCAGGAATAGGAAACACTCAGCAAAAATGTGAGATCGTATCAGAGAGATTGATTTTCCATAACGATCAAATAAGTCATGGTGACGAAAATAGAACTTGTGGAGAGATAACACCTAGGTAAAACAAACCCTTGTTTGAGTAGTTTAGCAGTCAACAGCTGTGATCGGTCTAGAAAATCGGAATACCGATCGCAGTATCTAGATAACGCACAAGTTTTGAAATGTACACACCATACGCTGGAGCTGCTGGAATGTTGCTGTCAATGAACGGGAAGTTGGAAAGTTGAAGTCATCTCGTTTGTCGTAGAGTCTAGTTTGAAGTTTTCCTGAGTCTATTTCTAGAAGTTGGTCTAAGTAAGAGGGTTACCTTAGTGTATTTGTTTCTTTATTTTCAAGCTCGTTTGAAATAGAATGCAAATACAAAGCAAATTTAGCATTGTTGATGGACAGATTTGGCTTCTGTATATTTATTATTTGATTTAAAGTAATTGATGACGAAGTAAAATCTGTCATGGCTAATAATCAGGTATTTATATCGTCACTTTCCATTTTTCTTGAAAAGGCAGTGTTTAATAAGATCTTTAAGCCTGGTGTTAAGCCCACATATGGGATGGCCGTGTAGAGTGTCGAAAATTCAAATGTTTAATGCTGTTACATTGTGCAAGATATCCAGACCTCAAGATGTCTACCACGTCTTTTGAATTTTTTAATATTTCATTTATGCTATCTGGAGTAGAAAGTGTCACTGTATTTTGGAAAACAGTTTTTTATTGTTGTGAAAAATAGTGGTCAGGAGTTGCGATAGTGTTTTGGTGGTACACTTTGACGATCTTGCTATAAAAAGCTGTTTGTTTTTGTGAAGTTTTGGTACCAAAAACAAAATTGGAGATCACAATCCTCAACTATAATTTTGAAACCAAAGAATTCAACACCGATATGTGATTTTCAAGAATCTTCTCTTTGAAAGAGCAGTGAAAGTGTAAGTAGAATGGCCAAGTGAACTGTCCATGCCTTACTAATAAACTCAGTCTATATAATTTTTTCGCAGATAAAAATAATGTTGTCAGTGGCCTTATCTGTTGGCACAACATATTTGTCGGACAAAGTTTAAAGAGCATCAAGATTTCTGAAGATTGATGATGCTTTAGTTCTCATAGGCCTTCATAAACGACTCATTCTTATTGAATCAATGACCTCAAGGCCCTTACCAACTCAGACAAGGTATCAACCTTCTGGTCTTCTTGCTATTCCCATTTTCTGGCATAGTCCTCAATTGAATCCATCAGTAATTTAAAGTTATAATTCCTCTGTAAATATATTTATCGTTGGGTAGGGACTGACAATTATAAAAGCTGTGTGGCGGCTACAATGAACCTACTCTACAAAAAGGTGTAACACCATCTAATCACTATTATTAGTTATTACTATGATTAGCTACTTAACTTTCAGTTTTATTACCTAAAACTCTCAACGAGGGGCATTCCATAACTATAGGTAACTAACATAACATAACTATATACAACTATAGGTGAACTGTACAGCTGTGTTAGTTGACCCTGGCACTCGAAATAATAAAAAATGCAGCAAACCAATATCATATGAAAGAAGGTCTTATTGTAAAGGTACAAATTGGAAATACCTTTATTTGATCTTTATAACCAAGAATCATTAAGGAATTTCCTTTTATACTTGCAAACTACAATATCATCAATGTGACGTTGCCTCATAAAATAACATAAACTAGTTCTAACTAATGTGCAATATGTCATCAATCAGACAATGAAGGAAAGTACATTACTCTCAAAGGTATCATATTTTATTGATGCTTAATGTTGAATAGGCGTTACGTAGTATTTGATTAGCTTTATCCTAACTAATATTTTACTAATTATAAGGAAAAATATTGTTTCATACAAATTACATGGAAAAAAAACAAAAGCTTATAATAATAATAATAATGAACAAGCAACAAACTATCACTATCACAAAAAGTACATATTAATAACAGGCAAAATAGTTTGTTCAGGTTATAAAGCGTTTTCGAAAATTAGATGTACTGGCATTATCCTATTAAGAAAAGAAAATATAGTGCATAAAGGTGATAGTTGTATTTATTGTATACTATTGTTAGAGAAATGTTGTAAATCAATTTTTCATTTACTGGAGGTTTGTTTGCGGCTTTGACTGCCACTAAAAATGAAGAATTTAACCTAATACAATGAGTCCATTGTTTCCGAAATCCACAAAAGGAGTCTTCAAGGCGCAATAAAAGAAAGACTTTCCAAACACGTTGGACCATGTACAGACATTCCGTATTATAACAAGACACTTGCCAAACGAGAGGTCCTCTCCCCCACCTAGGGACGGAGGGACGAGCACAGGGAACCCTCCCAATACGTTTGCTTGGAATAAGTTACAACGCATCAATTAACAATTGGCGATCTCGTATAAATCCTTCTATTTGACTGTAAAAGTGTGCATTTTATGTTATGTTATGACCAAAAGATGAAGACAAACATATACTATACAAAGCACAAAATTACAAAAAAATACAAAAAAAACCCCCCCAAAAAACCAAAACAAAACAACCCCCCCCCCAGAAAATAAGTAACCCCAACATTATTTTGGAAGCTTTAAACCGCCCTGCATCTTTTAGATCAATCAAGTTTTACTATCAGGATGTGTACGATTTTTTCAAACTGATGTTACAAAATTGAATGACAAAAATAAAAAAAAAACCTTACAAGTACCAGCACATGTACCAGTTTGTACTTAAAGAAAAGTCAAATATACAAAGAATAGAATTATAATATTATCCCATACATAAACAAACTCTTTTTC
Source organism: Limnoperna fortunei (assembly GCA_944474755.1). NCBI lineage: Eukaryota > Metazoa > Mollusca > Bivalvia > Mytilida > Modiolidae > Limnoperna > Limnoperna fortunei. The sequence continues at coordinate 87,766,807 of OX104111.1, forward strand.
TCTAAGACGTTCTTACCTAGTTTTATATCGGTTAAGTAAACTCTGTTTGTTTCCATTAATATTTAATCAGCTTTGAATAAAATATATTGCATTAAAAAATCTACGGAATATAGTAAGTAAATTTATTCCGTAGACATCTTAAGCTTGGAAACTAAAGAACTATAACGTTTCCGTAGAAAATTGACAAGAAAGAAAAAGTTTAATTTGTTGTTTGTCTATCTGAAAAAATATCAGTACATTCTAACAATACCTCTCATTAAGAAAATCACACAAACAACTCAAATCGAATAAAATATTACAAAACAACGTACTTGTGTGAAACTGGTGTTTTTAGTTCCTAATAGGCATTTAATAGCATGTAAACAATGAGAATTTTTTCACTTTTGACAAATGCAGGTAATTTGTAAAATGAAATAAAAAATAAATTAAAGAAAGACAAGAAAAACCCTCATCAAAATCAGAATAAATAGTTTGCATTTTGAAGCTAGACTATTATGGTCTCTACGCCTTTAACAGGTAAAGGTGCATCAAATCATATTGAATTGTATTTTAGGGGTAACATAATTAGCAAAGTACATGTTTGTATTTTTGCAAAAATAGTAAATTTCTAAGTTCTGAGGTTTTGTTATATTGATTGAACGTTTTTGATGAGATAAACTGAAAATTGACCTTTCAGATGTCCCATGATTGTAGGAAAGATAAAGCCATTATACAAAAAAGTAATTGGATTGCTCCGTAAATAGAAGAAAAACACATGGATTATAATTCCGATAGATGTAGTTTCGGCATGGTATATTTTACTACTTTACTAATTATTGAGTAGTATCATTTCCAAGTTTATTTTTATCACCTCATTTGACCATAAGGGCATGGTGCTCTAAATAGAAAGGTTAAAGATATTGAATACGTTAACCATATGTAAAAATCGAGATTCCTCATAATAAATTTAACTATGTTACACACAGTCATTTGTGTTAATTTCAAACATTTTATTAATGTAAATCAAAGGGTTTTGGATAACAGGCATAGCCCATATAAATCCTATCCCAAATATTTCAAGATGGAATGTAATAAAATCGCAGATAATAAATCGGCAACAATAATAATAGTAATCATGTTTCAGTCCAGTCACATAATACTCATTTATACTACATCTATACTCTAACTATAGGGACAGTATGTAACTTTTGTTAACCCAGATGTGGGTTAATTTTAAGCAAGCTAATTCATCACTATACTGAGTACTCTGTGAGAGAAGTGAATCGTGATACTGTTGCAATTAGTATACATAATACAAATAATAAAGTTAATTCCATATCTATATGTGGTAACTATCTCATTTAATAAATTTATAAAGACAAATAAGTATTTATTGAGTACACAGCAGAAGAAAGCTGTACAAGTTGTTTTTTATTTGTGTATTTGAAGAGAGGGTAATTTTAAAAAACTGTTTTAACTGAGGAAATAGGAAAGGTATTAGTCAAGTATAGAAGAAAATAACCAAAAAAGAAAAGAAATGTATGTAATGATAAAAGAACAGTTAGGTGGATAGATGAATAAATGAACATAATAGCAAATAAGAAGAAAAATTGAAGAAAATAAAATAAAGTAAATAACATGAATAATATAAATAACATAGGATCAATGGGTTAGTGAACAGATGTCATTAATTCTTAATAACTGCAAATGAAGCAAGGTATACATACATGTACATGTACTAATATTTAGGATCTTTAACTCTTATATAAATATGCATGTATTTACAAAAATAATAATAAGGTGGGGAATATACTTGTAGGTAAAATTTATATGCAAGTTATTTTAATAACTAATTTTATGTTGACGAGTTTCAACAGTTCTTTTATGTAGATTAAACTTTTATATATTTGATTTTGTATGTCCTTGTTGTACCTCATTTATCAACATTCAATTTCCCCAAGTAGCCTCAATTATAAGTTAATTTTGCTGCCGTGTGATTGGTCAATTATGAAGACGAACGCTGGGAATGCGTCATCTCTACACTTGTTGTAAATTAAGAGCAACAATTTATTACAGTCTTTGGAATTTGTTTTTTATCATTGTTTTGAGGATTTAATCTGTTAATCTTTGGAGAACATTTAGACATTTGTATTTTGACAGTCAGAACGTAGGTAACTTTTTCCAGAATTATGGTATAATCACGAAAACTGTTTTAAATAGCATGCATCTTTTAGTTCGCCATGTGCACAACGAGGTTCACGTTCAAAGTCGGTCGATTCAATTAACTTACATGTAAGACAACAGATTTTACTCTTATTTATATAAAATATTATTTTCGTTCAATTTATTGGATATAGGATACTATTCGTACTTGTCAGTGTTAAACCGTTGGAATATTACGTAATTCTGTAACTCATCCGTGTCCGCTTTTTAATTACTATGTATTTATTGATTATCGCCCTTGTGTAAATGGCTCGTGCGACAACAATACCAACAGTTTTGATTATTGGTTCGAGTTTTGTTACACGACTAACAGGCGAATTCAGTAAAAATGGAGTAATTCGAAGTGATTTTAATTTACTACAGTGTAACGTTCAGTGTTTTGGCTTATCCGGTGGAACAGTAAACAGTTTGAAGCATAATGCTGAATTGGATAAACATTACAAACTTTATAAGCAATCCATACTAGTTAGTACTAGTAGTTATATTACATCATACATGTACTAGTGCAAAAAGTGGTAGTTAGATATTTTATACCTGAAATTGTTGCTTCATTTTTTCAGATTGTGTTTGCTTTGATGTGAATTACTGTTACATGTATTGCATTTGGAACTTCCATTGTTAGAAGAGTGCTTTTGTTTGAAACTTGTTGCAGGTAATGCTGTCAAGTTGTGTTGTACTTTTCTGGTAATTAAATGTATAGATACCATTGACCTTGTATTAGGTCATTGTTTTGGCTATGTAGTTGATATTTTGCAACCAGCATAGTTTTCATTATAAATCTATAATGTATTGCATATATTACATTGTACCAATGATATAGTCCAGTTTTATACTAGTGTACTAGTATATACAAGTACATGGGGTTAATAACCTAGTGACTTGGTACATATATACTAAATAACTGAACAATAGCCTTTCAGAGGGTTACTTATGACCACAAAAATTATGGTAAATGTAATTATGATGACAACAATAGTTGCATCTCAGGTGTATTATCTTGAAACTGTGATCTTGTATTGGGTTACTCGTAACATTGTTGACCTTGTATTGGGTCAGGGAATTGAATTTATTCTTGCATAATTTTATCAAATATTTTGTTTCAAATATGATCTTGTATTAGATCAACCTAGATTATGCATTTTGGGCAGATTAGTATTTAAGGACCCAGTATTGGGTTCTAGTACCAAACATGTAGTATTACATGTATTTTGGCTAAATCTCTAGGTCTTTATTTTATTTCTTGCTCAAACCAGTGTAATCTGATTTATATAGGGTACAATATGCCACCTAAGACCAATAGACCAACCAAAAGGAGACGACTGGATAATCTAACTCCAGATGAAATGAACACATCAACAAAAGATATGGAGGCAATGACTGAAGCTTTATCAGAAGCAGTTACTGCAAAAGTATTGCAAAATTTAAAAGACAATGGGATGTTTGCAGCAAACACACAGGTTGCAGCTACATGTAGTAGTTCTCACACATTGTTGCAGACACCTGGACCCATCTGTAACACAGATGACATTACATCAGGTATACAGATTCCTAATAACAATTCTGACGATATTATCAGAATTCCAGCGCAAGAATTTGCCACTGGTACAATGATTAACAATTCTAATTATGGTACTGCATCATATACTCCAGTAGGGAGACCTTTGTACACTAAAATTAATGTCAAATTACAAGAAAAAATTGTAAACAGAGAGTTTGTTGAAATGTCAGACATTTTAGTTAATCATAGGCCTTCTGAATTAGGCTTTCATTTTGAAGTGCATAATCAAAAGGTGGGATTAGCCTCGGGCAAGAAAAGAAAGTTTGTGAATATAGAAAACTGGACAGATGCTTTTGCAATTTTTTCATCAGTGTTGAGAAGAGGTAGTCCTAATCATCCTACTTTAGCAGAAGATTTAGCAATATATGCTGATCTTATTCGTCAGATTTATAAGGATGGTGGTGACTGGTATTTTTATGATATAAATTTCAGACAGAATATGCAAAATGATGGTGCACTTTCTTGGAACTGTGTTGATCAATTATTACACACCAGGGCTCTCAGTAGAAATCAAAATAAGAATGTAAATTCAAACTTTAACTTAGGGAATGTGTCTAAAAAATCTGCCAAAATAGGTAACTTCATACGTTTTCCACAATCTGCTAAACCCTTTCCAGCCAACGCCCCTCGTAAAACCTGCCACAGATACAACGAAGGGCGATCATGTGATGGAAACTGTGGCTACTTGCATCTCTGCTACATTTGCTACAGAGCACATCCCATGTCCCTTTGCATTAAACAAAACCAAACTAGAACTGAGAACAGACAAACCAGTAACATTACAAAAAGTCCAGAGTCACAAGATCCACCAAACAGAAGCACAGTCTCAAACAAATCTAAACCATGATCTACCTACTCCTAAATGTTGAACGTTTGGAAAATTACCTAAAAGGATATGATTTAGAAAAATCTACATATTTGATAAGTGGTTTAAAATATGGTTTTCACTTAGAACATGAGGGTCAGATGTATCAAAATGACAGTTATAATTTAAAATCAGCATTAGACAACCCTGCTATTGTGTCAGAAAAAATTAAGAAAGAGGTAATTTTAAAAAGAATAAAAGGGCCGTTTGATAATATACCATTAGACCCATTAATGATATCCCCTTTAGGTTTAGTACCGAAGAAGGAGCCTGGTTCATGGCGTCTAATTCATAACCTGTCATACCCAGACAAGAAATCAAATTCGGTTAATGCTGGTATTTCGGATGAAGCCGCTACTGTTCAATTTGCAGGTATTAATGATGCCATATTCGAGATTAAAAAACTTTGTAATTCCAATTATGAAGTATTTTTAGCAAAGACCGATGTTAGATCTGCTTTTCGTATCCTGCCCGTTCATCCAGATGATTATAATTTATTGGGTTTTAAATGGGAAGGAAAATATTATTATGATCGCTGTCTCCCAATGGGTTGTAGAACTAGCTGCAAAATTTTTGAAGCTTTTAGCACTGCATTAGAATGGGTTGCAAAACACAAATTGGGCGTCACTGCAATGGTCCATATTTTGGATGATTTCTTGATTATTGAAAAATCCCAAGTTGATGTCATAGCTAAACTCAGGGCTTTTGTGGGCTTATGTGAAGAGCTAAATGTCCCTTTGTCAAATGCCAAAACTGAACTACCTTCTCAAGTGATGGACTTTGTAGGCATAACACTGGATACACAAACACAAGAAGCTCGTTTACCACCTGCAAAACTATATAAATGCCGAACATTACTAAGAAAGTTTTTGGCAATGAAAACTTGCACCTTAAAGGATTTGCAAAGCCTAATAGGTCTGTTAAATTGTGCATGCTCAGTGATCCAACCTGGTAGGGCTTTTCTTCGCAGAATGATTAATTTGACAATGAAAATTTCTACACAAAAACATATTCATTTAACTGGGGAAGCTAAAGATGACATGAAACTATGGTTGCTATTTTTAGAAAATTTCAATGGAGTTTCTATATTTTTGAATGAAAATTTTCTGTCAAGTAGGGTTTTAAAGCTTTATACTGATGCTGCACAGTCTAAAGGATATGCTGGAATCTACAATTGCAATTGGTTTTATGGTCCTTTTCCAGAGAACTGGAAGAGTATGAATATCATGACTTTGGAATTTTACCCCATTATTTTGGCTATTGAAATTTGGGGAACATTATGGAAGAATCATGCGATTCTTTTTTTTACGGACAACGAAGCGCTTGTTTCAGTGATCAACAAACAAACTTCAACTGATGTTCATGTTCTCAAGATGGTGAGGTTCATGGTTTTAAGGTGTTTGCAACACAATATTTTGTTTAAAGCAAAACATATACCAGGCAAAAAGAATAGTCAAGCTGATTACCTCTCTCGTTTACAGGTGGAGCGATTCTTAGAAAGTCACCCAAACGCTCACCGCAATCCATCCAAAATACCAGAACAGCTTCTTCCACGGAACTTTTGGGATACATTAACATTTTAACTCAAGCAGCTTTGGCCCCATCTACTCTATCTACATATCAACGGGCATGGAAACAGCTTGAGCAGTTTAGTACAGAAATATGTGTCCCTATTACGTTACCATTATCTGTTGCTACTATATCACTTTTTATTGCATATATGTTTAAGAAAGCTTTCGCACCAACTACAATATCAACTTATCTGTCTGCAATTTCTTACGTTCACAAGATGCTTTCCTTGCCTGACGGTACTCGGTCATTCCTAGTTGATAAACTTATCTCAGGAACCTATCGCTTAGCCAAGTGTACTCTTGATTCTCGTTTACCCATAACAGTTCCTGTTTTGAATAAATTGTTAATACATTTACCAATGTTAACATCCCGATATGATTGTTTGCTTTATAAGGCATTGTTTTTAACAGCATTTTCTGCTTGGGCCAGAATTGGTGAGCTCGTCATGACTAAGAATGTCCCATTAGATTCACTTATTCAGTTACAAGATATTACAGTTTGTTACTCTCAAGGTATAGCTCAAGAGATAGAAATACGTTTTCGTAAATTCAAACATAATGTTAAAGGACAGGCCAAAGTAATAAAATTTTCTAAAGGTCCTGCTAATGAATCTGCAGTTGAGGCTGTGGTACAATATTTAAAGGTGCGACCATCTTCTAACATACAAACACCACTTTTTTGTTCATGTCTAGGGAAGCCAACAAATCGTTCCGATTTTGACAGGGTTTTACATCAATGCCTCAAAGCATGTGGTCTGGATAGCTCCAAATATAAAAGACATAGCTTTAGAATTGGAGCTGCAACATTTGCATCAGAACAAGGTTTATCAGATTCACAGATACGTTCATTGGGTAGATGGAAGTCAAATGCATTCTATAAATATATCCGTTCCAATGGTTGTGCTTAACTGTTTTCTGTTTACCTACTGGGACAGATAAACATGTTTAACTTTATTATTGTTTCATATTCTGTTCACCTGCTTATCAATTTTCTGTTTACCTGCTTGGGCCGGTAAACATGTTTTAAACTTTATTATTGTCTCATATCCTGTTCACCTGCTTAATAATTTTTAGGTTTACCTGCTTGGGCCGGTAAAAATGTTTTAATTTTTTATTATTAGTTCATCTTCGGTTTACCTATATAATTATTTTCTTAGGCCGGTAAGCTTGTTTTAATTTTATTATTAGTTATCTTTTTAGTCAAGCTCAATGTAAGAGAAAGTGCACCAGCATTCACATAAAGACAAGTACATGTACATTAGTTTCATTGTTGTCTCAACTGCTTGGGCCGTTGGGTCAATATTTAGTTGGTAACAATTTTACTGGATTAAGACTTAAATTACTTATTTACAATATGTAGTAGACATTGTAAATATTTGCTGTATTTATATTACATTATGTTTGCCAAAGTTGTCTTTTGACACAATGGTCTATGTCTTTTTTATAAAATGTAAGTGGTGTTTTGTAGTTTCTTGCCAATGCTTGGCCTATGTGGGGTAGGAGATATGTTATTGCATAACATCTCTCCTGGTGGCTCTTTTGACCCCATTCTAGGCCAAGCTTTTATGTTACACATTATCATGTAACAAGAATTTTTGAAATGTGTTTTTGGTCTGTATGGATTTTTTATGCCAAATTAATCCTGTTATTAGCTTGTAGAGAATGTTTTGTCATTTTATGTTTTTGTAACCAATTTTTACTTTAATCAGTAAAAATTTTCAATCTATATATTGTGTTTTTATTTGTCAAGAGGGTTACCTAAGGAGTGATTCCTGAAGTTGAAGGAGGAGAGCATAAATGCAAGTTATTTTAATAACTAATTTTATGTTGACGAGTTTCAACAGTTCTTTTATGTAGATTAAACTTTTATATATTTGATTTTGTATGTCCTTGTTGTACCTCATTTATCAACATTCAATTTCCCCAAGTAGCCTCAATTATAAGTTAATTTTGCTGCCGTGTGATTGGTCAATTATGAAGACGAACGCTGGGAATGCGTCATCTCTACACTTGTTGTAAATTAAGAGCAACAATTTATTACAGTCTTTGGAATTTGTTTTTTATCCCACCCTCCATCCCCTTCAACACCTCTTGATGAATTTTTTCTATACATGTTTCTTAATCTTTTGTTGTATTGAAATGTGTTTTAGTATGTATGGATTTTTTATACCAATTTAAACATGTTATTCTAGGCCAAGCTTTTATGTTACACATTATCATGTAACAAGAATTTTTGAAATGTGTTTTTGGTCTGTATGGATTTTTTATGCCAAATTAATCCTGTTATTAGCTTGTAGAGAATGTTTTGTCATTTTATGTTTTTGTAACCAATTTTTACTTTAATCAGTAAAAATTTTCAATCTATATATTGTGTTTTTATTTGTCAAGAGGGTTACCTAAGGAGTGATTCCTGAAGTTGAAGGAGGAGAGCATAAAATATTTATTGAAATTTGTGTGTACAATTAGTATATTCAAGGACAGCATTTGTTATTTCAGCATTTTCCTCTGGAGACAGCTCCAATGAATCATGTAGTAAAACATTTACATTTAGTATTGGTTCAAAAAATCTAAGACGATTGAATAACAGTCTTATGGGGTTGTCATAGAGGGGACATGCATATACATAATGAAAGTTATCCTCAGTGTCACCACATGCACAAAACGGGCTCTTAGATAAATGTGATAGGTAAAATTTTGGTTTATGTTGCTAACATTGTTCCGCAGTTGACAATATACTGTATTAAGTTTACGTGGGCCAAGGGAATAATGACAAGGGGGCTTCTCTATCTCATTATTTAATTTTTTTTTAATTCGGACAGAGAGGTGATATTTTGTATACCCATATCCAGTTTATTCCACATATCTAGGGTATGAGGGAAAAAGCTGTTTTGATAAGAGATTGTACGGGCTTGTGGTATATCAAAATATCTAGGCTTTCTGTTATTATAAATCTCATTTATATTGATTTGGGAAAGTACGAGATCAGAAATGTAAAATGGGAGATATCCATGTAAAGCCTTAAAGATAAAAATCAGTTTTTGGTTCTTTCGCCTTTTTTGCAGAGAATCCCACCCAAGTTCTTTATATAACTTAAATTTTGGAGTGCCTCGACGCATACCAGTAATTATTCTAGCAACATCATATTGTACAGACTCTAATAGGTTAGACTCCTCCTGAGTACAATTGTCAAAGATAACATTTCTATACTAAAGGATAGGTCTAATAAAGGCAATGTACAATTTTTCTAAAGAGTTTCTATCAATATTTTATTTGTATATATATATGTCATTTATATGGTCTTTCCAAGATCCATGTTGATTAAAGTTTAGACCAAGATGTTTGTGAATATTTGTGTTCTCCAAGGCAATATCATTTAAATACGATATTGGAGTATTGTCTTCTTGTTTTCTAGTGAATAACATGGATTTTGTTTTACTGGCGTTAAAGGTTATGCCCCAGTCGGTGGCCCATTTATGGAGACTATCCAAGTCTGATTGTAAGATTCCGTAGCTGCTTTCTGATCGTCAACAACACAGTATAATGAAGTATCATCAGCAAATAGTTTGATTTTATTAGAAACCACGTCAACTATGTCATTGACAAACAAAAGAAACAGATACGGACCAAGTATTGATCCTTGTGGGACACCAGCATTAATAGATTTCCAAGTTGAGTAATAACCATACATGCAGACTCTCTGATTTCGATCAGAAAGATAGTTTGCAAACCAATTCAACATGTTCCACTTAATTCCTTGACGCAGTTTATATAGTAACCCCTTGTGCCATACGCAATCAAATGCCTTGGAGACATCACAAAATATGAATCTAACATCTTTACCAATATCTAAGTTCTTCGTGATAACATTATAAATAATTAACAATTGATTAATAGTCAAGACCTTGTGTCGAAAACATGATTGATCATCTGTAAGGATTTTGTTTCTTAAAAGATAATTATGGAGTTGTTTAAATATTATTTTTTCAAGCATCTTACCATAACAATTAGTCACCGAGATCGGTCAGTAGTTTGAAGCAATATCACTTCCTCCTTTCCCTTTATAAATAGCAGTACCATTAGCCAATTTCCAGTCTCTTGGCACTACACCATTGTGTATACTTTTACTAAACAGAATTGTGACAGGTGTGACAATGGACTGGAAAATTGCCTTGATAAATTTGGGGGGGGGGGGAGATTATATGTACCACCAGGTTTTGAAGTATAAGGAACCTGAAATTGATCAATGACATCTTGTTCACGTATAGTTATATCTGAGAGTTCGCATGGTGCGAGTGGTTGAATATAAGGTTTTGTTAATGTTGTTGATAGATTATAATGATGAACTTCTTACATTAGAATTTGTGTATAGTAAGTGTTGACGTAGTTTGTATAGTGTTTTTTGCGTTACAAATGAAAACTGCTTACCGCGTATGGTTCAGCTTATGCTCCTTTTTTAGATCAAGAAGGGACCTTTTTGAAATCAATAATTATTTCCCCGAGATATTCAGCGTTTTGAAATAAAGCGGTTTTTTAGTTTTGAACGGGCGATTTTTCATACTAAAATTTGACCTTAATTAGAACGGAACTGTACTTTAGGAACAATCGATTGTTGTCTACTCGAAATCTATCGGGTGATGTCGTCTGCAGTTTAGGCGGGAAAAGTCTCGCGGTTTGTCCGAATACCATTGAACGTCACGAAAGCAGACGAACATTTGTAAACATCGTAAGGTCCCTTAAGAAACAAAAATGGCTGACTTATTATGTGAAATTTCCGTAGCAAAAGTCAAGGACGATTTGTAACAACTTAAATACAGAGGCATACTATAAAACATGGACAGGTTGTTGTATCTACGTTTTTTCTACTGAATTTTCGTAATAACAAGGTAAAATATAAAATAATGAAAAAATGCTAGCAAACAATTTTTTCCAAGGGGGGTTGGCATTTAGTATAGGTAAGATGGACAGGCAAAGTTTATGTTTGTATTTATATAAAACAGATCCACTGAAAATAGAAAGCAATATGCAAAACTAATAAATTAATGAGTTTTGAGGTATCGTCATATTGATTGATAGGCAGTTAGATATGCTAAAATTGCCAGTTGTTGCAGATTGTAATCTATTTTCAGTGGATCTGTTTTTTCTGCTTTTAATAATAATGTACGTAAGCTAAACATAAATGGTTAGAACGTTTCAAACTAGTCCAACAGATGGGTTGTCGGTGATATCATACATTACAAAACATTTTATCAATTAGGCAACCTATAAGTATCTTGTCTAAAGTAAGTGTTGAAGAGTCTGGAGAGGGTTTTTTGTGAAAAATGAAAACTGCTTACCGCGTATGTTTCACCTTATGCTCCTTTTGTAGATCAAGAAGGGCACTTTTTGAAATCAATAATTATTTCCTCGAGATATTCAGCCTTTTTTTCCACTTATATGTTTATTGTCAATAATGATTCTTGACAGCATATATAACTGGATTATAGAAAACTCATAAACCTGGTGTAGTTCTTGCACACAACACAATAATGACGATTATATTTCAATTTAATTTAATTAAAATTCTTTGCTGTAACTATTACTTGCAAAAGAGGGTTAAATACAAAGTTAAACAGAAACGATTAAACAAAAACAATTTTTTTTTACAAAAACCTAAACCCTAAAAGCGACAGAATAATTATCTTTAGAGGAAGAAAAGTTAGAGGAAGAAAAATATCAACTACCATTAAATTGGTAGAAAGTTAAAAGCAGTCCAAACCATAATCATGAAAAAACAGAACGATTGATTGATTGATTGATTAATGGTGTTAAACGCCCGAGCAGCAATATTTCAGCTATATTCAGGCGATGAACATGAAATGGATGATACAATGAACATGAAATGATGATGAATGAAAATGGGAAGGGACAAAAGGAAAAATAGTGGTAACGGATTTTAGATTGCCACTGGCAAATGGGAGGATGGATAGGGTCGGGCAATTTAGCCTCCTGTAGCGGGATCGAAATCCCTACTCATAGCGAATACTACAGCAGCGTTCTTTAACGTGCGAGGAACGTGGCATTTTTCCCAACACGGTGCACTAATATGGTTTGCGGTCAGGTTTTCCGTATTATGGACTGACAACCCCAGCTTGCCAGGGGTACCCCATTCAACCACCTGGGGCACACATCCCAGTCGGTCTTTAGGCAAACCGACCTGACACGCCGGTCAGGGTACTGGGCGCTATTTAGTCGCCTTTTACGACAAGCTAGCGCGACTGCGGTCTATTCTTTTAGCCACCCGGATCCCGCACGGGGCAAAAACAGAACGAAGAAACATGAAAGACGTAACAAATTTAAGGGTACTGGGCGCTATTTAGTCGCCTTTTACGACAAGCTAGCGCGACTGCGGTCTATTCTTTTAGCCACCCGGATCCCGCACGGGGCAAAAACAGAACGAAGAAACATGAAAGACGTAACAAATTTAATTACCATTTTTCCGGGACCAGTTTCTTTATTAAAAAAATTTCTACACATGACATTAAACGTGTTACAACTGTTTCCGATCGCATTATGCATGAAAATCTGTAATTATCCGGTTGATTTCAATGATAATAATCTTTAAACGGCATTATTATTATCTGAATATAGGTTATTGGTACGATTTCACATTAAAACATTTATTCGCGCGCTAATAATGATTATATACGTTCATGTAATTTGATTCATATTAACCATATGCTATTACAAACAATTTTGCACGATGACTTTGACAATTATCCTATATATTGAATTTAATATATATATAATACTAAAACAAAAATGTTCAGAATAATGAGAGATTTATAGGAAGGGTGATTTCAATTTCTTGTTACTTCTTTGTAATTTAAGAAATATATTTATGCTTTTGATGGCCTGTAAATGATGTATATTGTACGTCTCGATATCCTGTATTATTTGACTAGGTTTATTTGAAGAAAAAAAAGTTCTTCAGAGGACATAAACTTTGGAACTAGTTTGTTACAGATGTTACAGTTTTGAATTTTTGTCTTTTGTAATATTATTTTAAACTTTTATGTGCATTGGCTTTTTATATTGTTGTCCTATAAATAGATTGTTCTCGTTGGAATACGTGTTATGGCTTGTCTTCTTTACGTGTATTTACGAAAATCTTCGCTTGAAATAATTTAGGACATGTAACGCTAGAGCATTAAATAACGGTATGACACTATCATTGATCGAACCCTGGATCTCAGCATTCCCGTCCAGCCCGAACCAAGTAAAATAAGCATAAGGGTTTCTTGAAGTACATACGTAGGTTATGTTGAAGCATTTTATAAAGTAAACAAGTGTGTCTGTGACTCTAATGCTCCCAAGTTAAACCACCACTTTCACAAAAAGTATTCGGTAAACAGGAAGTAGATGACCAAGGAGAAATAAATCGTTATACACCATATAGTCTATAGGATAAGCAACATGCAAAATATCATGCTTCTGCATCCTACAATTGCATAGAAAACTTCGACAGAAATTTGTGTTAGGGACGGACGGACGATCGAACGAACAGACGAATTGACAAGGGTAAAACAGTATACCCTCTCTTCTCGAAGAAAGGGTATATAGTATGTGTTGACGTAGGGTGCAGACTGTTTTTTGCGCTACAAATGAAAACTGCTTTACCGCGTATGGTTCAACTTATGCTCCTTTTGTAGATCAAGAAGGGAACGTTTTGAAATCAATAATTATTTTCCAGGAGATATTCAGCGTTCGAAATATGGCAGTTTTTAAATTTTGAAGGGGCGATTTTCCATACTAAAATTTTACCTTAATTAGAACGGAAGTGTACTTTAGGAACAATCGATTGTTGTCTACTCGATCTCCTTTGGGTGATGTCGTCTGCAGTTAAGGCGGGAAAAGTCTCGCGGTTTGTCCGAATACCATTGAACGTCACGAAAGCAGACGAACATTTGTAAACATCGTAAGGTCCCTTTAGAAACAAAAATGGCTGACTTATTATGTAAAATTCCCGTAGCAAAAGTCAAGGACGATTTGTAACAACTTAACAACAGAGGAATATTATAAAACATGGACAGGTTATCCTTATCTACATTTTTTCTGCTGAATTTTCGTAATAAAAAGGTATAATAAAGAATAAGAAAAAAATGCTAGCAAACAAATTTTTCCAAGGGGGGTTGGCATTTAGTATAATTAGTTTTGTTAACAAAAATAACAAATTAATGTTTATACATTTCATTTACAAATATTTCATGCTCTGCCCGTAAATGCACAGTCAATAGCAATATTCACAAATAGACTACTGCAAGTATATTCTAAAAAAATCGTAGACGTAAATGTAAACGTAACGTAAGTTTACGACAGTTTTCATATTCACAAAGATTCTTAGTTGTAAAATCGATCGCAAACTTACGTCTGCTACTGAGCGCTCATAAGTCCCAGCTTCCCTCATAATTTTGCAATGAGAAATCGTTTTTCAAGCCATTCAGCACTTACATATATGTAGCATCATTGATTTTGTTGCATGTGACATAAAACGACGAAAAAACATTCAAAATTTGCAAAATATTTTGAAAAACGTGTTTCTCAAGGGAAATACCTCTTACAAAAAGAAACTGAAGAAACATAACCTTAGAAAAGGTCTTGTTCCACGTTATGGTAAATTGACAGATTACTTTTTAAAACACCTATTCAAAATTATGAAACACACCAATTAATATCATGATTTAATTAATTAAAATTAATTAATTAATTAATTAATCAATTTATTTATTAATTTATTTATTTTTGCACATCACTATAGCCAAAATATAATACCGTTTTTCCTTCTACCAGTCTTCTGCTTTGTGAGGTTATGCAATTAAAGAACTGTTATAATTTAAGTTCTTTAAGGTAATTATTTCTCTTTCAATACGTTTACTTCCAAAGTGAAAGAAGTAACTGAGCATGCGTGATAACGCTACGTGCAAAACGTAAGATTTACTACTGCTATTTTACGTGCAAAACTGCGATTACTTTCGAGAATACGAACAATCGTAGATGTAAACGTAAAGTTACGACTATCTTATCTTTACACCTAAGTGTAAATTTACGATTTTTTGATAATATGGCTACTGAACTTGAAAGGTGTAATGGAAAAAATTTCGATATAAGATGTTTTAATCAAGTATTATATTGGAGTATTATGATCTTCAGACAAATGTCATTTAGTGTCATTTTTAAAAAATAAGTAGTTCACATTAATAACTCACGTTAACTAAAGTCTTAGTCTTCAAAGTTACAAACTTATTACTTTGATGCCTTTAGTACCAGTACAAATCAGGAGTTGTCAGATCTACCAGCATTGTGAATTTTCGATATCTTGATAATGATAATGCTGACTAGTACTTATTGTGAAATTCTATAAAACATCACCACTCAGTAACATAACAGTACAGCTTATTATTGATCACGTCAACACTGATGTTGCGGATACGAGTCTAAATGCGGGAAGGGTGTACTCAAATCTAAATGGACAGGGATTGCCAGTTTTCCAACCCAGGTCGGTAGTTTTCTCCGGCTTCCTCCCCAAACAAACTGGATGCTGACAAATTGTTTAAAGTGGCGTTAAACACCATTCAAACACACAAAAAACATAGCAGTAGATGTACTTTTAATAATTGAAGTATAAATGCTTCAACGCTAATACCTGTTTTTCGCACCAATAAAGTATGAACTATAATATGAATGAAGATCTATAGAAACATACGAATAACAATTAGGAACTAATTGTTACTTAATTGCATTTGACAAAAGCCTGTGTAGAACGCATATTTACATATTGAAAGTGAAAATGAACAACATGTTGACGTAAGGATAGATGTGAAGACTACCTAGCAATGTTAAAGGTTATATTTTTGACGTCTATTTATCCATTCTGACGTCAGTAACACATTTCTTTTTTAACAAATTATTACATTCTGACGTTAATTGCAAATAGCTAATTTCTATTTAAACAACTTTTCCACTTTCTCAGCGTATGATGACTCCAACCCCCTCCCCCTCCTTTTCAGGATTTGACTAGTTACATGATTTTAACCGAACTAAAACCATACTATTGGTTTTTGTTCTCGTCTCTTTAGTGTGTATCGTTAACGTTTTCATCTGTCGTGTTTTAAGATAGCATCGATTTTTTGTTTCACTTATTAATTGTTATTCGTGTCCGCTTTTTCACTTCTTTTATTCTGATGTAAAAGTTATTATAGTTGAGACTTATTTCAAAAGGCTTTACACTAATCTTTTATTTCAAACATCGACTGTATAAATTCAAACTTGAAATGCTTATTATTATTTAAAAAACTGAAGAAACAAAAGCATCGAATGCTTCATTGCTTATAATTATAATTTTTTTTTAAAGTTTTGTAAATAATAATTTCTTATTATTAAGTCAATGTGAAAACCCCTAGTTTTCCCGTTGGGACATTTTTAAACGTAATACTTTTGTAGAAGCAATATTTGATGCCAATCGTTTCCATTCTGACAAACGTGGAAGTGGACGTGGACGACATTAACATTTATTTACATTTGTTAGTTTTAATACGTCATATATCTTTTACAAATAGGTTACTTACTTTGTAAATAATTGTTATCAGTATAATATTTCATGTGTTTGGTGGCTACTTTCGGCATTGAAATGGGTTTTGATTGGGTTTCTAATCTCTCTACTCTATTTAACGAGACGAAAATGTGACAACTCAAACCAAAAAAAAAAAAATAAGTTGTTTGCACATTACTTTACGATGTCGTCCTATCATTAAATACGTCTAACAATCGTGATTTTCTGAATTATATTTATGTTAAAAATTAGGGATTCTAACGAAACGTTTCATAACTTAAAAAGTGTTAGTAAATTTGACCTATTAGGATCCAGATTATACTGCGTACGAGATTTTCTGTGGCTTAGTAAATTTTTATAACTTTGGTATTTATCAGGGCATTTTATTTTTAACCACTTTGTCGATTCCTCTGCTGGTGGACTGTTAGGGTATCACCAATCCAGTAGTCAAACTTTGGTGCTGACAAAATGTCATTTATTCTTTTAGTTATGTCTGTTGTTTGTTTGATGGTGTTTAACGCCACTTTCAGCAATTTTGTCAACCATGATGTTGTGTGTTCAAGTCTCGCTGCTGGTAGGGTGCACTTGCTGCAATTATTATCTTATATGACATTGTTGATTGCTAGTTTTCCTACCAAATGTCTGGTTTATCTCCAGGTACTACAGCTTCCTCCCCAATTTTAACTAGATGCCATGATATAGCCGAAAAATTGCCGAGTGGCTATAAACATTCAAACAAACAAACCAACCATCCTTGTAACTGTTTATTATATATCATTTTATTTCATTAATGCCATAAAGGGAGAAGCAAGCAAGAGACTCCTGTCACTATTGTGGATTGTACTAATGTCACACCTATAAATTTTCTGGAACACATAGTTTGAAGAGTAGACTTTCAATGTAGGCAGTGCTCAACTGCTATTTTAGTTGACAAAGATTGAAAGTTTTCCTGCTAAAGGTCAGGTACTCCAGCATCCTCGTCCAATTAAAACTGTACGCCATGAGATAGTTTCTTGTCGAAAAACTTATTTTTCACCCATGGACTTACAATCCAAAGAAAGACAAAAGTTTTGAAATATAAAAAGTACACTTTGCATTTGTGAACCATTTAAAACAGAAAAATAAAAACAGTTTAAATTCAGTGGTTAAAATTAGCACTGAACTGATGAACCACAACTGATATATATCCAGGGATCTGGTAACTTTAAGAAAGTTTTAGGAAAAATTGTCTTGTAAATATTCTTGTAGCTTAATGTTTTTAAGCATAACATAGCAACAACAGCTGATTAATGATCAGTTAATAACTGTGAGCATGGTTAAACTATCTCTGTACATTGCACTTGGTTAAGAACAGTTAAAACTAGATCAGTCTCAGAGATGGAATCCATCTCTGTGGGTCCACCTGACCTTGAGGTCAAGGTGAAAGGTTATCAACCATGGTATGTGACACATCGCCTTGATATTATATGTATCTACATGTACCCACATACCAAATATCAAAAGCCTACCTCAAAAGATAAAAAAAATATTATATAGTAATATTTTTTCCCAATTGTATTTCATATAGCAATAAAGTGCAGTATATTTTCATATTTTACACTGAATCTCGGCCTTTTATGTAATATCCGGGAAAAGTACAGATGTGTTCCGAACATCGGCTTTTATATTTTACTGTTGTTTGGTAAACAAACATGGCCGAAAGTGCTCTCGAGAGGAAAATTGGCAGAACCGCTTGAAACTGAACAAATTAGAGTAAATTCGATTGTATATAAATTAAAAAGTAAATTTCATAGATCAAAGGAAAAAATCAAGTGTAAACTGTACAAAACGGGATTTAAATATCGTGCACAAGTGGCTCGTTTCAAAGCAGGTAATGCTATGCTAGTAATAGTAGTAGTACACTCGAATTTCGGGCGATGAAAGTGTGTCGCTTTAACGGACGTGAATTTCGCTGAAACGCATTGTATTTAATTATTTAGGAGTCATTTGGTTTGAGCAATAAATGCAAGCTATTTTAAAGGTAATTTAGCCTTGGGATCATTTTTTACATTGCCGAATGAAGGGTAATCGCCAAATTTCGAGTAGGACGAAATTCGAGTGTGTGACCATATATTAGGGACGGAAAGGGTAAGGGAGGTAACTCCGTTTGCCTTCGAGAAAATGTCCGGATCTTTTCGGGACTTTTCTCCGGTTCTGTATAGATGTGGGTGGGTCCAAATTAATTACGTCTTACTATGTAAAATCTGGATTGTTTCTGTGTTACAAATGAATTGTAATGTGTCAATCATACACAAAAGCCCGCGTAATGATCAATTAACCGTCAATACAGACTACTGAATTAAAGGTATCCATTTTATTTGCCGTAATTTCAGACATAAAATAGAAAGCGACCTATTACGCTCTTTTTACGTAGATATTTTGATAACTGTACCATTTTTAAACAATGTGGTAAAATTTTAATGCATTCTGTCCGTGGAAACTAGCGTAATCTTTTTTTTCTCAACCTGTAGATTTTGGATTTTTTCAGCCTCGTTATCGATCCAACATGGCAGCGCCCATCAACAATCTATACAAAAAATACTAATCGACTGGAAATCAACAGATTTAAGTAAATTTATGGCTTTTACTGTATAAATACATGAATTATATATAAGCTTGATTAGATATACTCGGGTGAATTATAATACTTTACATTTATTCAGTCAATGGCACACAATATGCATGTCCCAATCTGGAAATGGAGATTATCTGAACGACAGTGCAGATATTCACTAATTTTGCTTGTACATGATGTAGTAATTGCACTTATTTGATGCTTTGTAGAGTGTTTGATTTATTGTTGACTATTCTATTTTTATGAGATGCATTGCCAGTCCTTAAGCTCTGGACAGGTTGGACCTGGGGTATTCACAATTCTATATTCTTGCATGTCACTGAAATTTTATATCTTTTCCCAATTTCCCCATTTGAAATTTCAGATTAAATATGAGATTTCATGAATTTTTCATCTCCATTACTCCATATAAAATAAATTAATTAAATTGTTCTTTTTCTTTGTACATTGTAATAATTAACAATATTAAATTATACAAAGCAGAATGTGCAAAGCAATAACTGTTTTTTATGACCTAGGCCTCTGATATTTGATTTGAGAATCAGTCATAGTATTTTTTATTAATTTTGGCTGAAACAGTTTTTATTTTATATTTAATATCCTTTCATTTATATTTCTAGGTAACACATGACTTCATCTGAAGACTTGGAAAATTTGCCTGAAGAAATATTATTAAAAGCGGTAAGTTTGGTCGATTATATCACAGCAGTAGTGTTAGTTGATGAAGATGTAAAAAACATTTGGAATTGGATAATATTTGACTTTCCAACAAAAATATTTATACTAAGAGATCAGTTACACCTTTTTCTAATGAAAACTGATCAGAGACATTTGAAATCAAAACTCACTGATCACATAGATATTTAAAAAACAAAATAAGGAAAGCTGTAACTGATGCTTTTGAGGAAGGAAGATTAACCGACCCCCCGTATCATACATTTTTAGCACATTTCACTGCAACTATATACAAGGACAGGTATGGCAATTTCGTGCCATAATTATTTAAGATTAACTGTATATACATGTAGACAGAAAGTTGAAGATATCAACATAGTTTGATTTGATTTATACATGTACATATTTATATATATATAGATTTATGGTGTGTGTTTTCATTGTACAAGCAAATACATAATGACAGGCATATCTTGTAATGTCAAAACTGCTTTGGAAATTTTTGACCAATGTAGGTCTGCAACAAACATCACAAATGAAGGTGAAAATTTACTATTAGAATCATTTGCACAATTTACGCAGTGTGATAAGGCATCAATTAATAAAAATGCTCTGGTTTCAAAATTGTATCGCTACAAAGCTAAACTGAAAGAGAAAAGAGGAAAAAACAAACTTGAATTTGAAAACGAAAACTTTGCAATACCAGTAGCAACTGTAACAACAGCTGATAAACCTAAAGAGGGTTCTTTTATTAATCAAGAAATTGAAATGTATAAGGAAACCTGTTCTTCATTGACAATTGACTTAAATTTAGAAAAGACCAAATCAAAGCAAGAAAAAGATATATTGACTGCAGGACATCAAAAGTCTTTAAAAAAATTACAATTATTTCATGAACGTGAAATCAAGTCCTTAAAAAGAGCTCATTCTTGTGAGATGCGGACAGAAAGAAAAAAAATTAAATTGATTTCATCAAAACAGGAGAAAAATAAACATTTGGAATGTAACAAAAATGAAAAATTAAGAATTTAATAAAAATCAAAAATGAATTATCATACAAAAATGTTTTGCTGAAAAAAAAATTGGAAAGGAGTAAATATGATGTTTTAAATAAGAAAGTACAGGCAAATAACCATTTGAAGAAAGTTATAGCTGAACAAAAACGAAAAGTTGAAAACTATATGACTGAGGTTGAAAATTTAAAATTACAAAATATGAAGCAAAAATATGAAATGAATCAACAGCTCAAAACGCTTAACGAAATGTCCCAAAATGTACAAGTGACAGACTCAACAACTGATATTAAAGAGTTAAGAACACAGTTGAAGGATGTTACAGAAGAAAGAGATTATTTGCATACACTGATACAGGACAATAGCGAAATAAAACTTTACGATACTGATAAAAATATGTACACACCACAAGCTAGACAATGTGTTATGAATCTAACATCATACAATGTTTCTAATGAGAATGTTGGTCCAGTAATGGAAGAAGTATTAAAACTTGCAAATAAAAGTCCCAATGCAATCCCATCTAGAAAAACTGTTGAAAATATAGTTGTTGAAAAAATTGCAGTGGGACAAATGCAGATTGGTCAAACCCTTGCTTCACAAAAAAATACATGTCTTTATGGGGATGAGACTAGACAGTTTGGCAAAACGTATCAATCATTTCTAATAAGTGACGAAAACAAAACTGTTTATTTTCTTGGCCTAAGAGACATGAGTGATAAAGCTGCAAGTACGACACTGGATGTCTTTATAAATATATTAGATGACATTTCTGATATTTGTGAACATAATAGACTAAACAATATCATATCTCCTGGCCATGGTATTCTTTGCAATATTCGTGACTTCATGTCTGATAGAGCACAAACAAACATAGCATTTAATGATTTGCTTGAGCAATATAGATTGGATATATTGCCCAATGTCATTGAAAACTGGAATGAATTGACCGATTCTGAAAAGTCATTAGCATCAAAAGTAAACAATTTCTTTTGTGGTCTTCACTTATTAGTCAATTTTGCCGAGTGCCTTTCTCCTATTCTAAAACAATTTGAAAAAATACAAGAAACAGAAGTATCTAAACCAGAAAGTTCAGATAAAGAGGATTCGCCTGAAATTAAGATTTTTTCATCTGACTCCAAGACAATATCTTACTAAGGTTCTGTGGCAAATGTTTTGGGAGAGGTGTCGACGAAAAAAATGGATGTTATAGCGCATTCAACACCTACTGCGAGAATGAGAATGAAAAGGTTCTGTTTATAGATTTCAGAGGAAATAGATTTAATATAATTTTTCTTATGGGTCAAATAGGATTTTACCACAATGAAAGGATAAAAACATTTTTTGAAACCACACATGGGACAAACAACAAACTGCATAAATTGACAGTCCAACTTGTAAAAAAAACCATACATTATTGCTTGTTGCAAAGTTTTGGGATTAATTTCCAAATTATTGACAGCTCCACTTTGGAGGTTAATTGAAAGCAGTAAACATGTTCTTGAACTTAATGAACATTATTATGCACTTTTACAATGCATGGAAATAATGAGTAGAGATGCTACCTCATTTCTTAATGGTGAGAACTACCCCTTTCCAGATGAACTTATAGTAAGAGATAACATTTTTGGAAAGTTAGTTAAACCTAATGATGAACTGGATGATATAGCATGTGCATTTGCACAGCTGGCATTTAAAGGCTTACATTCAGTATTAGAAAAAGCCATGAAGGAACAACTGCCAGGTAGAAAGTATTTTGATCCATCAGATGAATTGAGAAATCAATCAAAATCTGTAATACCCCATAACAAACTACCAGAACGAGTTTTTGGAATATTGGATTTCTTTCTTAGATATAGACCAAATGCCTCTACAATTTCAAACGAAGCTTTTCTTATGTTTGTTTTCAATAAAACTTCTGACTGGCTTGATTCACTACCTCAGGAAGAAAAAGAAAAGCTTCTTACTGACAGTATTAAAAAGGGTAGAGAGATTCGTGTAAAGTACAGGAAGCGAATACAGGAAATAAATGAACAACGAATGCAAAAACTGAAAGATAAGAAAATGGCTTTAGAGAAAAAACAAAGAAATGCATTGAAAACTAAAAGCAAGCATACTGATGACATTATATTTTATGGGTTATAGCAGAAATCAGATGAAGTTGACTCAATGTTAGATGAAATTAAAGGCATAACAGAGAAAAGGAAAGCATTGATAGCGCAGATTCGCTTTCGCCAAAAGGTATTGAAGCAAATAGTAAATGATAAAAAAATCTATCAGGTCAGTGAAAAGGGAAAGCCTCATTCGATAAACAAACTGAAAATCAATGTTCTTAAACTTATAGAAGATGCCGGAACAGGCCAAAGTACTGAAAGAAAATCTCAAAATGTCCCATTGTTTGTGGGAAAAGGAGTTGTTCACACCTTTGATGAAGGGAAATGGACTGGAAAAGTTATAAGTGTGGTTCAAGGCTTTCCAGACTTTTATAACATTGTGTATGATAGAGACATTGATGATTCTACAACTGCTACAGCCATTTACACCTACAAACTTAAAGAGGATTATAAAAATGGGAATCTTGAAATTATTCCGGAGGTGGTGAGTTACAGCAGTTGGTCCAGTTCAGTGTTACTTCTAACAGCATTGTTGACCAGAGATGTCACCAAGTATTGCTAATTTAACAGTTTACATGTACATATTTTTATTTCATATCAAGAACATTTCAGGAGAAATGATTTCAATGCCTGCATGCTTGCATGACTGCATGTTATTTATTGTTATTGTTATTGTTTCATTGTTACATAAATTAGTGGTGTTAGTCATAGGGCAGCATAAAATAATGGATGGGATATATTGAAAAAATTAACTTCCAGTAATGAATTTGGTTTGAAAATTGAGATGGGAAAGAAAATAGAAGAAAAGTAATTAGATTTGGAAAAAGCTGTCCCCTATCCAAGACCCATAAAATGGGTTATCTGTAGTAAATATGAAGGAAAAATTATATATACTTCGCCAGTATTAAATATTGAATTATTCTGTCTATTGTTAAATAAATAATTGTGAAATTATGATCTAAATATTAATTTCCCTTTACATTAAAGTATCAGAATTTTTATTATAAGAGATCTTGAATATTTTTAGCGGAAGTTAGGAAGATGTATACATATAAATATATAAGCGATAATAATCTTGATTTTAAAAATTTTATTGGTTCATATGTTTAAAATAAATATTTATTTTTATTTCAGGTTACCTCAGGCAACTAAATAACAGATTCACACACATCCTCATTACATATTTGTGTAAGTTGAAATGTTATATTTACTACTGTTGGACATGATATTGACAAATGGAAAATTTTTATCTCCCCTTTTTTTATTGTCTTACAGAAATGTGAACAAGTGACTTTTCTTCAACTCTTTTGCTGTAAAATTGGTCACCAATGCATAAACTGTCAAAATATGGTTTTGATTTGCTTAAGATAAAATGTTTGATATTTTTTATTTAAATGTTTATAAAGTTGAGTATTTGTCCATTTTATAACTTGCTTTACAGAAAAACGCCAGAGGGTACCTACCTTAAAATGAGCATAAAACCCTTGATATTTAATATATTGACTTAAAACAAACTGCAGTGTATTTCATTAATACACCTTTATTGAAACCTTTTAAGATATCTAGGATTTAGGCATATCAGAAATACCCCTTGCCATCCCTACATATATTCACAACAATAAGGAGCAACAACTAAAAACACAAAATTGAAAAAAAAACTGTTTTTATTATATGTAAATCAACATCAAAGTATATATCTGTAATATTGACCAAGTGAAAATATGATAATATTGGACCTAGTAAAATATTACAAAATAGCAGATAATGAATAATCACTTAAAAGCACAAAAAAATATTACTATATAATAAAAGGGTTATTGCATGAATATTGGAAAATATTGTCCCTTGCAAGATGCTATATTGCACTCGCAAGCTCGTGCAATATAACACTTGCTTGGGACAATATTTCCCAATATTCATGCAATAACCCTATAATATAGCTCGGACGCGATTAGTTGCAGACAGACGGACGGACAGACTGATGACTAAAGGGCATTGGCCTTAATAAAAATAGAAACCTCAAAATAAAGCTTTGCCAATTGCTTCTAATTCATTTCATGGATTTTTGTTATATTGACCCCAGAAAAATTATAAATTTCTCTTTATTATATAACAACATAATAAAGATAAATTAATTATTTTTCTGGGGTCAATATTTCACAATAAGACATTTCAGACTAGTTACCATACGAGTGAATACACATTGAAAACTCATTTATTGGCATTTTATTCCATAAAAAAATTATCCTGACCCCAAGTGCTTGTGTAGTAGACTGGTTATAAGACTTATACATGTAATTCAATTTTTTAATCTATTTATATATTAAAATTAAATCTTACACTATTATGACTTTTTTCAAACGCAGCGACCAATAACAGAAAGGGGGAGCAGGTGAAAAATTAAATTTAAAGTAGGTTGTCACTTTTTTATTTTGGCTGTTTAAATTCAGTTAAATGGTAAGATCGGGATAGAGACGCGAAGAGCGTTATTTTCCCATTACTCACATACGAGCAGCGCGAGCGGCAGAAAATACTTATGCCTGCAGCAGAGGCTGAAAAACGTCACATGTCTGTTTAAAATTCAGTTGGAAACATGTACAAATTGCGCAATCATAAAGTAAGAAATTAACACTTACCAATCAACAAGATTGGGTTTGTTTTTTATGAACCAGGATCAGCAGACGAATTTACACGGCAGACGATCACAAGTCATGGCTGCAAATTATTGATTTTAACCCGATAAACCTACTGCATGGAAATGAGCTTCTTTCTTATAATGACAATGTCAAGCTCATGTTGGCAGTGCAAACATATATTAAAAATACAAAGCGTTTTTGAAGTATACATAAATGTAGCATGTTCATACACTAATGATCTGACTACTAGTTATCGTTGACAGACTGTTGTTTTGTTTATATCAAAATGCCATTTATACTATATACATATTATTTATTTAATTATAATATTAAATGGAAAAATTTTAAAAACTTTTTAATCACACACTTTTGGCAAAATATGTACTGGAAGTAAAATTTATTGCTTTTTCTAAGTAAACCATATTGTGATTAATTAAAAAAAATATGAACAAATACTAGTAATGTTAACTAATCTTTTTTTTACCAAAAGAGATATATTGAGAATACTATTTAATACCATGAAAATATTTTTGCTTCTAAAAACCAGTTTACAAATTTAAAATTCAAATATATTTTCTCTTTTCCTTATTACATGTAAACTGTCATTAAATTAAACTACTAATAATAATGTTATCATAGTAATGATTTTTGACACCTTATATTTACAAATTAGAGTTATCTTTCTTTGAATGTGTTCTCAGTATATGTTTGTATTCTATATCCAATATGTTGAACATCTGTATGTTGCCTTGTATGGAGAGGATTTATATAGGCTATGCCTGCTATCCAATCCATTTCAATTTTCTTGAATAAATATGTTTAAACTATGGCTGCAAATATCAGTTCACGTCAAGTATCGCCGGTCAGAAGCAGACGAAAAATTATTCACGTCAACCATCGTGGCACGTTTTTTGCTTAACATCAAAAATTAAAATACTTTGGTTAAAAAATAAATGTTTTCTAAAGATAACATTAAAAAAACACATTTCGTCTGTATTTTCTTCTCGTGTCGAGTTTTGCATTTATTTTACGTAGTTGCGATAACCATATGCAACTATTCCCTATTTTCGGAATACAAGAGTTACTTCCCATTTGCAAGAGTTATCTTTCATAACAGCAGGTATCTAGTGATGAACAGATAGGGGAAAATCACGTTTTTATTTTTTTTTTTAAATAATGTCTGTGGACTGACTCTTCCAGTACAACTAAAAAACTGCAGAATTGGTTTGCATATCATAATAAATTTTACCAGATGCCTTGCTATATGTGAATAAAAAAGTATTGTAGAAAAACTACTTTTTACCCACAGTAGGTATTATAAAGTACCTGCTCTAAAGAACAGATAACTCTGCAAATGGGAGATAAATCTTGTTTACCGCAAGTTGGGAATTACTGTCATAATAAGGTTCGATAACTCTGTTTATCAACGAACGTTGTGTATCATTAACACCAAGATTTTATCATATAATATCATACTGCTACTATTATTAATAAAATTATTGTATGTTTTTTAACATATTATTAATATTTGACAATATTTTCCATTTTTTTAAATATACTTTTATTTTTTATCTTTTATGGAGTTCCTCTTTTATTGTTGTTTCCCTGTGGCATCATAATTTTTTTTATACTCCAAAACTACTACAATAGTTCATAATTTATTAAAGTTATAAATGAATTATTGTTATCTAATAAACATTTGTGACATATGTGTTATTTAGAACACCTTTAATTAATGTATTGAAATTAAACCCATGCTGTGTCTTCCTGATAAAGCTTGTACTGCCATAAACATGTATTCTCTGTACAGCGGATGTTTATTGAACAGCTTATTCCTTAAAACTTGAATTTTGACTACCTTTATGACTGAGAAAAATGCGTCCAAATTGGGGATATTTTAAAAATTATCTTTTACATAAATACTTCATAAATGTTTACCACAAAGTTCATTACCACATTTTCAATTCAAGAAAATGCAATTGCAGTTAGTTTTTTCTAATGACAGTATTTTGCAAGTCAAAAACTCTTTAAAGTTTTTTTGTTTAATTATTAAAAAATTTACATCTAAGTTAAACATGTTAAAACTTCTGAGATATAATAAGACCATAAAGATGCCATACAACCCTGTCCCTTGTCTGAACCACGTGGTCTGAACTCCGCCATGTTAAAAATTGTCAAAATGAGCGAATTTCAGATGAAATGGGAAGTATGAAGATCGGAAATTAAAGTGATAAAAATGTGAAAATTAAATACATCAACGTGTCTACTTTTTGTATATATGTGCAAAACATTGTTTATACCAACTGTATTTATGCACTTTACGTCAAAAGTGGTGCATATTTGACTATTTCCCATTGAAACAATGTAACCAGAAGGCAGAAAATAAGGCTTTTTTTTCAAACAAAATGGGAAGTATTTTGCAAGTAAATTAAACTGATAAAATTTATATCATTCGAAAGACAAGAGACTGTAGAACTGGGAACAATGTGCAAAACATATATATTTTATTTATTTAACAAGATATCGGCGTTTTTTAAATCGTCCCATTGATTTTCTATTGAGTGGAAAATCTAATATGGCTGACAAAAATACGTCACAGAAATAACGTGATGTCCCTAATAGTTGTATATGTTACGAGAAGTCGAGTCAAAATGGAGGAAAGAAAATATCCTCCAAACAGAAAAAAATACATAATTAAAGGAAAAAAGGAAAAACATTTGAAGTTGTGTTCAGTTATTTTCGTTAACGAAATTTAAATTCTTGATACCTAGAAGCAGTTTTGTTGCACACTTTTCTCCTACAACGGAGATTTTTGCGACGTTGCGTATAGAAATTGGAGATTAACTTGAAAACTTCCGGTTGCAAGAATATTTTACAACTCTATAGTCTCATAGCTATAGGATACTTCTATCATAATAATTCAGCAAAATATACAACAATATTTATCTTTGCTTTCAATTTATCTGCACATTATATGAATGATTGATTATCATATTCATGCACAACAAAAATGTGTTCGAGATTAATAAATCTGTCAACAAAATAAAAAAGATAGAATACAGAGGTTATGACGCATGATTGTGAAAATTAAACGTTTGTAAAAACAATGTTATATTTTCCCGCATCTTGCAAAACTAATTATATCAAATTTTATTTCACGTTATCAAAAATTTAAATGAATTTTATTATGAAGTACGTGATGTTGTTTTTCTTTGTTCTTTTTTTCATTTACTTATGTATTATCTTTTGGTTTGAACACTCATTGTTTCATCCTTAATACTGATTTGTTATATGTAGTCAATTTGTGTCATCAATTATTAGTATTTGGACCGTGTTGATAAGAAGATTATACAGGAAAATCCCCGCTTAAGTGTACTGTCGTTCCAAACACAACATGTAGCTGTTTAATTAGAACATATTTTAATAACAAGTTCCATATTCGATTAAGTATGTTGAAATAAAATACATAATACAGTATTATACTTAGCAAGACCGCCATCTTAGAGTAATCCCTGTCCTATGTTATTAAGTAACATTAATGATACTGATAATCACGCTGAGATTGTTTACTGTGACTGTAAATAGAAATACTGTTTTAGCTTGTGAACATTCTTCTGCTTCTTGTATTTATGCCACATAAGAGACCTAAGCCTGCATGTTTAGTATTGTTCATTACTGGAACAGATTTCATTCGTCAAAAACACAATTCGTATCTTAAAAGATGCATGAAACTATTCAACTTCAAACAATCTAAAAAAAACGGTGTTCGCCGATTGTTTCTTCATTTATTTATGTATTTTACATTCCAAGTATTATTTCTCTTGAACCGCAAATATCTGTGCATATTCATTGTGTAAAAACATAAATTCGGTATTGTTGCATAAAAAATGTTTTATCCACTACGTAATGAAACTGATACTGCCAGGGACCAATGGAATCCAGAATCAATGGTCAAAATTTCATTCTTGTGACAAATTGCACATATTCTTAAGGAGTTTACATAATTGCATAATTCCTACAACATGAGATAATAAGTTTACACGCATCTAACGAAGCGGCTATTTAAGTCAAGAATAGCTAGAGCTTTTGCACTTAATACATAAGGACACGGATAAAAGACGGCAAGTTTCAACACGCAGGCAGGGCTTCGATCTATCTGTAAAATGAGCCCAATAACCAGGGTAGCAAGATATTATTTCTGCAAAATTGTTATAAATACCTATTTGTGGGTTTTAGCATGAGTAATTTCGGGAATTTCAATAGAGGCTATTAAATCGTAATTTATATCAGAATTATTTAAATGATTTAATGTGTGGGTCGAAAGGTTAAATTTTATTATGTTTTGAAAAATGTTTTAATAAAACGTAATATGATGAACCTTTAATTATGTTGCATACTTCCAAACCAAGTTTCAGTTTTATTTAATGCTTACAGGTGTGATACTAAAAGCTTAAATGAAGGTTATAACAAAATTGCGAACACCGATGAAACTGTCGAAAAAGACAATCCACAAATCAAAGAAACTGACAAACTACAGATCCAACAACCAAAAATACAGCAACTACAGCAATGGTTCTGACTTGGTACAGGTTTTATGACTGGCAAAACCTGCCGATTCCATTACTGTAGAATGTGAGTTGGTAAGTTGATTAGTATTATATATCAATAATATCATCGTAGCACATTAACTGTACATCGTATTAAAATATTGGTAAAAATATCTGCAACCATATTTTCAAACAACTAGGAAGTTGTATCTATAGTAAAACTTATAAAAGGCGCTAACGAGTCGTTTTTTTCTTGCAACCTTGGTTTATAAGTTTATCCCGAAGAAATAGGTGACGTGTGCAAAAATCACTATACTCGCTGCAACTTCTTGCATACCTGATCAATCGAGAAATATGAACACTGTATGCAAGAGAAGCTGGAATATTGCTCCATAGGTGACGAAAATGTATTATTTTGAAATTATTATTTTGTAGTTAATTCTTGTGCCAAGATGATCATTGTTGACATACTCGAGGTGTAAATCTAAAAATGATATAGACGAAGCTGTTTTGTTGTTTCTTTAATTTCTAGTTCTGAAAGATATACTAACGGAAGTTACTAAGCAAATTAAGGTTTGTTAATTGAAAAGACATCATCTATATGTAAAATTAAAGGACCTAGCTTCAAACATCTTATCTTTAATAAGACCTCGAAGACATTAAGTTAGGCATAGTAATCAGCAGGGACAATACGGAGAGGGTTCATAGTGCTTGTGCCACTTACCGCTGACCGTATTGGTTAGGTGGTTAAAAGTGCCGCGCACAATAAAGTCTAGTTTGTAGATATTGAAAAAGTAGGCTCATTGTAGCCGCTTCAAAGAGCTAATTTATCCGTTCCTACTCAATAGTCGGAACTGTTCCAGTAGCAGTCAAAATTTTGTTCTTGTTGGTCCATTTCTTTCTCTGTTCATGTGTTGTTTGTTAAGTTGATCTCGTCATGAATACAAATGAAATATTGCTTGGTAGACGCAAAGCAAATAATAAATCAATCGATCGGTTGTGGGCGTCTTTGGTTGGGCACGATGTACTAAATGCATAACCAAATTCTATTCAGAAGGCTCAATTATGGGCTCCGTTGAAATGTTCACATGTTCCCATTTAGTATGTTCGTAATCGTTGATCTATTACGTTCAACAGCATGGCGATATTGAATCCGATTTTTTGCGATAATCAAAATGTCGCCTTCATTGACATATTCCAGTCAAACTACCTTTGAATTTATTATTGTTAATTTTATTTAATGCAGTCTCTAGATAATCTATTGCTAGCTTGACGGATAATATTAATTATTTTTATAAAAGTTAGATTTTCAATGAAAACTGTTAGCTTCTCTACAATATACTGTAAGCAAATATTTGTATGAAGTATTCCATAATTCCTAAAATGACCTTATGTCAGAACTAGCTTATTAGAAAAACACATATATGCAATAGCAGAATAAGCTGATCAAATTGCGTTCATAAAGAGAACAGAAAAAATGTAGCAAAATCAATTTCTAATTAGTTTATTTCTGGCATAATATATAAAACTAATACTAGTATAGTATGAAATCAATTTTTGAGAAGTATGTTGTTATCTTTATTTGAGCAACCAAAATTTACATATGGTAGTCAGCCAGAAATGAGCTTGAATATGGATTATAACAAATCATTATTATTGCATATTTGCTGTTTATTCTATAAATTAAGAGTTGTTGTCTAAACAATTAGTTAGGTAATATCCGAGAAAGTTTAAATTTATATACCCGAGTAACATAGCATAGTGCTATCACATTTCTTCGTTGTACACATTCTCAAATTCCAATCCATATTAGACTTTGAATTGTGGGATCATTAAAATATTCTATTTCAAAGGTAACAATACAGCACCATTAAGCAGAATGTAATATAATAGAGGCAAGTCACGTTTTACAACTGTATATGATGTAACATAACAATTATAAAATGTTCTGCTAAGCCTTCGGCTGATAATAAGTATTGTTAATATTTCACCTCGGAACTAAACCAGACAGGTTTGTTGCTGTCATTGCAGAAAAACTTCTACATTTGTTGATAGCATGAAAAATGCAAATACCAAACAATAAAATATAATGAGTTTTCACTGAGTGATACATCTGTGATAAATACTTGCTTTCTTCTAAAACCTATGATACTTAACTGTTTTTTATATATGTTTTTGTGTTTTATTACTTTTTACAAAATATTTAACTGTTTTCAGCTGCTTTGGTTTTGGATAAAAGGTTGACTATTGGTTATTAACTATGTGATAAACATATAATGACATGTCTTTTTCATATCGGCCCTAATATCAGCCCTCGAGCAAGGTCTCAGGCTTGAAATGGGAGTCTCGGGCTGATATCAGGGCCGATATGGAAAATGTCATGTAAAAATCTATAAATAAAAGCCAAACAATCTCTCACTTAAAATCATATTATTTATTTACCAGGTGTTATATTATAAGTAAAAAAAATAACTACAATCCACTAGCCGTACATATCAATAACAAAAACTGTTGCAAACAACAGGAACTATTAACACTTTGATGCAAGTACTGCGACCGTACTGGGAGGGTTACCACAGAGCAATCAAACGCGACCATCGGGTGGCGGATAAGGGAGACACTCTCGTTGGGGGATGTAGGGTCATATTAAAGAAAGCCTGGTCGCGGACCGTAGTTGGTTAAGTGTTTGGAGAGTGCCACGATCTTTGTACGATAAAAACCCTCTTTTAGATTTCGAAAAAGATTATGCTGATTATAACCGCTACAAAAGGCTTAATACTCCGCCCATATCTAAAACTCCATACTTGTCCAGTGGCAGTCTAAATTGTGTTCCTTATTTCCCATCCCACCCACTTTGTCCGTTGATTAATTGTTTGTTAATTTGTTCTCGTCTCAAATATAGCTGAAATACTGCTCGCTTGACGTAAAGATCAATAAATCATTTCAACTGATGCAAGTATTAAATAACACATTTTCATAATTACCAAACTCTAGCTTGTAGTAAGAGGCTACTAACAGAAGCAGCAATTATGTGTTTCGAAGCGTGCCAATTATTGGCCGATAATCTACTTAAGCCTTACTTCTTCTAGACGGTAAGCTAGCTCTATCTCGATAAATCTGCACTGTCATTTCTTCCACTTCCCGGACTATACTGTGAGGGTTTTCAGTGCTCAATCCACAGAGCTCCCCCCGCCATCCAGGTGTCGAATAGGGGATGCCTTCTCGTTGGGAGGGGTGGGGGGGGTTGTCAGGTCACAATACGGAAAGCGTGACTGCGGACCACAGTGGATAACGTGTTTGGAGAGTGCCACGCTTCATGCATGATAAAGACCCCCTTTTGTAGGTAGATGTCGATATGAGAATGTTTGTTGCAGCCGCTACAGAAGGCTTAATTTTCCGCCCCTTCCAATCCCCCATATTATTCCAGTGTCACTCAAAGTTTTTGCCCCTTTATCTATCTTTTTTATTTGAATGTATTTATTTGTTTACTTGTTCTCGTCCTAAATATGTTTGAAATACTACTGGTTGGACGTAAACATCGAATCAATTAATTAACATCTACCAGTTTTCGAATCCTTCGCATACTAAATTCGGGACTCAATGTTAATTGCCACGGAAAAGCGAAATAATTCCATTCGAAAACAAACATAACACATCTGACAATTAGGAATGCTTTCATAATAGCTTATATCAACGCTTGTATTGTCAACAAAGCTACGAATAGCTGTTTACTGTTTTCGTAAATAAGACTGACCTCCTTGACAAATGTTTAATAAAAACTCCCTCATTCGCAGTCCTGTGGGTGAAGAACTGCTAATTGTGGTTGATTTTAAAGGCAGCTATACGGTATAATTAAGCAAATTGTAATACAATGTGCGAAGCCACGTTTACAACAGTACATGAAATAACAATAATAATTATACAACGTTCATTGGACCAATTCACCATTAATGACTTGTACATGAATTAACACACAATATCCTGGTATAACTTGTTTAAAATAAAAGGTCAATACAAGTACTGACTTAAGGAGAAAGACCAAAACATACCATGTGATATTCAAAATTATTGTAGCAATATTTACTATTCAAATATTTAAATTACATTCATTTCTTTCAGACGATCTTTTAAATACCGAATTCATTCTCATTGCGTCTCTCATCCCGATGTCATTTTCCTCGGTCAAACAATAAGTTCATCTTCTCAACATCTGGAAAACATGTGTCAAATTTAACATATTCAAAATTAATTATTTGGTTATTCTCTAGCCATACATATCAATGAAATAAACTATTAAACACAACAGAAACAATTTACATTTTGATACACGTATAAATTTTTTTTTCATTATTGCAATATTTCATCTTGTAGTAATAGGCCAACAGCCAACACTTGCCGCGACCTATGTCGGCTAATGATAAACGGCCATGATAACCTTCTTTAATTCCTTACTTGCTATAGATGGCAAGATAAAACCATAATTATGTTTAAGCGGAATAGAAAAATAGGGCATTTATTTAATGGGACATTAAATGAAATCAAACTTTCAAATCAGCCTTTCGGAACACAGTCCATATTAGAAGACAAATTTTACCTTCACCTTGGACCTATAAAAATAATTTCAAATTAGCAAAACTCAAAACTGCAAATGTGATTGTGCTGAAAATTCAACTTGATTTCCATTTTATAGTACTTTACAGCTGTGCAACGTTTTAACAAACTCTGTTTTTCAAGTAATCTTTGGAAAAAGCCAACTTAGAAACTGTTAACTATTGGCCAAAATGTTGGGCTAAGTCAAAAACTTCAAATTGGATTATGCTGAAAATTGAAGTTGATATTTTTATAGTACTTATCAGCTGTGCAAAGTTTAAACAATATCTGTTAACGCGTTTTCAAGTAATCATCTGGATATACCGCCAACTGTCAACCAAAAAATTGAATGGGCCTTAATCGATAACTACAAATGGGATTGTACCAAAAATTGAACTCGATCTTTATTTTTTAGTACTTAACAGCTGAGCAAAGTTTAAACAAAATCTGTTGACGCGTTTTTCAAGTTATCATCTGGAAACCACCGAGGCACGGACAGACGGACGCGGACGGACCGACAGACGTATGGACACTCATATCCAAACTTTGTGTGGCGGGTGTAAAAACGGGCAACGGAGTAGAGTTGAAATTTCCACTTCCGAAACCGTTGAAATTCATTTCTGTAATAAAAGAAAAAAGAAAAGCATCAAGATCCCGAACTAAATGTATAAGTTTGATTCAAAGCTGCACTTTTTACCCCCTATCAAAAGTATAACAAATACACAGGTTTAAAGGCTTTAGATATTTTCGATGTTTTCTTAATATATATAGATTGCCTGTTCCATTAAATTTAGATTATGCCTGTTTTATTAATGGTTCACCTGAACGTGATGCAGTTAACTATCAAGAATTGCGACTATGCCTTGGAGCTTACGCCAAAATACTTGGAAATGGTTTATATGTAGAAGCAAACGAGCATTAATCCTGCCCACTACGTATATATATGTACTGTGCTTACAAACATCTCGACAAAACCGTTTTGACAAAACATCGAAATAAAATGTAACCTTTTGCCATGAAAATTAAACCTCATTTGGTAAACTGTGGCGTAAAACAATTATTTTGAACTCGCGAGTGGTAGAGTTACTGCGCAGAGCAATTTGAATTCTTTTAAGTGTCATTGAGACCAAGTTGTTTACACTACTTTTCGTCCGTCTTGGCAATACAAGGACTACAAAATGAACCAAGGCCAGAGTGTGAGCCACAGTGTGTCAATGAAGTGTAAAAAATTAGATATTTTAATAGTTTTCAAAGAAACACGAAGAACCAATTGACACTATCATATATCATTGCCTGACAGTCTGCATCTAAGAACCACGGTATGCTTGCTAAATATAATCATTTGTAGTTGTATTTTCCAAATAGATGACTTAAGACTTATCATCCCTAATCTGTTATTGTACTTTCCAAATAGATGACTTAAGACTTATCATCCCTAATCTGTTATAGTGTATGTGGTCAAATATTTACTATGGCCTACGGACAGCACTGTATACCTATAACTACTATTACTGAATAAAGTTCTTAAAATATATATAAAATTGTGTTTCTGCATTAGAAAGGTGTTATAAAAGAAGAAAGGAAATACATAAAAAGGGCAATACAATCTCTTGGTCCAAAAACACTAATATAAAACCACGGAGCATACAATAACACAGCACAAACCACAAAAACAAAAGCCAGTGACACGACTCTCAAGAAAAAGAGTGTGAACTCGGGTGCTTCGGAAAGGTCGACATCTCCTGCCTGTTGCAACCAACAAGTTCTGTCGCTGGCAGTCATTCCAGTAATATCTATGTGGAGTACTGATTAGGTTAAAATTGTCAATCTATACTCACTTGCGCATTTAATTGCTTTATATTAAATTAGTATTAACAATGCCTTTTTCATAGTTCCTTTTATTGTAAATTTCAAACTAATGTATTTTACAAAACGCATTTTTGTCCAGGTGATAATACAGTAATCTAAAAAGTTTTATTTGATAACTGCAATGCAGTTGATTTCAATGTGATCTCGGAATAAGAATCACATTTCATCAGCGTTATGATAATTCTTATCATGAGGATATCGCATATAAATGCTCTGACTGTTTTGCAACAGTAAGATACAACTTGAACAAGTATCTGATTTGTTCGAACGTTCATGGTTGGGGTATACCAAGTTTTTCTCATCAATTATATTTTGATGATGCATCATAGCCTTATTATATAATTCATGTTTGTTGTCAAAGCAACGTTTCTGTTTCTTGACTCAAAAGTGGCTCCCTATTGAGCATAAATCTTTGAGTTTAAACACCGTTTAAATGACAACGCACATTAAATGTAAATTTCTTTAAAATTGGTTTATTGAAAACATGCGCAAAAATTCATCATTACCCAGTACATAGTCACTATTAACAAGCGAAATAATTCTTAATTATCCTTATTTCTAAATGACAAACAAATACACTCATTTTTATTTGCTATATTTTACATGTTTTTTTTATATATTTGCAAGTCATTATTTATAATTGCATCTACGTCTAAACAATGTTCACCATTAAGCACGAAATAACTAGACAACTTTTAACCAACAATGCTTTTGCTGTCATATTTAATTAAGCAAGTAGCAGTACTAGCGCGTACTGTTGTATGCATTTATATTAAACTCATGCTTTTACATCTAATCTTTAGCTTGTTTTTTTCGTTCTTGTAATTGTTTATTATGTTGACATTATAATGTAGGAAAAATGCGTATGTTTGACACCAAGTGTGCTAATAACAAAATAATCGCTGGACAATATTTTACAAGAACTGTAATGCAAAAAAATCCTTTAGTATCATAAATACAACCAAATCGCTTGTTATGTATAATCATTTTATAATAATAGTTCACGCTATCAACAAAGTAAATATTTCGGTTTAAATGAATACTGTCTTCAGAATACTTCAAAGTCTACAAAGTACTAGAAATCTTTATCAAACTCATAAGGTGTTGACAATAATATGCAAAGTTTTTGTGTAAAATTGCTTCTATTGCTGTATGATTGATATGCATCAAAGTATTTGTAAATTAAACAACACGAGAGACGACTTGAATTTCGTAACCTTTTCTTTGTATTATTTTCCTGCACAATTTTACTTATGAAGAATATACATCACTGTTTATAAGATATATACGGACCAGCAATTTCTATGACATTATATTTCTTTCTACTATAAGGCTAGTAAAATAGGGGTTTACTGAAGTTAAGTAAAAATGTCACTACGTATGAACACCACCATGATTGGACTAATCAATACACCCAAGGTTCTCGAGTAACTTCATGACTTAACTGTGTGTAAACATGTGTCTTTCACAAGTGACCAGAATATGCTCACCTTTTTGGAGAACCTTGATATCCCCCTTTTGTTAATAAGGGTCGTGTTATTTATGTATTTGTTGTTTCGTGTATTTTTAGTTGTTGTGTGTTTGTTGCTTTGTGTATTTGTTAATAGTTGTAGTTATAGCTTTATGTTAGCTATGCCTTTGTCATTTTGTCCTTGGATATTGTATTGCTAAAAATTTCAACTTTGACCAATTATTTCTTATTTGAAAATTTTAAAAGGTGAAAAGTTAAAAAGCGCATGGCCATTGTCTCTTGAAAATGAGAGCAGAGTAGGTCCTAAAAGACAAAATTTGATATTCAGGATCTAATCTCTTTCTTAGACTAACTGTGCTAAGTCTCTCTGGTCTCTCCTTCAAAGTTGAAATTTTATTGAACTAGCTTGCGATAACGTGCGATTAAACTTGCGACTGTCATTTTTAGAGTGATAAAAGAGATGTCGCGACATGACTCTAGTGACAAAAATATCTTCGCATAGGTTGTGGCAATTGGAGTACATCCCCCATTTTTTATTTGCTTAACAAGAGCAACGTTCTTGCACAGTAACAGCTCCATTCTTAAACTTCGGAAAATAATCGGCGTGTTGTAGTCGTCAGAAAATCAAAAAATTAGAATGCATTAACCGATCAATTAATCAACTGTAAAAAGAAATATAAAACAAGCTACAGATGAAAATGGAACCAGAACCAGAGATTGGCTTGAATTTCTCATTACACGGGAATAATTCATTTGTTTGCAACATTACTTCATATCTAAAGTTTTTGATAGCATGTTTGTTTTTAAAATAATAATCTTAATTTTTTTAATGAAAGTGCATATGTCAAAAATATTTTGGCAGATAAATAAGGGGGTGGGGGTGGGGGCATTTGGATTGCATCAGTAATTTTTTTAATATACAAACCATAATTACTATAGTCAATACATGCACATTTCTTTCGATGAAATTATCATAAAAGACAGTTGTAAAATAATGATAAGGTTATGCATGCATACAGCATTATTTCTGAACTTAATTATGCTGATCGATTGATTGGGTTTAAAGCAACTTTTAGCTATGTTTGCGATTTATCAATATCGTAGTAGGAGGACGTCATAAGGCAGCGACTTGGACAACAGCAACATACAAAACGCACATTCACATTTCTGACTAGCATGTTCAAATTTACATTACGCAGATGTTTAAGTGTGCTGCTAATGCCTAAAAACTTATTTGTTGTGCATTGAAAATCAGTGCAATGTGCATGTTAAATATTTATTACTCTCTACGTTAGCAACAAATATTTACATTAAAAAGACAGAATGTATTTAAAACGATGATTAATCAGAATGATCAATATTCGATCAACATTTAGACAAACAGACAAAATAAACTTGAATGTTATTTATTTAAACTGCAATTTCGATTTAATTCCAACCTAAACGTTTTTAAGATCTAAAGGTACAAATGACTTGAGACGTGACATAAGATTATGAAATCAATCATAGTTTTACTATATTCGATTTATTTGAAAACAAAACGAAAATAGAGTAACTTAGGTTATGTAAATTAAAACAGAAACAAATAATTTAGTACATAGATTCTTTTTGTAGAGATTTCGTTCCACACGACTTTTATTGAGGACATGTAAACCTTTATCCTGCAGAACCCAATCATCGATACAGTTGGCTGTTTTATCTTGTGATCACAATAACCATAAGACATTTGTAGTTTGACAGATTTGTAAGATTTGTGGTTTATTATGTTCAGTTACTACAATAGATGTTCGGTATATTGTTATAACACATTTTATTCACATTATAACTCAAGATATATCAAATTGATTGATTGGTTGATTGATTGATTGATTGATTGATTGAATGTTGGCTTTACGTCAAGTAAACAATATTTCAGATGTTTATTCTGGAAAAGTAACATAATAAATAAAAGGAGAAACGGAACATAATTGAGTGAGTGTCAATGAAAAATTCAAGCTAAGGACGGAGAATTAAAACATGTGTCGTGGCTACACTGTATAATCTTTTTCGAAATCTACAAATGGGTTGTTATCGTGTAGGTAGAATGACAGTCTCCCGACATGTTAACAAATATGGTTTGTTGTCAGGCTTCAATTACTATATCCGACAATAGGGATTCCTATCCGCCATGTCTGAACAGTTATTCCAAGTTTTATTGGTGGAGGAATCCGGAGTAACAAAAGGAAACCAGCGACCTTTGATAGGAACTGGTAATCCTTGTCAATTAAGATTGAAATCAAGTACACCCTACCCGCAGTGAGACTCAAGATCTAGGTTGTACATCTATATGTATGTGTTCTAATAACATAAATATTTATCACTATCACTTTTAGTTACGAGACGAAGATCTTATACAATAGTATTAATAAATTGGTGTTTTCATAATGGCCCTGTTATATGTTCAAGGTCTGCAATAATGGCCCGAGGTGTTTGTAATGACCCAAGGCAACGCCGAAGCCATTACAGACTCAGAGTCTCATTATTGCAGACCGACAACATATAACAGGGCCATTATGAAAACACCCATTTCTTAATACTTTTATTAACCAACTGACCATCAACTGAAATAAGCCAGATACACCCACCAAAACTAAGAACTAAGAAGGGCCTATAACAAGTCAGAACAATTGTGTATTTAAAGTCAGATCAATTTTTACAATTTTTTTTTTACATCTGCTGTGTTTTGTATTTTTTTTAATTATATTTCACAAATCTGCACATATATGTATTTTGGATAAGCAACTTTTTTAATGCTACATATCCATTGTACTAAATTAAGTAGTATATAAAATTTAATTTCAGAGATGTAGCAGTGTTCCAATAGACAAATAACACACAACTACATTGTAATACTCAGGGTGTTATATTCTTTATTTTATACTAGGACGAAAATGCCATGAACAACAATTTATAACTTAATAAGAAAATATAATGAAGTTACAACAATATATCTGGTAAAAATAATATCTTCACAATCTATTAGAATGAATGTTACTTTCTTTCTAGATTTGGAGTAAAAATATACAGATATGTTTTAAATTATTCCTACAAAATGTTGTGTCACATTTTGTATCAACAGACATATTTTACGTAATATATCTGATATATACGTTATACATTTTCCATAAGTCTACGACGGTGAAAATAACAGTTTAGTTACCAACTGCTATATTCAAAATTATACAAAAATATCACAATATTAAAAGATAATCTTGTGTGTATGCGGAAATGAGGTGCATACAAAGTATTTATTTTAAATACATGTAACAGATCGACCGCATAATATAATGTATACAAAAATATAATAAAAAATACAAAACCTACCTCACATGTTTGTGCGAAGTCTGCGCTAGTATTTCACTAAATGGTAGTCAGCAATACACCAAAGTTACAATCTACAGAATAAATAATTAACACTAATGAATCACAAGTCTAAAACCATTAGTGAAAATAATGCACACTCTCAGTTTATTTCTCTTACCATTTTATTCTTAATTGTCTGTTTAAACGACTATTTCAATAAATTCCTAAACACTCAGTCAATCAGGTTTTTACGATTTACTTTTAAAAAGATTTAGGAATTTTAGCTATATTATAAAATTTAACTGTTTTATTTTTACCAATTACTAAATGTATACAAGTTTTATATTTATTACCGTTTATTACAAATACAGTTCATCTGCACACCTTTCAGACATACATTCAATCACTTATGCAAAATCTCATACCAAGAGGAACTAAGAATTT
This sequence comes from Limnoperna fortunei, assembly GCA_944474755.1. Taxonomy (NCBI): domain Eukaryota; kingdom Metazoa; phylum Mollusca; class Bivalvia; order Mytilida; family Modiolidae; genus Limnoperna; species Limnoperna fortunei. The sequence continues at coordinate 87,808,903 of OX104111.1, forward strand.
TACTATGTTAGTGTAAAGAACAGAACTAACCTCTCTGGAAATTATTTCAAACTCCAAAAGCATCAAAACCAATTATCAGAAAACCAAAACCAAGTATCAAATATGACCATAAAAAATGTCTGCGTCTGGCTATCACAAAACAAATAGACACGCAAAACTAGGTCCCATTTTGTGCCCATTGCCACACCACCAGTTTGTGAATAGAAATTACCACTGAATTAAAAAAGTGTTTAAAGTAAGAACCAACTCAGCCAGTCGTAAGATGATGTCAGTTTTTATGTAAGGATTTTGTCGTCTATCAAGAAAGTGTTTCAAGGCGATTTAGGCATCGTTGTTAGGAATGCTGGTGTAAAGAGCAGTAACGTCCATCGCGAAGAGTCGAAAATCACTTCTCAATCAAGACTTAGTTGACCACTAAATGTCACACCTGAATGAACATAACTATAAACAATGACCAAGTGTAAACACTGAAAAGCAGCCATTGATTGATTGATTGGATGTTTGCTTTACGTCCAGCGAGCAGTATTTCAGTTATATTCAGGACGGGAACAAGTTAACAAACAATAAATCAACGGAAAATAATGGTGGGATGGGTCACAGGGAATACAATTTTGACTGCCACTGGAAAAGTGTGGAGTTTTCGGTAGGGGCGGAAAATTTAGCCTTTTGTAGCGGCTTCAATGAGCCTACTCTTTTTCGAAATCTACAAAAGGGATCTTTACCGTGCAAGGAGCATGGCACTCTCCAAACACGTTACCCACTACGGTCCGCGGTCAGGCTTTCCGTATTATGACCTGACAACCCCCAACGAGAGTGTCTCCCCTATCCGCCACCCGGGGACGCCCCGGGGTGCTCTGTTGGTCGAGCACTGGGAACCCTCCCAGTATGGTCCCAGTAAAAGCAGCCATTGAAATATAATATTAAAATAATAAATCAATAATGAATAGACAATAAAATATCACTCTGCCACATAATGTATATAAGTTATTACAGATTATTCTAGGCAGACAGATGGATATACAGGCAAACAAAATGTCAATAAAATGAAATCGATGGGTATAAACAGGACAATTATGAGAAAACAGGGCTTTGTGTCATAATGCCCTGTTTTCTCATAATGGCCCTGTTTGGCATTTCATTAAGTATGGGCAGAAATACTGATCATTTACTTAGTTGGTTAATAATTTAGCGTTATTTCTTGTAGGAGGTTGTTTAATCGTGACATTAGAATATATTTATTTGAAAATAATCGTTTTAAAGGTTAAATAGAAAAAAAACTTGCAATTATTCCATCTGAGAATTGTATGCATAAAAAAGGCGTATCGCAGCAGCTAAGTAATGTCCTATAACAGCACGTATTATCAAGTGACAAGAACTTTATTATTGTAAGTTCAGGAAACTCCATTAAAATGTCTGATAATTTACTGTTAATGCTGTCACGATCAACAAGCACTTTAGTAGTTTCAAGTAGTATTACAAGAAAGCTTTTAGTTGCACGTCTTATATCGGAAGAACTCAAATAGCTGTCGTTGATTTTGTGTTTAGCCTTAAGAATAAATTTATTAAACATTTATTACAAAAACACGATATTTTTGTCAGGAAGTTTGCGTACAGTATGGTAATATGGTATGCATATAGGATGTTTTGGAGCAATATTTTATAAAATTTAAAAAAATACACCGGATACTTACACCGTGGGCTTAAAAGAGTTTCAAATAATCATTATATTTTACTGTCGTTTTACATGTCTGCAACCTTTTTATTATTCAGCCAGTATTGGTAGTCGCCTACATTAGTCTGTGTCAGTCACGATCAGATAGATACATATAATATCAGAGTGTATCGAATTTATATTGATATAATTTAGTTTTAATTTAATTTAAACACATTTGAATTATTCCTTTTGTGATAAACAAAGTAAATAAGCGCAATTGTTTAGGAAAAGCTGGAATCGGTCATTCTTTTTTTTCCATTGTGTTTTGTTGTCTCATAACTTGAATAGAGCAAAAATTTACAAGGACAACAAAAATAAGAAAAAGTCGTACGATAAGTTGAAATCATAATTTGTAATTGCGAGTATATAAACAGAACAAATTTTTTGTATCTCCCTCAATGAGGCTTCTATTTTTTGAAATGTAAGAAGTGGTTTTTTATCCAGCAAGAAGCGTGGCACTTTCAAAACACATTATCCACTACGGTATTGCAACATGACAACCTAAAACACGATCCGGCTATCCCGATCCGCAACTTCAGCTCGCGCTGTGCAGCTCTGTGGGTCTAGAAATGGGAACCATCCCAGTATAGTCCCAGTTGTTGCTTAACTACCTGTTTTGTACAACAGATTAATGAACTACGCATGCATGTTTAAATTTTCTTTCTTGACGAACATGCGACAAGTCGATATGGCCTCATCCGTATTGGTTTTAATATAATATTTTATTTTCCTCATTAACAAAATTTGCAATGTATTTTATTTTAAGTTTCAAATTATAAACTGTAATCTGTAATTAAAATGAAAAAAAAATGCTAGCAGTTTCTACTTTTTGTGTTGTTTAATGTGATATTTCACCAATTTTTCAGCTTTATCATGGCGCCCATGCAGATTTGTTGAAGTACCCGGTGGTGACCGCCAATTTGCGACATGAAAACTTGTCAACTTGCAACTGAGTTTGGATTCGACAACACCATGCACGCACTATCAAATTCAGTATTCACACGCCAATTCTACTTCATACAGTCAGCATCTAAATACAAGAAATAATCTGTTAGTGTTTCACATGTGCATCTCGATGCCGTGTTGGAAGAGTGCCATGCTAGCTGCTAGTGAAAGATCGTAAGCAAACACTCATTTACACGTTACATATTATTATTTTTATTATATCATCCGTTATTGTAAAAGTTTAATTCCTTTTTATTGACGCATGTCTTTTGCCGATGTTGATACATTTAATATGATGTATAATTATTACATGTATCCTCCACAATATAGCTGAATAATTGCTTGCATAATTTTCAAAACAAATTCAAACTCCAATATATAATAATTTCTGGTTCGAGTTTCACCGCGGGGATGGTGTGCTCGACTCAAATTTTGACACCTACAGCGGAACGGGTTTTTTTCTGGTTACTCCATGAAAACTTGACGTGGCGTTAAACCCCATTCAAACAAACAAAGAAAATTCATTAAGTAAACATTATTATACTAGTTATTTTATTTTGAACAAAAAATTTAACTTTTAACATATTTTATTTTATTTACTGCGACCACTGTTATATAATGAAGGCCGGACGCCGACATTTCGCCTTTATTATTTCAAACTGCAAAAACGCGGGAGGCAAATATTATTTTCATTTAGCGTTTTTCTCGGGTTTTGTCCAAATACGTAACTTGTGTGTAGTTTAATTTCATATTTTACAAAGTAACTGAAATAAAATACACAACTGCATTTTATTTGCTCAAGCAGGGTTCGATACAAACTTTTAAATACTGCAACTTTTACCAATTAAAACTTTTAAAAATATTGATTAAGAACTAAAAATCATTAGGTAAAAAACCCTTCGAGATAATTTATAGATTAATAGTTATATTTTCAATGTGCTCGTCTGTGGCTTTTTTTAACGGTCTTCACCACTCCAGTGTCTTAATCATCCTTCAAGGGCATTTGGGGTCAAGTGAGATGGTCAAAGGTAATTAAAAAAAATATCTCCGATTATTATTTTCTTCCAGTATCCAGAAGACTATTTTATTACACTGTATAATAAACAATAGTGAACGCGGTGGGAAGGCATGGCAGACCAAAACAATGTTGCGTCAATCGATAAGAGCGGGGGTGGTTTCAAAGAAAATCTTTTACGTTACTTAATGAAAAATGAATAGAAAAAAACGCAAGTCATAGTTGCAGTGACTATTTAGAAAGTTCAACAAACAAACACCTAGTAAACAGAAAGTTTCTGTATAGTACATGTTTTCATAGTTTAATTCTAACACGGTATAAACTAAAACGGGTGTGAAGCTTGTCTAAGATATTCCAAGATATTTGGCGATTTTCCATGGGAATGTAATTTTTTGTGTCCATTTGTTACTGATATGTTATATAAAGAGTATTATTTTAAATGCACTGCATGTTTAAAATGTGTCTTCTGTTTTGTTTTTTTTTTGGGGGGGGGATGTGCAATTATATATTTAAAGTCATGTAGATAGAACGCTCAGCTCAATGCCCTGTGTGGAAAAAGGATAACAACCTGTGTACATTAAAGATCTAGTGAGTGTTAGCATGGTCAGCTGAGAGTTTTGGATTTCCGTACTCTAAGTTTTCTGTGTAAAATTGTCTGTTTTATTGACGTTGGTATTTGTCTATCATTAATTGTTTGTTAATTAGTTTTCGTCCTGTGTTTGGCGTACTTGTACATATGCCTTTGTTACCCAATCAAATTTAAATTTATTCTCCCAACTTACCATTAGTGATAATATTAGATTTTCCTTTGATATAAGTATTATCTAATCTATTTTGAGCAACCCCAACAAGATAAGCAAAATCCCTCCTTTTGCTGTAACGAGAATTGCACAATTTATTACTGAACTGATACTTATGTTTTTCATTGAGTATTGGAAATAAAAGTACATTTCTCATTTCTATGGAAAGGCTTCATCGATTTCAATGAAAACATTTCACTGATTATCCTGAGCATTTTTTCGATTTGAAAAAGATTTGACACGAAAGCCTCCTTAAACCCGTTACACATCAGTAAAACGGGAGCGAAGAGAAATCGAATTATAATTAGATTATTCGATATGGCGTAGTAGGAACGTATTTCTACTCCGACAGATTTTTATCTATATGCAATTTTGTTTTAGAAATCACCATTTCCTGGGATTTGATGCTTCCAGTATCTGTTTTAATTTTTTAATGTACATGTAACAATATCCCTTCTATGATTACTAATTACATCCAGAACGGAATTTCCATGATCTTAATGTTGTTCCTGGAATTTGTAAACCTGAGATTCAGACAGATGTTCACTTTACTCAGTGGCGGATCCAGAGGGGGGTCCAGGGGGTCCGGACCCCCCCTTTCGTTTTGACAAGCATGGGGTCTGGACCCCTACTTTCAAAAAGTTTTGAAAAAAGCCTTCTTTTTTTGTTTTAGCATAACAAAATGACATTTTAACGGACATGTTTTAGGTGTCAGGAAATCGTCAGAATGCAGGATTTTACACCATTTCGTTCAGAGCTTCTGGGGGCCCTTAAGCGGCCCCCAGACCCCCTGCCGTAATACGACCTGTGCGAGGTCGGCATGGTGGCCTTCGGCCACCATGACAAATTTGGACCCCCCCTTTCATTTGAGGCTGCATCCGCCCCTGTTACTAGTGCACTTCGTGACAAAACTGTTGCTTTTATCAACGGGTGAATCTCATTGATTTTTATACAAAACACAGGAAATTTAATTACAAATTATATTAATGCACGAGTACTGCTATAAAATTTAAGCGCACTGAAATAATAATTCTTTAAAACAAGCAAACCTCTCTGTCGTATTTGATTTGATAAGTAATGTTTTTCAGAATTTTTAAATTTCGATACAAACGAGTTACGCGATAATGCATTTAATTAGATTATAACAGCAAGGTAATCTTTAAAAATCAGAATAATAATCGGTCATTTTCAGTTGTGACCCTTGTTTGTTACATACCACCATATTTTAAATTTGTTTTATTAGAATTGTTTAATATATCTTCTTCTTTATAGTCAGATGTATAGCACACCACGCCTCTACTGGAGTGTAGTTCGGATTTACAAAATCTAATCTAAGGCAACGCCCGTAGGATCGGACTTTTCAGGCACTTGTGTAGTCTCAAATCTATTTCTTATATCTTCTTTAAATAACTTTTGCGAGGGTTCCATGGGAAGTCATTTACAAGGAGAAATTCTGCACAACCAGTCCACCCCTTTATATAAAAAACATGAACGTATACCAATACTGCCCTAGACGTTAAACATCGCAATCAATTACATTCCTTTATACTTTCAAATATATCGATAGCTTTAATAAAATACACATTCTATAAAGACAATAAATTATAGGAGTTTATCGTTAAACTGAATATTGTCGGATTTCCCCATAGCAGACAATATAATGATTGAAATACAATCAATTATTTCTTGCAACCACAATATTGTTTCAAAAATCGATACAGAATACAGACAAATATTACTTCAGGTTTTAAACGTGTAGTTACCGTATTCTGAGTGACATACTACAGGTATCACATGGTACTTCGATCGATGGAGGCGGGGCCACTCGAGATGCAGATATAAATGCTAGGTAAACATACAATTCAACAACAACATCTGGTTAGCTGTTATACTGAAAGTATTATTACTGAACTATTAACGTGAATGTTACAGTTTGATATTTGTAAAACTGCAAGTATACATAACACGTTTAGTGCATAGTTCTGAGATCTCAATATGTTTAGAAGCATAACACATATTAGAGGATTTTCTCACGATAGCGACGATGATACAGATTCGTATTTGACAACGGCTGCGAGAGGAATTCACGAATGCACAGTGGATTCATTTTTCACAGCTAACGTGCCTCGAGAATGTGACCAGATAGACTTTTCCCATAGTTTTTCCCAAATTGGACACAATTTTAACTTTGGTCTTAAAAGTGACTATGAACAAGCAGACCAAAAAGATTTAAAGTCAGAAAAATCACAAAAGGAGGAAGCGGTTCAAAAGAGACAAACAGATAAAAACATTGACAAAATGGACAGACTTTCAAAATTAAAACAGAAATATATTGTCAATGATAGTCAACGAAATGCATGTGCCAATAAGGAAAATAAGACAAACTCTGCGAGGAAACTAAAAATGAAATGTCAGAGTATTTAGAGAGCTAATGCATGTATGTGTTTTGATCTGTGCACAAGGAATTCTACATTACTGACTGTGTGCAAGAAACTTTAAACGCCATTTTTTCACACGAACATAATTGTGACTTGAATGTCGAGCAGGCACTCGTCATTTTTGTAAGTAATCACTTTGTATTGATATTAGTTGAAATTAAAAGTAAAATGTATTCCAAATGTGTGTTCATATTATGTAACTACTCGACTTGAGACGTTCTAACATTACTTACACGTTCATAACTGCAAATCAGTAGAATTCCAAGTGTTGCAACAAACTCAAAGAATAGTCACTGTCTTCCTATATAATTATTTACTTCTTAACATTCAAGTTTTCATCATTTAAAAGGTGTTCGTGTTATTTGGTTTTTTTTTGGTTGATGCGTGTTGCTTTCGTTTGTTTTACTTCAGTCATGGATTTGTTATTTTGTAATGGTATTTTGTAACGTTTTACACGATTCGGTATTTTTTCTGACTCATTTACTGAATTAAGATATAGTTATGGTAGCTAATATTCAAGAGACAATAAGTCAGGGACAGACAGCCATGCTTAAAATATTAACGCACAAAATCATTTAAACATATAAAGATACTGTTACATAGTTCCATGAAAATCAATTGAAGATGTGAAAAATGTTGTATGGTAATTTAGCTTTCCATTTTATGCACATGATCAACCGATGTGGAGTGCTCTCTATACGTTCCACTTCCATAGTATGTAGCTTCTTTCTATTGTTTACAGTAGAAAAAGCCAATTTATGAAAATACCCGTTTTACTCGCAAAAAGCAGGAGAGAAAAACAACTGTTTTAAACTTCAAAAAGGATTTTATCGTGAAAAGTAGTGCAATCTAAAACCTTACTGAAAACTCTGAAAACAAGACTTACCCACAACATATAGAAACCTCGATTAAAAAACAAATCTTAAACATACCAAAACTTTATTCCAGTAAAGTACTATTTCGCACAGATAAAAAATTATGCCTAAATACCAAAAAGTAAAAAGTTGAAACAAAAAAAAATGAATAAATAAAAAGCCAACATTAAAACATCACTTTGAAATCTATTAAATATTCTGAACAAATCAATCATAATTATAGATTAATGAAGATCATATAAATTGTTTATCAGTTTTTCCTTGATTCACACCAAGACCAAAGTTAAAGCTATATATGCAATGCTAAATGGTAGACTTGCCACAAGTCCCTTTGAATTTGTTATTAGAGAGATACTACTTCATTATCAACATTTCCTATACTATCAGCTTGTGTACAAAGGTACAAAGATGGATAGTATAAGAAATGTTGAAATCTATCTCTCTAATAGCAAAAAAAAAAATTCAAAGGGACTTGTGGCAAGTCTATGCTAAATGGTTGCAGATAGATTTTAATGAAATCCTGCAGGCAAAGATTTGAGAGTGTAAAGGGTTTGTTTCTTTGAATGGTGTTCAAATTTTCAGCTATACTACGGCGTCCAGTTTTTATTGGGTCGCGAATCTTAATACCCGACCTGCAGTAGGAAAACTGGCAAGCAATCCTTGTCAAATAAGATTGGAGTCGAGTGCCTTCAGTGAGTCGCGAAACCGCAACTAGTAGATGACTTACTACATTAACCACCGAGTCCAAAAGTAATAAATTAATGGACAATGTTATTTAATGGTTGATTTGTTAAAATATAATCTCTCATAGACTAAACACAATGTGTACGTATATTACTTGCATGTAAGTACTGAAAGTAAACAAAGTTGACTAAAAATTACACAAATCTAGCATAGTTTATTATTAACAATAGCGGTTGGAGCGTGTAACTGTACTAGTATTAAGAGTATTTTGTCTCGCTCGCGATAAGCATAAAATGTCGTTTGAAATATATAAGAGCATATAAATCGATGATGACTGCTTAGTACACTGTAATAGCCTTAACATCTTAAATTTTGAAGTATGTGTACAACTATGCATGTTCGTAAAATTATGTTATACCAGTTAAGTATTTAGTATAAACCGGTACATGTAATACTAAGTACATCATTTTAAAAGTTTTGAAAACAGCATTAAAATTATCAAATTTGTTTCGAAAAACGTGAAAACGACGATGGTTATAACGAACGGTAAAATCCTACAGCTAAACTACAAACCTAGATATGTCTATCAAGTTTAGCTTAATTAAGGTTCATTCGTAATCCACCTAGAGGTAGAAATGCAATTAAAAACGTAGCGGATGTCGGTTTTATCAATTTTACTACGAAAACTGTTAATACGGTATTGATAACCGCACTTTAAGCCACGAGAGAGCAAACTTGGTTGGAATAATGACGATATGCGTTACCACTTGGTCAATATTGCATGAAGGAAATTAAAGAATGATAGGTTTAACAACTGAGAGACAAGTTAATGGTATGCATTGCTGTATTACATAATGCTGCCTAAGGAGAGCATCATGTATCGTTTTGATAACATTCAGTGCCTGTTAAAACAACTGACAAATCAGGTTTACTTGAGATGTAAAATAATTACAAATACAAAAGACCCAACATTATTTTACTACCAATAAAAAAAATTTAAGTGACGTTACTGTGTAAGTTTATTACTGGATTTCTGTTCCGGAGAAAAGCTGAAAAAATACATCATTTAATAAAACCTATTGCTAGAATATATGGTGGGTGTTGGCATATCGTGCTAGAACATTATATCCGTATATCTACGATGGTCTTTATAGAAAGTAAAAGTAGATTGAAATCAGTTGTACTCTGATTGGAAAAAATGTTGTTATTTTAAAACAGTAACTTGGTGATACACTATAATTTAATAGTTTGTATCGACAGTTCATGCGTTTGCATGTAAACGTATGCGTAAAAGAATGCTTATTGCGCTTTTTTTTTAATTTCAAAAATGCAAACTAAAAAACACTAGGCAATGCTCACTAATTGATACACCATATATCAAAGAATGACAGTTTTCCTGTGGACACCCCAAAACTCACTCCGATCAAAATGTAAAATCAATTGTAAAATAGAACTATGACAAAGATTCTGTTAAAGTTTCATCAAGCTTGTTTGTAGTGGCGTAGGAGAAGCTGCGTATAAAAGCATGAGAGGTGTACCCACTATTCAACGGCGTGGGTAAAAATCTGATGGGTGGTTTGAAAATAAAATTACAGCAGTTAATAGTATATCCAAGATGGTTACCTCTAATATACTCAAAAATTTCTGCAGAGAATATATACCATATATGAACTGGAAACATACTATGAGGGTTCCCAGTGCTCGACACAGAGAGGTTTTGCCGTGCGGCCCCAGGTGACGATAGGAAAACCCTCTCATTGCAGATGTTGGTTGTCAATATACAGTAAGCATGAGCGAGATCTTTTGGGTTTGGGGAGTGCCACGGTCCTTGCACAATAAAGCCCTCTTCTGTATATTTAAGAATATTACACTAATTGTAGCCGCTACAAACGGCAAAAGTTCCCCGCAACCGAATACTTCATACTTGTCAAGTGGAAATAGTACTTTCATGTATACTCTAGTATGCCGTCAAACATGCTTATATAGCAGTATATAGCAGGTACTTCAAACGTAATAAGTATTCGCGAAAGATATTCAATAAACTTCTGTTTTACCATTTGTAATAACCGTTTGACAATGGAAATGTATATGAAAGCTAAGTTTTTGACGTACTTGTTTTATTACACAGTACAAATGCATAAAGATTTTCTTATCGAGGAGCGTCAATATCATATTTAACAAATTGTCGTAAACGGATATCCAAAATCAATAAAGGTGAGCTGAAGATTACATCCTTGGAAAAGTCAAGACTGATACAAAACTGAGAAAACAATACAATAATGGTTCACTCAGGTAAACAAACGTTCTCAATATTGTTAAAACTTGAGTATTTGGAAAAGATTTATATTTGTTTATAAACCAGGTAATATTTCCTGTTAAACGAAAAAAAATTATGCTTAGATGCAATATTACATGTTACAGTATGAATAAGGAAAAATAACAAAGAAAACCGACCGAACAACAAGAGCCAAAAGTCAAGGGACAGTAACAAATCCGGATATAGACAAACGCAACACAAAAACAAAAGAAAAAAAAAACAAAAAACCAGAAAGAGAGTTACCCGAACCCAATAAAAACCATGGGTGCACTCAGGTGCTCCGGAAGAGTAAGCAGTGCCTGCCTCTTATTATACACCCGTCGAGTTAATCATTGTCATGTCTAGGGAGGAGTCAAATCCAGGAATAGGAATCACTACCTATGACACTGATTGCCCATAACGATCAATTAAGTCATGGTGACGACCATAGAACTTCTGGAGAGATAACATCAACCTAGGTGCAACAAACCCTTGTTTGAGTAGTTTAGCAGTCAACAGCAGCGATCGGTCTAGAAAATCGAAATACCGATCGCAGGATCTAGAATAACGTACAAGTTGTGAAATGTAAACACCAAACGTTGGAGCTGCTAGAATGTTGCTGTCGATGAACGGGAAGTTGACAATTGGAAAGTTGAAGGCATCACGTTTGTCGTAGAGTCTAGTTTGTAGTTTCCTGAGTCTATTTCTAGAAGTAGGTCTCAGTAAGAGGCTGACCTTAGTGTATTTGTGATGTCTTTAATTTCAAGCTTGCTAGGGTAAATCGAATGTAAATAGTCACCAAATTTAGCATTGTTGAGGGACAAAACATAATCAATATAGCGGAATGTTAAATTAAAGGTCTGGGCCAGTGTCTTTTTTTTCTTCATCATCAGGTCTTCTAGGAACTCAGCCTCATAAGAGTACAAAAACAGGTCAGCAAGGAGCGGAGCACAATTAGTACCCATTGGAATTTTTTAATATCCACATTTCATTTATTACACTCCTGGAGTAGAAAGTGTCGCTGTATTTTTGAAGTCCCGTTTTTACTGCTGTTAAAATAGTGGTCAGGAGTTACGATAGTGGTTTGGTAGTACACTTAGACGATCCTGCTGTAAAACGCTGTTTGTATGGAAGTTTATATTTATCCCTTTATAAACGTTTTATTTTAACTAGAGGTAAACAATTTACAAAAGTTCCGTTTTAGAAACTTATCTCAGTAATCCGTATTACTCCTAACACGACACAATAAACAACAAATCCAAGCAACTGAGAACAACATTTAATCGTAACAACAATGTAGGTTTTTACGTTATGTAGCTATCTAGATGTGAACATAAACTCGCATCTCGTTCCTTACTAGCACGGCTATTGGAAAAAAACCTATTCAACATGACGCGATTGGGGATTTCCACGCTCTTTGCACGATAAAGACCCGTTAGTAGATTTCAAAACAGAGAAGGATCATTGCAGCCGCGATAAATTGATAAATTTTCCTGTCCCTACGCATTATTCCATTCTTTTTCGGTGGCAGCCGAAATTTTGTTCACGTTGACTCATGCATCCCTTTGCCGGTTAATATATTGTGTATTGACTTGTTCTTGTAATGAATATATATGTAATGCAGCTCGCTGGACGTTAGGTAAACAATCAATCAATCAAATATCTGTTTAAAGCGAGCATAAAATTCATTTTTGGAAGAAAGAACAAACACAATGTATATATTTGTCGAATTAGGAGTTTGTATATTTTAACATACAGTAGATTAATAAGAAAACTAATTGTGCACCCCTCCGTGCAATGAAGGTAATAACAAAATACAGAACATCGAGAAAATTGTCAAACTCCAGAACCAACAATCAAAATATAGTACTACAACAATGGTCCTGATATGGTACAGGCATTTTTAAAGAAATTGTGTGTTAAACCAGGTTTTATGGCATGCCTAATGCAACTAACAATGCTGTTTCACGAAGGTGAGAAAAAACTTTTCCCTTGCAGGATTCAGGTCATTCTAGCACACTGTCTAACTTTCGACTGGAACAATACTAACAGGGTTCTCAGTGATTGCCCCACAGAGCTACCGATCGCGTCCTTAGATGGCGGATAAGGAAGACCCGCCTTTTTGGGGTGGGGGATTTCAGGTCATAATTTCAGCAAATCTGACTGGGCACCTTGGTACATGTAGGTGATGTGTATGAAGAATACCATGTCTGCAAAATTAAAACTTTTTGGTTCAAAGAAGAGCAGGCTCATTAAGCCGCTATAATGAGCTATATACGTCTCCACTCAATACTCAATGCTCCATACTTTTCCACGACAGTCAACATTGTGTTTGGCCATTTGTTTCAAGTTGATTTATTGTTTGTCAACTTGATCTCGTCATGAAAATGGTTAAAATATTGACGTTAAGCGTACATTGAACATTGGTGAATCAATTTAACTTTATACTTCTATGCTCACATGGCTCATTCTACACAGAAAACTACGCCTTTAGTTAGCAGTCTTTGCCATCAGCTTAACGAAACTTCTGCAGTTGACCGTCTGCCACACGTTTAATTTTGCCATGTCTGGTGTTCTTCAGTGACACATTTGAAAATCCAAATATTCGGTTATATTCACGAATAATCAATGAACGTTTAAATATTTTACTTTAAGGAGATCCTAGTTATTTTTATTTCATGACTCTCATTATTCAGATTCAAATCACGTTCTTATTGTAATGGTTTAAAGAAAATAAGTTGTAAACGTGCATTCGTTTATCTAGGAGATATAACTATAATATAATTATCGCCAATTTTAACGTTTAATCAATTATCAATTATTTAACCTCTGTATCTACGGAATGTTGAATCATCTGCAACAAATACTTTGGGGTCATTCTAGGACGGTTCCAAGTTCTCGGTCCACAGAACTGTCCAGTATGGCGGATAGGAAAGACCTTCTCGTTCGGGGATTGTCGATTATACGAAAAACCTGACAGTGGAGCAAGGCGGGTAACGGGTTCCGAGAGTGTCACGCTCCATGCACGATAGTGACCCCATTTGTAGATTTCGATAAAAAGAACATTTTATTATTAATGTAAAATTCTCCGTCCCTACCCAGTACCTTTTCCAATGGCAGTTAAAATTTTGTACCCGTTGGATCATCCCTCATCCCGTAAATTTGTTCTTGTCCTTAATATAGCTAAAATATTGCTAAGTGTAAAACAAACATTTAATCAAATAATCAACCAACAAAAACAAAATTAGTATATGACAATCTGTATTTTGAACAACTTAAATGCTTATTAATATGGAGTTAGAATGTAAAAAATAATAAAATGCTTGAGCACTAGGCTCAATAGATGATACATAGAGAAAAAAATATACAGCCGATAGAAATGTCAAAAAGTAAAGTTACCATCTTATTTTGCCGTGGGTGTGTTCGATACAAGCTCTTTTTCTTTTTAAGTGCTTCCAGTTTTTTCCCCACAGTTGTTGGTTAGTCTCTCATCCATCAAGCTTTTTTAAAGCGCACCTCCACTGGTCCTCCATTTGGCATCTTTTCTTTAAGAGGGTCTTGTGCTTAAAAATGAATGTTTTCTTCGACAGGCAGGACAACACAACTGTAAATTGAAATTTTTCTGACACACAGGACTGTATTGTTAATTTTTTTACGCATTAGCGTTTACATTCCGTTTGAAGGCTGGTCGAATGACATGGCAGTTTGGTTCATATTTCCTATTGCTGTTATGTCGCTTTCGTTCATCAAGGAGAAATAATTGAAAATTTCTACTTTAATGTTAATGTTTTTCTGCAATTTCTGATGAATTCTTGTCGTAGTGCCAACTCGTTTCAATCAATAAACCGGGTAAGCGTCCTGTTAGTACCTAGTGCTTTTTAGAAGCTAGTGTTAAGGCATGTAGGCCTATGGCAGATCAATGACGACAAACGTCTGAGCTCATATATCATGTACCTAAGCATATAAGGCTATTGCTAATTGAATTACGGGTGACACTATCTGCTTCACACATCAATTGCTTTTGTACACGTTTTACAGCTCTCCAACAACGCCGTGAATGAGTTGTTCATTATTATGCTCTGCGGCTGCATCGATTGTGATTCCGCAAATGTTACGACTTCAAGTCGGCATCATGAGCGTTTCTCTTAATGTAATAAATAATTATATGCCTTTAACATTATATAACTGTATATAACATTAACATGCCCCAATTTATGTTATCAAATAAAGTACACCTCTTAAACACAGCATTTAGCCATTTTAGAAACTAAGGCAATCAAAGAAACTAATAAACACAAATAATATGCAATTTAATGATAAATGTATTGAATACTATAGAATAGCTTCAACAGTTTCATTCAGGTAGACATAGACATTAACAACATGGTTAGGTATTTATGTAAATACAAAATATAGTATGCATGTGTTTCTAGTGGTGTGTTGAATTTTGTAATAAAATCATTTTTGTCAACACTGTGTCCCCATGCTACCTATTTGTTACACAACAAATTTCTGTATCAAATTTAACCTGTAACTCACATATGCATTTTATAACTGTAAAAAGGGGATTCTTATGTATTTTTTAAATGCATTAGATTTCCATCTTCCCATTACTTGAATCTGATCATCCGATATTCCCATTGCAGCAGCACAGCTAGCTGCACCTATTCGAAAACTATGGCCCTTGTATCTATGAGTGTCACAATTTGCCCAACTTAATGCTACTTGTAAATGCTTACTAAAGAAAGATCTAGGAATTGGTGTTCCATCTAAAAAACAAAATAATGGACCAATTTTACTCCCCCTAATCATACAGTATTCCCATAAAGCCTGAACTGGGCACAGCTCACCCCTTTTGTCATTTCTACTAATATTCAGTTTGAAGCAGCTCTTTCCCACTGAGTGTTTGAACTGTTGCATATTTATTTCTATTTCTGTAGGTATTTTGTCTAGTATATTAAATGTAATTGCTGAGAATTGAATGTTGTGATTCTGACTGCCGTTATCCGTGATTTCTCCAAGTCGAAGAAAAGCATGAAATGCTATTAAAAACATAGCTTTTAATAAAACCTGATAAAATTTACAAATTCTCAGATGTGATAAAGATTCAATTAATTTTTCTAAAATAATTGGTGTAATGGGAAGTCTATTGTCTGGCTTTGCCTTCAATTTCCTTAACCCTTCCAGTTGCTTTTTTAACCACAAAACACTTAGATATGTCTGGAAAATTCGACATTTTTTGAATATAGTTGAGCATGGAAATGTATGTAGAAATAGTATTAAATGACAAATTTTTCAGTTTGCAATATGCAATGAATAAAACTATTGATTCAC
Source organism: Limnoperna fortunei (assembly GCA_944474755.1). Lineage (NCBI taxonomy): Eukaryota > Metazoa > Mollusca > Bivalvia > Mytilida > Modiolidae > Limnoperna > Limnoperna fortunei. The sequence continues at coordinate 87,825,004 of OX104111.1, forward strand.
TTGTCAACGGCAGTACTGAACTTGAAGGGAAATATTGACTTAAGAATATTTTGTAAACGTCAATCGCTTTTTTGTAGCCTCTTTTAGATGTTTCTGTCAAAGCACCCGATAATATATCATGAGCTGTGCTTACTAAAGTGGCTGAACTAGGTGGGTTATATCTGTTTGCACCTGGTCCATTGTTTGAGCCATTCTGAAAAACTCTGTCATCTGAAATCGAGATAAACAGTCTGCTAAATAATTAAATATCCCAGGGATATGGACTGCTTCAAACTGAATATCACATTTCAGACATTGCACCACTAACCGTCTGATTAATATCATAAGATACTTATCCTTAGAGGTTTGTTTATTAACACAATAAACCACCGATAAATTGTCACAATGAAAAAATATGTGTTTATGTTTAAGCTGTTCTCCCCAAATTTCCAGTGCAACCACTATCGGATATAACTCCCGAATTGCAATATGATACTCTAACCACCCTTCTGGCCATCTATGTGCAAACCACTGGGAACCTAAAATTCCCCCAAACCCTATGTTACTGGCGTCAGTATACATATGAAGAGTATTTGATGATTCAACTTGAAACTCTTTTATGAGGCCTTTGCCATTAAAATGTTCCAGAAAAATTGACCATGCCTGTAAATCTGACTTTGCCTCATTATTAAGCTTTCTTTTATGATGTGGTTTTTGTACACCTTTTGTCAGATCAATAATACGACGTAAAAAGGGCCTTCCAGGGGAAACAACAGCACATGCAAAATTTAGTAAACCTATTAAAGATTGTAACTCTAATAAAGTTGCCTTCTTCTTTCTTAAAAAGACTTTTAATAAATCCCTTAGTTTTTGTAATTTATCTTGAGGCAACCGAATTTCCATTTTTTCGGAATCTAATTCCAGTCCTAAAAACACCAAACATGTTGTTGGATGTTCTGTTTTACTTTCTTTAATAGGCATACCCAAAGTTTTAGCCATGTTTAAAAAATTTTCCAAATTTTTATCTCCCAAACTTATAGGAGGTGGAGCAACAAACAAAAAATCATCTAAAACATGAACACAGCCATGAATCCCTAATTTATTTTCAATAATCCAATGTATGGCTGTACTAAATTGTTCAAACAGATTACATGAATAACTTAACCCCATTGGTAAAGTTTTATCAAAATAAAATTGTTTCTCTATAGTAAAACCTAACAGATAAAAACTATCTGGGTGAATTGGGATTAATTTGTATGCAAGTTCAATGTCGGTTTTAGATAAATAACATTGAGAACCAAACTTTAACATAAGCTTGCATGCGTCCTGAACCGATTGATATTGTACTGTGGAACACTCAGGACTTATGCCATCATTGACAGAAAGACCTGGAGGATAAGATAAATGATGAATAACTCTGAACTCATTCTGAACCTTCTTTGGTACTAGACCCAAAGGGGAAGACTTGAAATTTTTAAATGGAGGATTGGAAAAGGGGCCTTCCACTCGCCCTGCCTCAATTTCTTTTTGAATTTTCTGTTTTAATATTAAGTTATTATCCCTTGCTGATTTCAAGTTGTCACAAAGTTTTGTTTCAATATCCCCTTCAAAAGGTATGTGAAATCCAAATCTAAAACCTTCTACTAAAAATTTTTTCTTATCTTCCTCATATCCATTTAAAAGTTCGTTTAATATTTCCCATTTTATTGGTGTACTTATCTTATAGTTTTTTTGACAAGTTAGGCTTTGTTCCAAGTTTTGCTCCCCCTGGCCCAGATTTTTGTCCACTAGTACCTGCATCTCTTTTTGTGCCTGTACTGACGACTGGGCTCCCTCCTGTATTATTGGGACAATTCTTTCTCCCATGGTTTGGGTTTTTACAATCTTGACAAAAGTGCCCATATGGGCATCTGACATTTGGCAGATCCCTGTGTTATTGAGGTTGTAACAATGCTTGAAGGCCAAATTTTTTGATGAGTTGAAGGATTTCCCTGATTGAAACTTCCATTTGTGACGAAAAGAACTATCCTTTCTCCCTTTGGAAGGTCCCCCTTTTCTCATTAACCCTAAGGCCAACGCTTCATTAAACAGTTCTCCATTTACTTCATCCCAAGGTAAATTTATTGGATCTTGTTTTCTCCATCGTCTAAAATTTTCATCATACACCATAGCCCCGTCAAAACCAGCTTTATCAGCTATATTTGAAATAGTATTGCCATATTTCATCAGTTTAGGTGCCTCAGCTGGGTACCTTTCACAATAAATTGAAACAAAAATGTGAAAAGTTGACAACCATTGTGTTAAGGATGTTATCTTCATCCTATTGTCTTGTTTAACAAAAGATATTGTATCATCATATTGTTGGGGAACAAAGGAATAGTTACATTTATTATGCCCCTTTGATTTTATTAAATCTGCAAAATCAACAAATTTATTGGCCCAAATGTTACCCTTAATTTTAGGGTCTATACCTAAGTCCAGTGGCCGAGCCAATCCGACATTACTTCTTCTCTGATTGTCTTTCTTCGTCATTCCACTTTCTTGTCCCAACATCTCATTCACCACTCCAGTCCGAATTTCTGGTGCCTGAACCTGTATATTATTTGACAGGGAGGCTACAATATCATCTGCTGAGGAGGGACCTGGTACAGGCTCAACTTGTGACGATTGTAATCTTGTATTAACGCTAGACCCTGTTTGGGTAATGGCCTTAACTACAGCTTCCGCTATCATTGGCATAGCTTCTGTCATCATTGACATGAACTGTTCCCTAAAATTATTGTCCAAAGCTCGTTCTGTGTTATTCTGAGTATTAGCCATAGTGCTATTCTGCGTATTAGTAACATTGCTATTCTGCGTATTGGTTGTAGTCGTCTCATCCTCAATAAATCGAGACGGCCTGGCCCTTTGACGTTCACGTCTTGTTTTCTTACGGGGTGGACCCTCTTTGTGCGACATGACTGAAAAAAATATATCATACATGTAAGTCTAGCATGACTCCTCAAGTAAAGTGATAATCTAAAGGATTTTGGATCCATCAAGCCTGTGAATAATGTACCATTTGTACATATCACATGTATAATATATTACACAACCGATTATAATCATAACAACTGTACCATTTGTACCTAAATAACCGCTGACAAAGTACATGTACCATTTGTACATACATAACTGCTATAAAGTACCATTTGTACATACAAAACTGCTTACAATGTACCATTTGTACATACATAACTGCTTACAATGTACCATTTGTACATACATAACTGCTTACAATTTACCATTTGTACATAAATAACTGCTTACAATGTACCATTTGTACATACATAACTGCTGACAATGTACCATTTGTACATAAATAAGTGCTTACAATGTACCATTTGTACATACAAAACTGCTGACAATGTACCATTTGTACATAAATAAGTGCTTACAATGTACCATTTGTACATACATAACTGCTGACGATGTACCATTTGTACATACATAACTGCTTACAATGTACCATTTGTACCATAGTATTTAATCCTCATATATAAAATATACTAGTACCATATGTACATGTACATATATTATGTTAATCAGGTACCATTTCATTTTGTACCTGGACATACTATAGTATAATGTACCTTATATCATTGTCCTTATAATGTACCATTTGTACATTAACTAATATGAAGTACCATTTGTACATTCAAATATCCTTCTACAAAAATGTACCAGTTGCACATTGCCTCATTTATAGGTAAAATATACCTATACAAATATGCATGTATACCATTTGTAAACCCAAGTCTTGTTCTTTTGTAAGTGACATGAACACACATATCTCCATTTTTGTACGTGTATGATTTTTTGCATCACGCTTCATTAATTTTGCCTTTTTGTTTGTGTTAGCCATATGCATTTTCTATATGTCCTATGACATTGCCTACATGTATAAAACAGATCAAATTTGTTTGTAGAAAGTAATTATAATAAGATACTTCATTCTTATTGTGTATAAGCTTTATTACTTTCTACGATCTGTCTATACTTAAACAACAACATAATCGTAAATACTTACCTAATGTTATAATGTAAGGACTAAGTAATTTCAAGATCTTGTAAGTGCTTGGATCATGGCACCCCTCAATTTTCTATAGTATTTTGGTAGACCAGCTGTTTTGTTCAAATGAACCCCATCTACGAAAATATTTTCTTCAGGATTCTTTACCCCGGAAATGTTCCAATATCTAATGTTCGAATATTTTTTAAGTTCGTTTTTTAACAACTGATTAGCAATAATAACATTTGCATTGTAAATTTCATGACTTATTTCCGCTCTAACTTTCAGTCTCGGTAGCAATTGCAAAATACTGCATGTTACGGTTTTGTGAGAAAAATTTGATATGCACAGATTTGAGAAAAGTACCAATTTTCTTACTATCACTTCTAAATCATCGATTCCGATTCCCTTATGATCTAGATCATTTCCGCCAATGTGCACGATGATATGGTCCGGATTCTGAGTAATAACAAAGTCTAACAATCTTCTGGTATGTGTATTATTTAATATTTTTCCTCCCGGAATACCAAAAAGTTCGATTTGATTTATTCCACGTAAATTAAAATCAGTTGTGTCATTTTCCTGAACGAATTGTTTAAGACGATTCACGTGTGAACTCCCTATCACAACAAATTTCATTATTTACAATGTCATATCAAAGTCGATCGTGGCGCCATTCTGGTAATGAATATTCATAATGGAAAAAGAAATCCGGTGATGCTTATTAAAAGGAACTTTACGAACAAAGTTTTAAAAATGTTGCAAACTATGTGATTCTATGTCCGTTATTATAGGCGCATCCTTATTAATATTACATATCCCATCATTTATGTAGATCCGTATAAATCCAAGATATTTGCCGTGGGCGAAATAATTAATTAGGTCACACGCAGCATCACCGCGTCAGCAAGTCCACAATTGAAATCCTCTCCTAAGCATAATAATAAAACGCAAATTGTTATAGCAATTGTTCTATATTTTTCTTACCTTAACTGTCGCCGTATCGCACACATTTCACGTTACACAAATCACTTAAATCGAAAGTTTTGGAACTTTTAATCCACTTTGTTGAACTTCAAGATTTCAGAAAATATGGAAATTAGCAATGATGCATTATGGGTACCTAACTATATACACTTAAATTCTTGATTTATCTCCCTTTGCGCAGTTTGCCAAAAAATCATTTATTATCTAACGAAAATAAATTTATATTTAAACTTAACACGCAGGGTTACCATTCATTCGACCTTAGTTACTACTTATTACTGTGAAAACGTGTAGAAATGTGAAAGTACACGTGTGGCTAATTGATGACTAAATATTAGGGGAATAATATACAGCATGCAATCCGCAATGTGGCGACTTATTATTATAGTTAATGACATTGAAATACTAATCTAGTGTAAATATTGTTTATAGGATGTCATTTACACGAATCGGTGTTGCTACAATAACACTTAATTTTCTTTTACTTTGCATTAGGAAAAATGCTCGTGTGGCTAAGTGATATTCCTGAAAGGTAAAGGGGAAAAACATATAATAACCATTACAAACTGGCTTAATATGTTTAAATCGGAAGAAACAAAACTCAACTATTAAAAACCCCCTTAATGCTGTAGTATGAACTACATTATTTACAATCTTCTCTCGCAGAAAGTCGGAATCATAGGATTTTTAAGAACAAATTTATATATTTATTATTTTATTATTGAAATGTTTATTAGATGATGTGGATTTTGTTTCGCAAGTTACAGCTTTGAACAGTTTTGGGATAACGACAAATAGAGTGGAAGTTCCCAACTGATACAGTAATGTGTTGATAAGAATACTATTTTTAAATTGATATTTATGCATAACAGAAAACACATCTAACAAGCCGTTATTCATAGGTAAAATAAATCGTTGATCGCTGTACGAGTACAAATATGTCTTCTCAGAACAGCCTGTACAGTCTAGATTCAAGGACGAGAGATAAAACTTATTCTGCTGGTTGACTGAGGTTGTGTGATATACGTTCCCAACATAAATCGGAAGCGTAAATTGTATGTGTAGTTCTGTGAACAATATATCGCAGTTAGCTAGGCAAGTGCGAGGTCTTAGAAATTCAGTTGTTTCCCCTAATGAATAATAATGCCCTTGTTTTTTGGCGACACATCACAGTAATGTTTGGCCGAGTCGTTTTCGTTTTATCTTCTACATTGACAATCAAAACTTCCTCTCCCTGTACTGCCTTTCCCGCCTAAGTATATCTTACTTCATACCTATTGATCTTCTCTGTAAAACCCATATTACATCACATCAATGCAATGCGATATCAGGTACTAGAATATGAATTCATTTATCAGGTTCAGCTTAAGGCATTTATTTTTATAGTTTACATACATACTTAATCAATGGTAACTAATGAACCGTACACAGCATATGAATCAAATCACTAATTAAAAAAAACAAGATTGAAATGAAATCCTAGATGAGTGGCGCAGGGAATTAGTAGTCACGCAACACAATCGAATGAATTGGATAACAGAATATCTCATATTTGTATTACAATCGGCCTTGCAAATACATTCATACCAAAACATCGTGTAAAACTAAACTATTACCTTCAAATAGGTTTTAAATAAAAATGAATTTTTAATAATTATCTATTATAATTTAAAGTGACAATTGAATTCTTTAGATTTGGCATATTGCCACATTATAAAAATAACACTTTAAAAGTGCATACACCGCGAAATTTCAAAAGCGCTTCCAACGGGAAGTCGTGGTTTACTCAACCGTCTATCAGTAGTGTATGAAAGGAACATGCTTGATGGTCCAATTCGTCATAACGTAAATTGTATCATGCAGCGGTTGGATACTCTACCAGAAACATCATCATCGGACGACTACACGCTGGAGTCTCCCATAGTGATGTTGCACGGACCGAGAATGTGAACAAGAGTGCCAGTTCCAGACCATGGGCCCGATTCCAACAGACTGATTTGCGAAGAATCATCTCCCTAACTGTCAGAAACCGGCTGCGACAACATGGAATTAGACACAGGAGACTGTATTTTGGAGTAGCTTTTATGGCGTTACATCGGATCGGGAATGAGACAGATGGTACAACAGGTTTAGGGTTTTGGACATTCAAGAACTGGCGCAGAATCTTAAGTGACGAGTCGCGGTTCCTACTACAGAAGGGTGATGTTTGAACAGATTTACCACTGACGAAATGAACGATTCGCGCAGTCATGTGTCCTGGAAATAGATAAATTCGGCGGAGGCAGCGTCGTGCTGTGGGCGGCGGTATATGATGACAGAGTTTGTATACGTACCACGCAAATTAATGGTTCAGTGGTACAGAGACGACATCATTTCAATTATCGACAACTAGAGGGAATTGTTCCAACAGGATAATGCTATGCCGCTTAAAGCTCAACTAACCAGTGATTTGCTAGAGCGGAACAACATTAATGTGATTCCAAGGCGTTCAGCATCGCCGGATTTAAATACCATCGAACATCTATGGAACCAACTGAACAAACGTGTGCCAACCACCACCGCAGACCCTGGATCAACTTCGACAGATGTTGGAAGAGGAATTGCATGGAATACCCCACAATGATGTTCGTATCGAGTCCATACCAAGGAGATGCAGAGCAGTGCTGACTTCTCCAGATGGTTTACACACGTTACTAACTTGACAGGAAGTGACTTTGAACTGTGATTTGTGCAAGGAATTACTATTACTTCGCATACAACAAACATTTTAAGTGCATATCGTTCGTGTTATTGTAAAACGTTTATTTAAATGGCGCTCATTAAACATATTAAAATCCACAATGCGTTTCTTTTTTTTGAAGCCTAAATATGTTTATAAAGACGCAATCCCGTTTAAGATGGAGGTAGTTTTACAACAGAAAGTAATTTTAATGAAATGAACAAGTCGCCTACAGAAGAAATGAAGTTGAACACATCCCAAATATCTCCCGACCAACACCATAGCTATCATCAGTTTAAAGTACAGAATACAGTGTTTTGCTTAAAATGACTCGTAAGATAATCACAATAGACCCTAACTCCTGGTCAAGCTTTTACGTTTTTGCAAAATAATTATATAGCACTACAGATAACTGATAAAAGTTTGTTTCAAAACAATAAATCTATTATTTCCGAAAATATTCATTGAAAAATTATGTATAAGAGATAAAATTCCCTTGAATAAAATACCAACTAACGGTTAGTTAAAAAAATTTATTTGGGCTAATTCAATTGAAATGCTTAAAATAAATTAAAACAAATTCACTTCCTTTTTTTCAGAAATATAAAGACGACCACAAAGATAAACGACATCCCATCCTGCCATCACACGCAGAATAGCGTTTCATATTGTTTATCATTTTGTAACACTGACAACCTAAATCCCGACGAGTGTGTAACTTGTTTTCCCTATTCTTGTGGGATAAAGATCCCTTTTGTGGATTTCGAAAACAAGTAGGATCATTTATCAGCCTTGAAATGCTAGCTTTTCCGCCCATACCCAACACTTCCGACTTTTCACGTGGGAGTCAGATTGTCTTCTCAATTAGTCCACTCACTTTTTCGAATTGATTGTTTTAATTAATCCTACCGGCATCGCCGAAATTATTATAGATTTGCACTTCATCCGTCAGTATATCAGTCGTTAGTCAAAAACACATGTTTTCTGGACGTTTTGTCCAAAAATACTCTACTCGATCGGAGCTCGGAACTGAAATAAATCTATAGTAAGGTTGAAAACCAATAACTTTTATTGCAATTGAAGCCCATTTAATTACCATATAAATATCATTTCACACGGACATAATTTCCCTTGTAATTGAACAAATCTAAAATATGTTTAATTTTGATCACAACATAACTTACATACAAGTATTATTCACATTGAAGTAATCAGAAGATGAGGAGATTGATAACGGGACTAAGATGTTTGTTTTATTGTTAACATGAAAAACCACAAAATTGAAGTGTAGTTCATTTCATATCTATAAAACACACGATTACAAACATTTTAATGTTGTAGGATAGACATTGCCAACAGTACTGTAGTCAAGCTTTTAAAACCACTCCTTTAACGATCCAATTGAGAACTCTACCTTATATAATATTTACGGTTCGTCACGGAATATAGTGTGGATTTATGAAAATAATACATTTTATTTTATTTTGTTTTATTTTACGGACACCCGCAACTTTATTTCAATGCATTTAAATGCCATTTGTATATATAGCATCGTCGTAAACTATGACCCTTATTATCTTTTTATATGTTTAAATTCAACCATTTTGTTATTGTTCATTTATGGTTTTTCATATAACATATGTGAAATTTTGTTTGTTTACATAATTACTTACATAAATATCAAAATTGCTTTTATTTAGACGTATTTTAATATGTGTGACTGTGTATTAAAATGGGTAGGAAACCGACCAAGCAATAAGACCGACTGTCAAGGGTCGATAACAAATCAGACGGGAAACACAAGCAACACGAAACAAAAACACAAAAAGTAAATAACAAGTACCCGAAGTAAAAACCATGGTACCCTCAGATGATCCGGACAAGTAAGCAATGCCTGCCTTTACCCGTAGTTACTGATTGTCATGTCTAGGGAAAAGTGAAATCAAGAAATAGGAAATACTACCTATGACAGCAAAAAATTTCCGATTGTATTTAAGATATGCATATAAGTCATGGTTGACGGCCATAGATGTCAAGATTTTATTCTTAAGACGATGATTGGTTTAATCCTTTTTTTTCCTTATTGTGTAAGTCTTCAATGATTTTCCTTTAGTTTATGTATTATTAGGTTCTTCCCAACTACATTATTTTTTTCAAACATCTAAAACCCAACAGTTAAAGAAGTACTCAACATATCATTTTGGTCTTTCCGGACAGATTTTTGGCAATGAAAGTCATTTCGGAAGTCAGGTTTTAAAAGTCACTTTGTTCACATCTAGCAACCACATTTTCGGGTTGAGGACAACATTTCTTGTTGAAAAGTCACTTCCGGTTACATAGGTTTTCTGAACGTATGTGGGAAAGACCTTCTTATTTTTTTTAAACTATTTCCCCTAACTATATTTTATTGTTTGTACCTTATTTTATTTCGTTTAGTTAGTTCAGTACTGTTCAGGTGTATTTGTTTTGTTGCTGTGAAACTGTTTTAAATCCCTTTCACCAGTTTAAACCTACCAATGAATAATTTATGTGACTGTTCTAATCCGTTATGTTATGCCTTCTTATTTGTTCTGAACGTTACTTGTTTTTCGTAAGTATGTTGGTGACTTAGTGTTCTGTCTTGGTGATAAAGGAATTGTAAGGTTTGTATTTTTAATCTCTTGTTTAGATCTTTAAGTATTATATGAAAAACATAATTTGCGGATGAATGTTCTAAAGTAATGACAAGACAAAATTACATGCGTCATCAAAATTTTCTTCTAACAAAATGTAAATGATAGCAAATATAATAGACAAAAAATAAATTGTTTCAATGAATGAAACAAATGACTACCTAATGAATATCAAGGATAAGTTAAACATTGTCACATATCCGTTTGAGAGGCTTCCAAGAAATTAATTGACCTCGTCCATTAAAAATAATTATTACAATACCATTTACGGAGGTTTTATTGATCAAATCACCATTACTAGTCTCGTATGAATATTTTCACCTGGATGCGAATCGTGACAAATAATCTGCTAGGGCAATTTTAAAATATGATCTTCCTTCAACAAATTGTAAATAATTACATCAGCATATTTAATTTATACACTGATACAATTCTTTCTGGTTGTTTTTGTCTGTAATAATGTAGTTTTTTATTGATTGATACTTACGAAACAATAAACGGGAAGAGCAATGAACCTCCGGGGACATTATAACCACTGTAAGTGTGTACGGTATTGGATAGGGGCGGAAAACTTAGCCTTTAGTAACTACTACGACAAGTATACTTTTGTTAAATGTACAAATGGGCTTTTTAATGCAAGGTGCGTGGCACTATTCAAACCCGATACCCATCATAAACTATGGTTCACAGAAAGGCTTTCAGTTGAGTGATAGATTGAATGCTTGCTTAAGGTCCAGCGAGGTATATTTTATCTATGTTCAGAACAAGAACAAGTTAACAAATGAACACGTGAAACAGGGCTTGCACATTCGGGAACAAAATTTTGACTGCAACTGGAATAATTGGTAGGGTAGAGAATTAAGACTTTTGGTCATAAATAGAACTTACCTTTGCATTCATTTCAATCTTTAAAAACTGTCAATTGAATCTAGACTTTCAGCTGATTTGAAATTGTTTGACATTCATATCTCTTTTTTTTTCATGACAGCATTTGTTTTCGATTAAATGGCGATTTAAATTCATAGTTCATATGACATTAGTCAAATGTGGTGTAGAAAAAACTCATATCTGCTGGTTCTCTTACGATATTTGTTTTCTTAATTTTCTTTAAATTATTAAGTGATGTTTCACAAAATATTTCATTAAACCCTTCATTTGCCAAAATATTCTGACTTGTTGATTAAATGGAATATGGCTAGCTTGAATCGTATCGTGTTCCTTTTTATAAAGCAGTTTATTGTATATCACTGTAGAACGCAATCATTCTATTTTAATATTTCTAAATTGTGACGTGATAAAATATTTTAAATCTAGTTCGTGCAATATAAAATAGCAATTTATTCCAAATTGTTGTGCAATTACCCACTATTCATGACATGTTTTATCTAACACGAACTATACAGTTCTAAATAATAGTTTCACAATGTATAATTTTCTACCACACCATGTTACATTATTTTCCAATAGTCTTATGTCCTAAGTGTTAACATCTGGTATATCATTTATCAAGATTATAATTATCGTGGAATTAATAAAAACCCTCTAAAATAACATAACAATTCCAGGCACAAATACAGTTGCATTTTTATAATTACTACGTTGATTATTTATTCAGGTTGTGTTTCGTAGTGTTCAGATAGGTGTCAGTAATAATACAGTAATGCATTCAATTAATTGTAGTTTTCATTGCAATATTTATAGGGGCCTCGGTGGCCGAGTGGTCAAGGTAGTTCGTTTACTATTGATCACGTGGTCTGTCAACACTGAGATTGCGGGTTCGATTCTCACTGCAGGCAGGGTGTACTCGACTCCAATCTTAATTGACAAGGATTGCCAGTTTTCCTACCGCAGGTCGGGGGTTCTCTCCGGGTACTCAGGCTTCCTCCCCCAATAAAAACTGGACGCCATGAAATAGCTGAAAAATTGCTGAAAGTGGCGTTAAAACACCATTCAAACAATCAAAGCAATATTTATATCTTCAGTTCCCGAGTCAACACAAAATTTGTCGTTTTTAATAAATGTTTTATAGACATTTATGTAAATTAAAATGAAGGTACTGTCATCTAAACACCAAATAACAATATTGCAGAATATATGTATAGGGTAAAGACATTGTTGATAACACATTAATTATTAAAGTATTTAAACTTACAAAAATGTAAACCGAGTGATACGACAGGTGCCATGCGTGGAACGCTAACGATTGTTTAAGCGGGGTTCGTTTTATTTAATTGTCTGTTTTTGTATTGTGTGTCTGTTTGTTATCTTGTTGCCTCCTTTTTTGTTAACCATGGTTTTGCCTGTCCTTGACTTATGGTTCCCGAATGCTCCTCGGTATCTTTGTTTTTATTCTGGCCTAAACCAAAATTATTAAATTTTTGGCGTTGCCTTCCGACTCGCGATTTCGCGTGCAAAATTACATTGGCTAACATAATTTGTAAATAAAAAAAATAACTCATGGGGATAATATTAACACAAGTGGTAGGCATTTATATTCGATAATTGTATAGCGAGGTTTAACATACGAACATCAAGACCCATCTCTTGTGGAAAAGTGTGGAAAAACTAATATTACATATCAAAACTACTGTATATGTCAAGTTAGGCTGGCTATATACAACGAAGGACTAAATATTTCTATATTAAACTGTTTCCGTAAAATATTGTCTAGAATTTTCATAAAAAACACATTGCATGTATGCAAGTAATAATTTTGAATCGAACACCTATCATTTCTGTAAACGAATTTCTCTCAAATTTTGCCCTATATTAGTCGTACACACAAACAAGACAAACATAGAGCGAGATAAAATATGTTGCGAGGCATGATCGTTTCATCGTGATTGGGTCTTTCCAATTCTGTATGCTTGACCAACGGCTCTCATCAGACGCGAGCAATGTATTGCAGATGTGTTATTGTGTTTGTATACAGACTTAATCAGCATTTTATGAAAAGCTGTTTACGATTCGTGATTTTTTAAGTTTAAGAATCCATTTATCGTAAGGCAACACTTTTAAAAACTGTGTACGAAGTGCGTTCCAATATTAGTGTTGGTCTAAATATGTTATTTATGTGTAGATTGTTGCTCAAACGTCTATTTATAGACTATACAAAGAATTCAGTTTTACCTGTTTATAAAACTACATCTTTAACCTGTTAAAGCTAATCGCTTGTATGGTGTTATGCTCTGCATAGACACATCAAATGCATTAACAATGACAGATCATAAAATCAAGCAAACATAAATGAAAGGTCAATGTCAAATATTTCAGACATTGAAAACTTGTAGCAATACCCCGAGACTTATTTCCACTACCAGATGCATCGACACAAATCACAAATATTTGATTAAGGATTTACTAAAGGTACACATATGGAAGTCCAATCCAAAGTAAACTAATAAAATAACAAATTGACATATTGAATTGTTTTAATCTAAGTGTGCAAATTATACATGTTTGGACACTAATAGAGATCATTGTCTATATTTTTAAAACGTTAATGATTTCTGCTTTCAGAATAAAATAATTGTGTCATTCTTCCATTAAAGGATTCTACGTTCGTTTTTAACAGAAAGAATACGTTTTTACATTACACATCCTACGTTGTTATGTCCGGAAAAAACTTTATTGAAACAGTCTATACTAAAAGCGGAAAAGATACATTCATTCATTCTTTATTTCCTCTATGATAGAGATTATAAATGTTACGATTTCAGATAATACAATACAATATTATATATATCAGAACATGTCAGAACATATTTACATAAATATATAGTAAGTAAAGAACATTATTAAATGAAAATTTATAATGGCAGTAACTGACGACATTATATACATAATCTGCTGTATTGGGCAGATGATTTAAAAATATGGATGTATGATAGGAGGTGGAGGGAACCCATATCACTTTCACTGATACTTGTTTGTGGCTGTTTCCCCAACATAAGTCTAAAAAGATCTTCACCATCCAACTCGCTTAACTCGGCATAAAGTTCTACAGTAAAGTTTTCTAAGATTAAGTCGAACCATATGTCTCGGAGATTTTGAGTACACGGACAACTGACACAAGCATGTACCATTAGGTCATAAAATGGTCTTCTACAAATCTGACATATTTGTTCGTAATCACTCGGTATCGTCGATATAATTTTTGCAACGAAGTATGCTGCTCTTAAAACATAACTATTAGTTGGAATTGTCCAAACTTTGGCTTTACTAATGTTATTGTGTATTTCTCGGAATCTGGTGAAGTCACTATTGGTTATCACTCGATTTGACCATTCATCATCATGTTTGTTGTTTACTGCGTTTATTACCATATGAACATCAAGACTCACCTCTTGTGGAAAAGTGTGGAAAAACTAATATTACATATCAAAACTACTGTATATGTCAAGTTAGGCTGGCTATATACAACGAAGGACTAAATATTTCTATATTAAACTGTTTCCGTAAAATATTGTCTAGAATTTTCATAAAAAACACATTGCATGTATGCAAGTAATAATTTTGAATCGAACACGTATCATTTCTGTAAACGAATTTCTCTCAAATTTTGCCCCATATTAGTCGTACACACAAACAAGACAAACATAGAGCGAGATAAAATATGTTGCGAGGCATGATCGTTTCATCGTGATTGGGTCTTTCCAATTCTGTATGCTTGACCAACGGCTCTCATCAGACGCAAGCAATGTATTGCAGATGTGTTATTGTGTTTGTATACAGACTTAATCAGCATTTTATGAAAAGCTGTTTACGATTCGTGATTTTTTAAGTTTAAGAATCCATTTATCGTAAGGCAACACTTTTAAAAACTGTGTACGAAGTGCGTTCCAATATTAGTGTTGGTCTAAATATGTTATTTATGTGTAGATTGTTGCTCAAACGTCTATTTATAGACTATACAAAGAATTCAGTTTTACCTGTTTATAAAACTACATCTTTAACCTGTTAAAGCTAATCGCTTGTATGGTGTTATGCTCTGCATAGACACATCAAATGCATTAACAATGACAGATCATAAAATCAAGCAAACATAAATGAAAGGTCAATGTCAAATATTTCAGACATTGAAAACTTGTAGCAATACCCCGAGACTTATTTCCACTACCAGATGCATCGACACAAATCACAAATATTTGATTAAGGATTTACTAAAGGTACACATATGGAAGTCCAAAACCAAAGTAAACTAATAAAATAACAAATTGACATATTGAATTGTTTTAATCTAAGTGTGCAAATTATACATGTTTGGACACTAATAGAGATCATTGTCTATATTTTTAAAACGTTAATGATTTCTGCTTTCAGAATAAAATAATTGTGTCATTCTTCCATTAAAGGATTCTACGTTCGTTTTTAACAGAAAGAATACGTTTTTACATTACACATCCTACGTTGTTATGTCCGGAAAAAACTTTATTGAAACAGTCTATACTAAAAGCGGAAAAGATACATTCATTCATTCTTTATTTCCTCTATGATAGAGATTATAAATGTTACGATTTCAGATAATACAATACAATATTATATATATCAGAACATGTCAGAACATATTTACATAAATATATAGTAAGTAAAGAACATTATTAAATGAAAATTTATAATGGCAGTAACTGACGACATTATATACATAATCTGCTGTATTGGGCAGATGATTTAAAAATATGGATGTATGATAGGAGGTGGAGGGAACCCATATCACTTTCACTGATACTTGTTTGTGGCTGTTTCCCCAACATAAGTCTAAAAAGATCTTCACCATCCAACTCGCTTAACTCGGCATAAAGTTCTACAGTAAAGTTTTCTAAGATTAAGTCGAACCATATGTCTCGGAGATTTTGAGTACACGGACAACTGACACAAGCATGTACCATTAGGTCATAAAATGGTCTTCTACAAATCTGACATATTTGTTCGTAATCACTCGGTATCGTCGATATAATTTTTGCAACGAAGTATGCTGCTCTTAAAACATAACTATTAGTTGGAATTGTCCAAACTTTGGCTTTACTAATGTTATTGTGTATTTCTCGGAATCTGGTGAAGTCACTATTGGTTATCACTCGATTTGACCATTCATCATCATGTTTGTTGTTTACTGCGTTTATTACCATATGAACATCAAGACTCACCTCTTGTGGAAAAGTGTGGAAAAACTAATATTACATATCAAAACTACTGTATATGTCAAGTTAGGCTGGCTATATACAACGAAGGACTAAATATTTCTATATTAAACTGTTTCCGTAAAATATTGTCTAGAATTTTCATAAAAAACACATTGCATGTATGCAAGTAATAATTTTGAATCGAACACGTATCATTTCTGTAAACGAATTTCTCTCAAATTTTGCCCCATATTAGTCGTACACACAAACAAGACAAACATAGAGCGAGATAAAATATGTTGCGAGGCATGATCGTTTCATCGTGATTGGGTCTTTCCAATTCTGTATGCTTGACCAACGGCTCTCATCAGACGCAAGCAATGTATTGCAGATGTGTTATTGTGTTTGTATACAGACTTAATCAGCATTTTATGAAAAGCTGTTTACGATTCGTGATTTTTTAAGTTTAAGAATCCATTTATCGTAAGGCAACACTTTTAAAAACTGTGTACGAAGTGCGTTCCAATATTAGTGTTGGTCTAAATATGTTATTTATGTGTAGATTGTTGCTCAAACGTCTATTTATAGACTATACAAAGAATTCAGTTTTACCTGTTTATAAAACTACATCTTTAACCTGTTAAAGCTAATCGCTTGTATGGTGTTATGCTCTGCATAGACACATCAAATGCATTAACAATGACAGATCATAAAATCAAGCAAACATAAATGAAAGGTCAATGTCAAATATTTCAGACATTGAAAACTTGTAGCAATACCCCGAGACTTATTTCCACTACCAGATGCATCGACACAAATCACAAATATTTGATTAAGGATTTACTAAAGGTACACATATGGAAGTCCAAAACCAAAGTAAACTAATAAAATAACAAATTGACATATTGAATTGTTTTAATCTAAGTGTGCAAATTATACATGTTTGGACACTAATAGAGATCATTGTCTATATTTTTAAAACGTTAATGATTTCTGCTTTCAGAATAAAATAATTGTGTCATTCTTCCATTAAAGGATTCTACGTTCGTTTTTAACAGAAAGAATACGTTTTTACATTACACATCCTACGTTGTTATGTCCGGAAAAAACTTTATTGAAACAGTCTATACTAAAAGCGGAAAAGATACATTCATTCATTCTTTATTTCCTCTATGATAGAGATTATAAATGTTACGATTTCAGATAATACAATACAATATTATATATATCAGAACATGTCAGAACATATTTACATAAATATATAGTAAGTAAAGAACATTATTAAATGAAAATTTATAATGGCAGTAACTGACGACATTATATACATAATCTGCTGTATTGGGCAGATGATTTAAAAATATGGATGTATGATAGGAGGTGGAGGGAACCCATATCACTTTCACTGATACTTGTTTGTGGCTGTTTCCCCAACATAAGTCTAAAAAGATCTTCACCATCCAACTCGCTTAACTCGGCATAAAGTTCTACAGTAAAGTTTTCTAAGATTAAGTCGAACCATATGTCTCGGAGATTTTGAGTACACGGACAACTGACACAAGCATGTACCATTAGGTCATAAAATGGTCTTCTACAAATCTGACATATTTGTTCGTAATCACTCGGTATCGTCGATATAATTTTTGCAACGAAGTATGCTGCTCTTAAAACATAACTATTAGTTGGAATTGTCCAAACTTTGGCTTTACTAATGTTATTGTGTATTTCTCGGAATCTGGTGAAGTCACTATTGGTTATCACTCGATTTGACCATTCATCATCATGTTTGTTGTTTACTGCGTTTATTACCATATGAACATCAAGACTCACCTCTTGTGGAAAAGTGTGGAAAAACTAATATTACATATCAAAACTACTGTATATGTCAAGTTAGGCTGGCTATATACAACGAAGGACTAACTATTTCTATATTAAACTGTTTCCGTAAAATATTGTCTAGAATTTTCATAAAAAACACATTGCATGTATGCAAGTAATAATTTTGAATCGAACACGTATCATTTCTGTAAACGAATTTCTCTCAAATTTTGCCCTATATTAGTCGTACACACAAACAAGACAAACATAGAGCGAGATAAAATATGTTGCGAGGCATGATCGTTTCATCGTGATTGGGTCTTTCCAATTCTGTATGCTTGACCAACGGCTCTCATCAGACGCAAGCAATGTATTACAGATGTGTTATTGTGTTTGTATACAGACTTAATCAGCATTTTATGAAAAGCTGTTTACGATTCGTGATTTTTCAAGTTTAAGAATCCATTTATCGTAAGGCAACACTTTTAAAAACTGTGTACGAAGTGCGTTCCAATATTAGTGTTGGTCTAAATATGTTATTTATGTGTAGATTGTTGCTCAAACGTCTATTTATAGACTATACAAAGAATTCAGTTTTACCTGTTTATAAAACTACATCTTTAACCTGTTAAAGCTAATCGCTTGTATGGTGTTATGCTCTGCATAGACACATCAAATGCATTAACAATGACAGATCATAAAATCAAGCAAACATAAATGAAAGGTCAATGTCAAATATTTCAGACATTGAAAACTTGTAGCAATACCCCGAGACTTATTTCCACTACCAGATGCATCGACACAAATCACAAATATTTGATTAAGGATTTACTAAAGGTACACATATGGAAGTCCAATCCAAAGTAAACTAATAAAATAACAAATTGACATATTGAATTGTTTTAATCTAAGTGTGCAAATTATACATGTTTGGACACTAATAGAGATCATTGTCTATATTTTTAAAACGTTAATGATTTCTGCTTTCAGAATAAAATAATTGTGTCATTCTTCCATTAAAGGATTCTACGTTCGTTTTTAACAGAAAGAATACGTTTTTACATTACACATCCTACGTTGTTATGTCCGGAAAAAACTTTAATGAAACAGTCTATACTAAAAGCGGAAAAGATACAGCAGCATTAATAGTTTACTAAAATAATAATTTAATTGTAAAACCTTTTTTAAATGAACGAGTCTGGTTTCTCATTGTCGTTAGCTTATAATGTAAAATTTAAATATGCGTTAACGAATCAGTCAGAAGTTTGTTTCGCTTAATTGTTTGAATGTTTTATCAACTTCTAGCGAGCAATATTTCAGATATATTCAGGACGAACAAACTCATTAACAGTCTGGCAGCCATGTTGGATCTCTTATTGGCAGCGAAACTAAATTGAAAGAGAACTATCCTGAATTCATTTCTGCACGATTTAGTGTTAATGAGTAGTTTATGACAGTTTTCCAGGGTCCTACGTTAAGCTATGTTCCACTGCAAGCTTGTTTTTTCCGCTACAATGGGCTACATTTTCTGCACCTTTACACACTTTATATGTTTCCTGTGTCATGAACATTATTTTTGCCCTTGGGTCCATCTTTTTTAATGAATTTTTTAGTTTGTTAACTTGTTCTCGTCATGAATATAGCTTCAATTATGCTTTCTGTGGCCATACTGGAATGACTCCCAGTGCTCGGCCCACATAGCAGCTCAGCTCGTTCCTTAGTGGCGGATAGGGGAGACCCTCTTTTTGGCATTGCCATGTCATAATACGGAAAGTCTGGCCGCAGACCGTAGTGGATGAAGGGTTTGAAGTGTACCACGTTCCTGGAAGAATAAAGACCCATTTGTAGTTTTCGAAATAGATTAGACTTATTGTAGCCGCTATTAAAGACTATATTCCTCGTCCATAACCAAAACATACTTGTCCAGTGCTGTCATGTTCCATTCCAACCAGTTTTTACTATTGATTGTATTGTGTGTTAACTTGTTCTCGTCCTGAATATAGCAGAAATACTGATCGCTGGAGATAATGCAACCATTCTGTTGGACGTACAGAAAAAATCCAATCAATTTCCATTTGCATTTTGAAAATATAAACACATCAAATCCTCCATTATTTTTTGTTTGTCTTTCAACACATATTTCGTTATCAGAGTCGTCTTTATTCACTTCGTCACTGATTTAAGTTACTGGTATACATTCATTATTACTGCACAGCAATAGCAACTGCCTAATGACTTTTTTTTATACCTGACAACTGACAATTTATTCACATGTTTTAGGCCACTGCACCATATGCGTGGGGTAAGGTATTGGTAAAACGATTCAGGTAATTCCAAAAAAAGAAAATCATTTCTATACAGGCGGACGTGTCGCATGAATATCTTTTGCGTAAATCTACGATTTATTCGTCAAATGCCAAAAACTAGCCTGAAGCAATAGTGTTGTGTCAAGCTTCTCGTATATGATCTTACAACCTCCATAGTAATGAGTTTTATATAAAGATGACTGTTAAAATCTGTCGTGTTTCGGAATATTTTAGATAGTTATAAGTTGTGATATGAATAATAAAGATTAACATTTCTATTCTGATTCCATACACAAACTTTAAGGAAAGACAAATCATCAAATGTATTTAATTTCAAAAACAAAAGCAGACAAATTTGCAGCTTGATCATATTTCATATTATGCATTAAAGAAGAAATTTGAAAACTAATTGCCTGCAGTTTTCTTTGTTCCTCTTTTCTCTACAAAATACAATTAGTCGAAACAATCTATATTGTAAACATGATAGCTTACTTTAACAGCAGAAACGCTTTTGATTTCTGCTTTGTTACGATTCTTGATTATAGATGTTGAATTTCTCAATAAAAATAAATGGATTCCCGTTACATTAACAATGTACGGGTACTAGTATTTCTTATTCTGCCAATTCCCCAAAGCACAATTTGTGTTAATTAATGGCAGTAATGTTAACATTGTTAGAAATTTTCTTCATCAAGAAACACAAAAGTGATTTCCATGTTCCATGGTGAAAGCCCTGTAAGAAAATGATGGTATGTTAGATATTTTTGGCATCGTCTAGTATCTAGTAGAAGCAATTTTACTTTTAATATCCAGAAAATCCCAGACTGAAAAAATCCTATTACACCGCTCAAATTGACTTCTTTTTGAGTTTCTGTTAGAAGATGATCTAAAATTTAGATTCAACTGCTTGTGTAGCGCCAATTTGGAGTTGAGGTTACTACCAAGACAAAAAATTAACAATTCGTAAATTATGACATACCATACGCGATTTAATGGTTGCTTATGGTTTAGCCAGAATCATTGCAGCTATATTCGGGCGAAAACAAGTTAACAAAAAAAATCAATTCATTCGGGAAGTGAAATGGACAAACAAGTTTTCCCTACCACCGGACAAAAATTGTATTGAAAGGAGCGTAGTAGTATCCGAACACTGTTTACACTATGGTCCGCGATCAGGCGTTTTGTAATAGGATCTTGACCCCTGCCCAAACGAGACCCTGGGAACTAATACTTTCGATATGTGAGTTCTATTAAGTAGTTGCTTGTACATTTACATAAAAATATTGATATTTTCACCGAAAAGCAGCCGTCTAAAGTTCTATCAGCAAATACATTTGCAATTATAGGACGCATTATCCGAATTAAGGTTGAAGAATAATAAAATGTCTTGACCTAACATCTGATTAATAATTTATTTGATATTATCATAAAGCGTGCGACATCAGTTCATAAATAAATCATTCATGTTCAACAATGTAACCGGAACACATTTAGTTGTTGTCAGGACGAACCATTAAAAATTAATAGTCAACGTTGAGTATACAGTTAATTCACATTTTTTATGCATTTTTGTTTAAAACGTTAAGATGCCATTTAAGTTTAGCTAAGGTCGGCCAAATAGAAACGATCTTTACAAGAATTTAGAAAAGGGACTAAGACTACTAGAAATATACTTATACATTCTGCAAAGTACCTCAGTAGAAATAAATATTTGTGTAACTGGCACCAAAACTTTGCTTTAATGTTGAAAGCAATGAAAACTTTTGAATCCAGATTAAAAGGAACGAAAAGTAAGAGTGGATGGAGATATCATGCAGTTATGTTTGACCGAAATGATTACAACGAAATAACACTACACCAATGGCGATGAGTAGAGTTAGTAGACAGTAAGCCGAAAACAAAATAGCAGAGAAGAAATTGAAAACAAGTTTATTGAAATCATTTAAACAATGGTGGCCACATTTCTTTTACATTGCTCTCGTGTAAACAAACCTACCAGACAAACAATGGACTCTTTGCTTGCAAGTCTACTGATGAAGTGCAAAGCGCTTACTAGAATAGAGCTGTTTTTCTCGCTCCAACTGGTAGTCGTATATGTAAAGAAGAAAGCTTTACTTCAACACAAAACTACGTTATTATATCTGAAAACAATGTTCACAATATCAGACTGGTAAATGCCTTTCAAAAAACCTTGTCCTAAAAATACAGGAAGAAGTAGAAGGGTTGGAAAATTTTAATATTGCGCCGACAGTCCGAGTTCACAATATAGAAACAAAACGGCTTTCTTTAGCGTACCGAACAAGTCATTTGCTCGGCACTCCGGCTAAGTGGAACTACTTCGAAGTGGCCATGACATTGGACCCTGGGACTGTATTGGAGAGACAGCCAAAAACCAGGCAGATATGACGATGAAACGGGGAAAATTCTAGCATTGTGCATCGTACTCATTAAGCGGATTCAGCTCAAGAGATCAACGAAATTTTGCCATTGAAAGGGACAAAACAATTGCACTACGTAAAAGGGTTAAAACGGAGTACTGTATTAACAGCAACTACATATTGCTATTGCGATTAATATTTACGAGGCATTAGTCATTATAAATCCGTAAAAACTATTTTGAAGACGAACAAGTCAGAAAACTTTCATTTATGAAAGAAAAAGTCGAGCAAAACAGAAGGAATATTTTCTTTAGTTTTTATATGCAATTAGATTGAATAAGTTTTTCACGAAATGTGACAGAAGTAATTTGTTTGATTGTATCGGAGAAACAACGCTCTAAAATACAGAAACGGGATCCTCAAAATTGTTTACAAACATGGTTAGGACACTGTCAAAGAATATACTGATATTGCTGACAATAGTGAGGACGCTACTAAAATCTATTCCGCCATATCTAGGGCTTCTGCAAAAAAACCCCCGACAAATTTAGACTATGTTTACAAAGAACAGCTTTTCCAAAAACACCTTGGATATTCAACAGTATGTCAGCTTTTTCAGACCGTATTCAACCAAAGTCAAAGCATATTCTACACTCAAGATCAACATTCCCCAGTTACAGACCCAGCTTTGAAGGTGAGTATCATTTGGATCCTTTATTTTGACATTTCAAAACTAATAATACACCAAAACTATAGTCACAGGCAGGAATTCATTAATATTCCACAAAAAAGAAACACAAAATCTGCCTTGGATCATACAAAATTCCCACAAAAGTCTATTTCCGAGTTTATTAACCTGGTTTTAAAAGTGTCAAAACATTCACATTGTATTAATCCTCTCTCTGGGTCTATGTCTCAAAATAAAAAAACCAGGCTAATTTTAGACTGGCGTCAAGTAAACGCTTGTATTGCGAGAAAAAAGGCTTAATTACCGTAAAAAGCTTAAAGGCAATTTTATGTTGAAATATGATTTAACCAGTGGTAATCATCACATCAATATCCATCCAGATAATTTTACGTTTTAAGGGTTCTTGTGGAAATTCAAATCAGTTACAAAATATTTTTTTTCACAGATTTACCATTTGTGTAGTTTATGGTATGTTTTTACTAAAACGTTAAATAGTGGAAATCTTTGGATATAAAAGTTATCATGTACTCAGACGATGACAGTTTAGACAATTACAATACGATTTTGCATGTTATAAAATACGACCTTGATTGTGCAGGTTTTTGGTAAACTAAGAAAAAAGCCAATGGAAAGTTATAAGAACAGCTTGGTTTTTACATGAGATCTTCGCGACGGCTACATAAATATAACTCAATACAAACTACACAATCTTCGCATTAAGACCGCTAGCCTGCAAAACAACAACGTTATCAACCTTAGACAGTTATCATATCTGTGTGTAATGATAATCACGAACTTGCAATATTGTATTTGGTTTAGACGCCGGGTTCTTCAGGGGTAAACGCATTTGCATTCGATTGGTCCATAGATTTAATTGGATAGTTCTACCAGATCACCTCCTTAATAAAACTATAAGCTACCTTACATTATAGAGCTAAAGGCAACTAGATTATACCTAAATGGACGTCCGCAGCATTTTAGCCTGCTCTTGTAGATTTAAACGTTTTTTTTATTTTATCCTTGATCTTACCTGTATCATAAGTTACTTCATTGTGCGCTTGTTTATATCTTTTCAAATATTATGATTTATTATTCTGATAAATTTTACAGATATCAAAACTGGTCGAAGTCACTGGGACGATCTGGATAAGTATAGAATACATGGTGAATTTTCAGAGTCGGTCGAAAGTTAACCAAACAGATTTAAATAATTCGGGATCTGCAATTACTCAGAAAAGAATATGACATTTCCTTTGTGAAATTCAAGTCATGGTGTGTAGATCATAAATTTTGTTCTTTGCCCGCTTCAGTCACGGAAGCTGCTCTTTTTCTGAGCGGACTTATTCAACAAAGAGGAGTTTTTGTTTCTGTCTCGGCAGCCTGCCAGGATGATTTTATTTCACTGATTTTGGAAGGTGGTAAGCGTATGCTATCTCTGCCTCTCAATAAAAAAGAACGAATCACGAATGATATCTTGCTCAAGCTTGTCCGCCTTCATACCGAGGACACTTCAAATCTTGTGCGCTTGCGTATTGTTTCCTGTTCCTTTATGTACAGTGAACTCTCTGGTATACGTATGTCTGAAGGATAACTATTTAGTAGTAAATATTCCCAAACGCAAAACCGACATTTAAAGACGAGGAAACTCGGTTATTATCCAAAAAAGCGATAACGAACTATATCTTATTTTTTGGCTTAAAAGGTAAATTTCATTAGCAGGCCTCAATTCTAATTTTTTTTTATTTAATGCAATATTTGTATCAAAAGCAAATGGATGTATAAGGCAACCGACAATTACAAAGCTCTCACATACACGAGAGCTAGAGAGCCCTTGATGAATTCCCAGACAATGCTTTTCCCCAGTTCCGCTAAGTGATTTTAAAAAAATGAACAATTTATGTATTTCAAAACGGAAAAGTGTATTAATGTACTTATGTTTTAATAAAATTGCGATTTTGTAATGAACGCACAATCAATAATCACTGTTATTTTATATACTAGTGATAAAATGAGAATATTTTTTACGGACGAGTGAAACGAGAGAGAAAGAACTGTACAAATGGCTGAAAACTTATCTTTAGTTTAAATGGCAACGTTAATTAAATTTGTGGCTGAATGGTTTTTTCCATTATTGCCATTTTTGAAACCATATTAAATGGAGCCTTAATATTTTATGTTTAAAATCGCCGATATAAAAGGTGACGACAAATAATGTTTTATTTCAAATCAATACAACTTTAAGAATTTTCAGTTTTATTAAAGAGAAAAGGTGATAAGACCCATTTTGTAGATTTCGAAAGAGAGTTAGCTTTTTGTAGCCTATACAAAATGCTAAATTCAACGTCGCTACACAATACTCCGTACTGTTTTAGTTCAATTTTGTTCACAATTGATTTTGGTTTTTTAATTTGTTCTCGTCATGAATATATTTGTAATATTGCTTTCTGCAAGTATAGAGAACATTCAATTAAGTAATCAATCTTAAAACACTATTTATACGACTATTTATCACAAATATGTAACAAAAGTTATTTCATTAGTTAAGTGGACTATTCTACAGTAGTATTAGAATTTGATCTTCAGGCCGAAAGCTTCTGCTGGATAGTGTATGCGATATTGTAGCTGAACCCAATTCTATCAAATAACTTTTATTTGCTAGTACATATTACTTTCAAAAACAAACTGACCCCGTGGTATTCCATTTAGTTTTAATTTGTATTTAATATTAATTTATTATTCTTGCAATACATCATTATAAATTATTAAACCAAACTTGTCGATATCATCCATTTTACGCCCATATATATATATATATATATATATATATATATATATATATATATATATATATATATATATATATATATATATATATATATATATATATATATATATATATATATATATATATATATTTTACAATGTACTCGTCTTCAATGACCCCAATTTTTTAATATTGAATAAATGTCAAAGATACATTTGCATCCTCTTTAAGCGAAGACAATTTACAATCAATGATGGTTTCGTATATATGGGCATAAAGTTACACTATTGTCTCATTATGAAAAAAGATACTGTCGCCTTCACACGGGCATATATTGTTATACATCCTTGCTTTATTACAAATGATTTTCGTGGCATAAGCTGCGTTGATGATGTTGATTGTGGTTATATTTAAGGTCAACCTGTTATATGTTTTAATATGTATAGGAGTAGACAGGTAAAACAGTTGTTGATCCTATTTTTATCTTAAATAGTGTGGATGTATTTTAATATTTCATCGTCATATACCTGATGATTTACAGTATTAAACTTCTAAATAAGTGTATGAAAGGCATACACAATATCTATTTTTTAGAAAACCACTTTAATTGATACATGTATTAAAAATACAATAATTTCGCTACATTTTAGTATACTTCATGTTTTTGATTTTGTCTTAAACCTGCTGTTTGCCTATTTTTAACTTAAAATGGGTAAAAGATACAATTTACAAATGCTTATTTTTCTTGTCAAACAACTACTACACTAAAATGTTTTGAATGGTCATGTCAACATACGGAAATATTTGCCTGCTGTAGGGTCAGTCAGTGGGATCTGGCTTCGCGGCATAAAAAAATCAACACCATATTTGTTAAAACACAAAAGATATATCTTTATACATTTGCAAATGTTTGTAAAGATATCAGTATAATTGAATCGGTCATTTGCATCTCCTCTCATTATTTGATGCCACGTGGAAGATCTAACGTTAATCGGTTAAAAACGTAAGACTTTTAATGACTAACTAAACTACGGAAATATCAGTATCACTTTAATGTATTTTTAAAGTTTAAACCGCAATTTGGTATGACTACTTAAATTTACTTTGACAAAAGTTTGTAGGTCAAGATGATTAATTATTAGATCTACATCTAAGTGTTGAATGGATGCAATCTATTCCATTACATGGTAATGACACTTATTTGAAATGAAATGAACTTTTATTGTACATAAAATTATGCCAGACGCGAACTTCAGGTAGTTGGTTAAAAATCTTAAAACAACACAAAACGCCTTATTGGTGATATTCATATATTTTCAGAAATAATTATATAATTCATTTGTAAGAGCATTTGAAACAGATAGAAATGCGAAGCTGTTTCGCGGCAAGTAAAAATAAACACTATATTCTCTGACAATACAGGAATATCGTTTTTATCCTGCAACCATAAAATACATTTTAATTGTAATGAAAACACGAAAACGTGCACTACTAAAACTTCAAACTTTCGGAGCGTATTCTAGTGATGTTACACAAAAACTTCTTATTTACAACATGTCACAAACTCGGTTTCTTGGACTTTAATCTGTGGATTGTCTTTTTGACAATGTCATAATGTTCGGTATTTTGTAATGTCCTTCATTAAGTAAATAACGATTCAGTAAATAAATAACGCATCTAGTAACATAAAACCTACTACCTTTTAGCTATACACACAATGACATTGTCTTTGTGAAATTAGTCACAAACGGTATATAAATACAACACAGTAGACTGGCAGAATTATTACAAACCTTAAAAACAATAACTGAACATATCTGGCGACATAATGATACATGGAACAACTTTTAAAATAACCTTCTTTACTCAAGAAAAGAAATCGTCTCACAAAACAATAACTGAACATATCTGGCGACATAATGATACATGGAACAACTTTTAAAATAACCTTCTTTACTCAAGAAAAGAAATCGTCTCACAAACTTTTTTCTTCCATATAGAAACAGTACTGTACTACACAATGATATTGACGAAAAAATACATTGAGAAATACAAAACCTAATACACACGACATTAAAAAGCACAGAACAGTATACTGGTCAGATTTCAAAAACATATTAGACTTGCTAATGAAAAAAAACAGACCTATTAAAGCAACTAATTAAAACCAAAAACACCACCCTACATACCAGAAAATACTAGTGTAGTACAAAATATACTAGTTACTAACACCAAGCAAAGGGATTTTATAATTTTTTCTGTATTGTCTTAAATTGTAGACGTACAAAATGGCTGCTACAGGTGACAAAAATGTCAAAGTTGTATGTATTAAATAGATGATCATGTGTGTGCTTAATAAAAAGGTACCAAGGCATGGGAAAATCTATAACCATCAATGACGAAAATTACGATGCCACGTTTACTGCATCCTGCGTTAAAATATCGGTTGTCAAACCTTGTCTTGTAGAACGAATAATCGAACCCTCGCTTTTTGGCGAGGGTACGAATTTAGTACCTTTACTCGTAATGCACATGTAGCAGATCGGGAGTGCATTAGTTTCCGGCACTTTGATGTCCAAAAGAAGTTGCATATACAATCAGACGTGGTCGATCTTGATATCTTTCGACAGTGTCACCAGTTTTTTTTATCGGTTTCGTGTTTAAAATCGATCATTATTGATACGGGATGATAGTTATTGCCGTTTTTAATAACCCGCTGTGCGTTGAGTATTAATTGACATTCGTGACTCTTTTTGATTACGTTTCTACATGAAAAACATCGAGAAACCCGAAACTGAATGGCGTGTTGCATTTTGGGTAATACATATGTAAATTACTGGATTCTTACTACTGAATGGTTGTTATATTATGCTAATTAGCACGTTTATAATAAAATTAGGTCACATTATCCATATACGTAAAAATGATCAACATAGCATTTACTACGTGCATCTTAAAAGACGAAAAAAAAAATTCTTCAATGATCGTTTTCCGTTAGTTTCGCAATGTCTAAAGCTTAAGATGAATATTATGTTTAAATTTTGTATGAATAGACAGAAATAAGAATTTTTTATTTGCTACATTGTGATCAATAGGACTGAATTCGGCCGTTAATCCGACAAATCACAAAACTAACTTCGGATTATAGTGGCAGTACAATTAGGCCTACTTGTCTGGTAATCGGATACGTTGAATTTATTGCAGGGGCGGATCCAGGATTTCGCATTAAGGGGGGCGCAGAAAATCGGCGAGTGGTCTGGGGACCGCTCAAGGTCCCCAGCAGGTCCAGCGAAGCCCCCCGGAATATCCAGAGATTTCAGCATTTACCAAAAAATTTAATCACTGTAAATAGAATTTTAATGAATCGGGGCAGGACGTCAATAAAAGTATAAAAACAATTAATTGGACATATTTAAGTCAAAACTCCAAAATATCCTTCGTTTGTTATCGATTATGCTGTATAAGTGTTCAAAGTTTGATGAAGTTCCAATTTAGGTTGCATTTTATCGTATAGGCGAACCGTGGTGTCAGAGTTGGCTACATCACCCGCTCTACCTACTTCTCTTTCTCTCTTCCTTTTTTTAAACTTTTTTAGGGGGTGGGGCGCAAGCCCTCCACGCCCCTTCTAAATCCGCCCCTGCAGTGCGTCGGCGCCACAAGATTTATCAGTTATAGCTTCTTTGCAGGGGCGGATCCAAGATTTAGCATTAAGGGAGGCGCAGAAAATCGGCGAGTGGTCTGGGGACCGCTCAAGGTCCCCAGCAGGTCCAGCGAAGACCCCGGAATATCTAGAGATTTCAGCATTTACTTGGTGTTTTTGAGTCATTGTTAGTACCAAAAAATTTAATCACTGTAAATAATGAATAGGGACAAGACGTCAATAAAGGTATAAAAACAATTAATTGGACATATTTAAGTCAAAACTCCTAAATGTCTTTCGTTTGTTATCGGTTATGCTGAATAAGTGTTCAAAGTTTGAAGAAGTTCCAATTTAGGTTGATTTTATCGTATAGGCGAACCTTGGTGTCAGAGTTGGCTACATCACCCGCCCTACCTATTTCTCTCTTCCTTTTTTTACCGGTTGTCGACAACGGGACAATGAGTACGACTGTCGATTTTTAAATTTAAAACCCTCGCAGATATGGGTGTTGGCAAAGCCTTGATTGGGGTCCAGGGGTGAACTACACATAGATGCACCAGAGACCTAGCATGTTCAACATATATAATTACAAAATAAGTGATCTTTTCTTGATATCAAAAATCATTTTCTGATATCAGAAAATATATTTCTCTAGATCAAAAATAGTTGTATTTATTTATATCAAAAAGTTGATTATAGATATGTAAAAGTCGAATTTCTTATGTAAAAAAGAGAAATAAATAGCAACACAACTTCTTAAAGAGACACAGTTGTTCCTATCATACGTCAGGGCGGCGGTCAATCATATAATTATTTTTTTCGTATTTTCATTGTAAAAATATTTGTCATTCACTGTAGATATGAATTTCAGTATTTAGGACAAGACTAAAATAGAATAATAACACTGATTTAAAATGCAAAATTTTGAGGCAAGTTTTGAGTCATATGACACATATGTCATGTTTTTGTTGAACCTCAAATACTATATAAACTAATTATAAAAAACAGAAATAAAAAGGTCAAAAGATTTGCTAGTGTTTTTGAGTAATGCAGTCTGTGACATAGAAGTTGTTAAATCGATGTGTTTTGGGCGAGGTTGGTTCATATAAATTTCACAAAAAAAAGAAGGTAAGATCTTTAAGACATAGTGATTGAAAGTAGATTTCACATCTTTTTTCCTCTTGCGGTCCTGGAAAAAAATTCCACTCATAATTCGAGTTTTCAGTTCAAAATTCGTTTTAAACTTTAAAATAAGAAAGTACATTAGTTAATGATCTAAAAATTACAGAAAAGTGATATTACAAATAATAATAAGAACACATGTTCATCCTTTATAAAGCATAACGAAAGAGAAATATAATTCTAGATCCTTCCTTTTTGTTGTATAGGCTGTAAATATTTAACAAAATACTAAAATATTTTTCATTTTAGATTTTGATTGTGTCCATGATATTTAGTAAAATCTTAATTGTGTAAGTGTGTATATTTTGAATAGTTTAACATGTATATATTCTGTAGAAAGGGTCTTAGATCATGTAAAGTTTTCATCTTTACATTGTACACCCAATTGCAAACATAGTTCGTGTACACGATTATGCGAATAATCCTCAACATACGTGTTATTTTACTGAACAATTTTCAAAATAAAATTGATTGTATTTAATTGTTTAAAAAAGATAAAACGTTTGTGTTCTGTAATGCAAAGTGTTTGTGTGTCGGGTCTGTTATTTTGAAGCAGTTTCTTGCATTAGTAATTGAAAACACTTGTTGGTTATTCGCTTTGTCTCAAATCTGCCAGTCACCCCATTTTTTAGCTGTTTTGTTTGTTTGTTTGTTTGATGGTGTTTAACGCCACTTTCAGCAATTTTTTAGCTATATCATGGCGTCCAGTTTTTATTGGGGGAGGAAGCCTGAGTACCCGGAGAAAACCCCCGACCTGCGGTAGGAAAACTGGCAATCCTTGTCAATTAAGATTGGAGTCGAGTACACCCTGCTTGCAGTGAGAATCGAACCCGCAATCTCAGTGTTGACAGACCACGTGATCAATAGTAGACGAACTACCATGACCACTCGGCCACCGAGGCCCCCTTTTTTTAGCTGTAAGCTGGGATCTGTGTATGCTTTTGACAGTCGTCAAATTAGTGCAAAGTAGTGATCACCGTCCTTCATCTCGTTTGTGTTTTTTTATGTCTTTCCATAAATTCGACATGCTGAAGATTCAGGTTGACGTCATAATTAAATCAAAAGTATCTGGTAATTCGCTACTGTCTAATGAGCAGAATAAACAAGTCTTTCAGCAGCTATTTAAGTCTATCAAATCGTTAGAAAGGTTCTCAATCGTTTGAATCATAAAATCCCACTCATCACAAACATCACATCGATCTCTCTATTCATTCTTTTTCTTTTTTCTCCAACAAACATAGTATAATTTGTATTGTATTACAATGTATGCTGCTCTATCAATACTTTTGTGACATACTGTATACTGAAGAATACTTAATAAGTCTGATTAACTTGTGTCTTATTATATCTGCATATTTGAGCAAATAAAATATTTTTAAACTAAGAAGTTATTGGTAGGGGCAGAAAATATCTTTTTTTAATCTTATGTTAAATGCATGTAAAAAACCTACACATGTAAAATGCCAGTTGTGTTTTCCCGTTCATGATTAAATTAAATTAATTTATCCTAATAGTCTATTAAGCAGCATTTCAGCTATATTTAGGGCAAGAATAAGTCAATAAATAAATCAATTATGGAAATATGTTTCTGCCCGGAAACAGTATGAACAATTTGGTATGGGCGAAAACTTAAACTCTTGAAGCTCTACAGTGCACCAAGTATACTAGGAAAACATTAATAATGGTCTACGTTTTGCAATGAATGTGGAGCTCTCTAGTCCTCCACATGGGGACAAGCTGAGACAGCATTAGGACGCTCTCTGCGTGTTCCCATGTCCTTGATTTTCTGTCCAATTAGAAGCAAACTCCATCTTAGATTTTTTTTATGTTCTTTATTATTATTTAATAGTATTACAAAAACGTAACATTAATGACAATTAAGAGGTAAATAATAATCAGGGCGGTAAATTGTGTTTGGATTAAGGGGAGACAATAAAGGCGGGGGTCTGGGGGCGCCTAGCCCCCCATAAGCTAAGGACATTTTTGTGCAAATCCTGCCATCTGGCAAATCCTGGGATGCTTTTCATTAATTTTTTTATTACGGCGTTTTAGTGTATAAAACTCTGATTTTTTTTACTGAGACACATATAACAATTTTACTGTCTTGGGTTTTATATTAATTAAACGTAGATGCACACAGAAAAGATGGTATATTTAGTTAATTAAATTCATTCTAAAATAGCACAGTTTATTAAACTACGAAATAGCACTTTATTCTCCGGTTTATATGAATGTTTGCTGTATTGAGCTAGTAGAAAGTTTCATGACATTTAAACTAGATATTTGAGTAATAAAAATATTTGACATTCACTTGTGGATTCTAATAAGATGGGTGAAATAGCAAAACAAATCCTCTTTTGAGATAAGGCTTAATAAGGAACATCGAAGATAGTATTATAATCAGAAGATTCTTTTATTCTTTTTCAAATGCTAAAGCAATTTTCTTATGCCCTGACGAGTCTCATCTTTTAAACACTTCCTTGTGGTTTATTTTCCCTACATTGTCAACCATATGGTATCACAGCTGCAAGACCCATCAGGCAATACCAACAAAAGAAGTAAAATTCGGTTAATGTTAGGGTAAAACTGAGTGTTCTTCAGCATTTCTTCTCAAGTACATTTAGATCCTAAACTTTTAATGGATAAAGTTTTCCATCTGTGTATCTCCTGAGGCAAATCATCGGGGTATGGAAAGTTACATATATAATTTGTTTTTATTTTATCTCATCCTTTCTCTCTCTTTTCTCTTTTTTACTTTTATTTCATTTTATTTGATTTTTGGTAACAATTTTTTTTGCCAGTTTGCAATAGGAGGCAGTTGCCTACATATAATTTACGACCATGATAATATAAATACTGGTTACCACGATTGATTAATTTAGTATTTCTGTACTAGCTAATTATTAATTTTCTTAATTGTTGAATTGCTTTATAAAATGTCCTCCTACTCAATTGTATTTCAATACACTGTAATGGTCGTCTTATGACGTACATGTTTACACTTCCCGCAGTCTTAAGTGGTCGCATTATGACTTAAATTCTATAATTTTTCAATGTTATAATTATCTTGTAAAAAATCTGGTTAATTAAAAGAACTCTTAAAATAGAAATAAAAGGTTTTTGTGATTAGAAAAATATCAGATATATGTTCATGCTTGTTAGTGTGCTAATAAGTTTCTTTAATTGTCCATGCGCGCAGCAACGCATTAGTTTTCGTCTGTTTACTATCGCCTACATTTTGCGCTATATCGAAATCAATATATTGTTTTTCGTTTCAAGTCCTCTGTATAAATTCGATTTGTCGTTTTTGTCGCTGGGGACTGTGAAGGGTTGCCATGTGTCGAAACAGAGAGCTGCTCAGCGCGTTCACAAGCCAAAGATAGGGTAAAGCTCTCTTGTCGGAAGTGAGGAGTTGGATAGTGCCATGCTCCTTTCTCGATAAAGACCGTTGTTGTAGCCGTTACAAAGGCAAAATATATCGTCTCGACCCAACACGCTTAAATTACTTTTCTAGCGGCAGTCAAAAGTTTCTTGTTTCTATTGGTCCAACCTTTCCCCCCCCCCCCAATTTATTTTTATTTGTTATCTTGTTTTCGTTGTAAATATAGCTGAAATACGGCTATTGTATAGAACCCAACATTATCATCCACCTGAGAACTGGCTCTGTACCCAGGCTTAGACGAAATAACTTTATTGGACATGCTAATGTTGAGTAGACATTGTATTGTTGTGTCACTTGCATTTGTTCGGAACTATATCTTTTAGTTTAGGTCTTTTTGACGATGTTGATTAATACTTAAATTTTAAGGTTTGAGCACAGACAAGAAAATGATTTGAACAGGGTGTACATTCTTACACTCGAAACATCAAAATCGTAACAGAACATTTGAACCTTTAAACTTATATGTTATCTTGCTATCTATTTTGAAAACGTAACTCGTCTTGTTTACAACTCGTTATAACATTTATTGATCTGCAATTAGGGTTTATTATACCTAACAGTTAATTTATTAATTGTTCACGTGCTTTACCATGATGCTTTAACAATTTATAATTATTAATCAAATAAAAATATTCAATGAAAGCAACGTCTATTTATAGACGTGAATGGAAATTGTTGTATTTGATATATACATCTTACTGTGGCAGCTTGCTGCGATATGTTTTGTTGGGTAAAAAATACATGAGAACTCTTGAAGCAAAACATAATTTATATGGTTTTGATATTAAAGCTGCATAAAAACAAATCAAAACGTATTTTAAAATGTATATGTTTTATTGGTTCAAATAAAAATAAAGATTGTAAGGTCTGCTGGGATCTAGAGCGGTTCCAAGGACTCGACATACAAGCTGACCTGCGCGTGCCTTGTTGCCTAAATCCTTAATTGGTGGTTGTCATGTTATATTTGCTGGAACCATATTAGGATCAATACCTTTACAAGCACATCGTTTATTTATTGTGTGTAACTTGTTCTCATCCAGAATATTGCCGAGACATTGCTCGTTCCACGTTAGTTAATATTAAATCAATTATTACACGCTGACCAGTGGGTAACGCGCCAGCTTTTTGCACAATTAAGAACCTGCTTATTGTAGTGCACCAAACCAGGAACAATGTTACTACGGCTTTCGCCCTAAATAAAATTAGAGGGGTCTCAATAGTGCACTAAGCCTACCAAGGAATACATTATTTATACATTTTTCAATGCGGATCTATTATTTCAAAGATTGCATTGCAGCTGACCATTTTTGTGACTTTTCTTTAAACAATTATTTAAAACAATTGCAAATCCATGTTTTCATTGGGTACGTGCCTTTAATCATATATAATGTAACCAATCAAGAATCCTCACACTTATATATCATTGAATTATATACTTTATTGTCACATTTTGAAACCTATATTTATAGTGTTTTTGTGCTATTTTGTGAAATAGTAGATGCAAATAAGGACACTAAGTTAATTAAAGTTAAAAGATCTACAAATAATATTTTGATTTATTTTCAGCTAGGCAGATTGTCGATGTACTTTAGAAAATGTAGAATTTTTAAGTACTAGTTTAAACCATTGCGTACCACAAACTGTATTTTGAAGAACTGCTATATATTTTGAGATGATTAGTTACAGAGATGTCCGAATGACGCCAAAAATGTGTTGTATTTGATTAAGAATTAACTATTGCAAGGGATAAGGACATGCAGTATTGAGAAAGGCGGAAATTAGACCCCATGATATAGCTGAATAAATCCCTTCAATTCAAATTTAAATAAACAGGAACGATGTCGACAGTAAGTCGTCTGGTTCAACAAGGTAGTTGTTTAATATTTTTTTTAAATATTTTGCAATCGATAATAACTCAATAACAACATTAATTCAATAAATCCGATATACATGACCGACATAATAGTGTATTACCATTGATAACTCACATTAATTTTTTTATACTTGTGTCGATATTAGATCTTATCTTTATACTTTAATGTTCCTAAATTTAAATAGCACGTGGTTGTTGCAATGAAATTTAAAATTTTACTAAGGAAAGAAACGACAACGCAATTCAGACTTATAATCATTTGTAACAAAAACGTCGATTGCACAACTCGACTATGAATTGGTAAAATAAAAACAAGAGCAGATTTTATTTTTACTGAATTGACGATAACGGCGACTACTGCAGCTGTTGTGTCCTTATTTCTATTAAGCCTCACGGCGAATACATTATAGATTTATGGAATTTTGAAGATATTTTTAATGCATTTAAGTTTTTCTTAATAGATGTTTAATTAAGGTGGGTTTTTTGTTTGTTTTAATGTTATTTTACGCCACTTACAGCAACTTGTCAGCTATATTATGACGTCCAGTTTTTATTGGGAGAGGAAGCGGAGTACTCGGAGGAAACCCCTTTTATATAAGGTACAATGAGCCTACTCTTTTGTTAATTCTATCCAGTGGTCTGAGTTTTTCAAAGAGCATGCACTTTCGCGGCTGGCAATTCGTTTAAAGAAAAGTATTTAACATATCTTTAAACACTGATATTGTTTAATGTTAAAGACTTTCCGTTGATACTAAAAGAAATACCAACAAAAGAATAATTTACAACTAATAAATCATGTATTAATTCATAAAGTAGACTTCAGTCTTAATTACTTTGCAAAATGTATTTCATTGGTTCGTAGTATTGATATTCTACAACAAATTCAATGAATTTTTTTTGACGACCACAGTATTTTAATTAAGAAATGCTGATATGTTTGCCTATGGCTTTGGACAGATTTGTGTGTTGACTTCCGAAACAACATCAAATGATTACCTTTAACTTTATCATTACCTGACGAATACCACTTACGGGTATTCATTTTATTATGGATAAAAAGGACAATATATTTTACGTCATGTGTATCATCGGTTGTTACACGGAAACGGTACATTAATGTACCTGTCACATACTGTTCAAAAAATGTTTCTATCGCTGCTTTGCATTTATATTACATCATGTATGATTGGTTGTGTATATCAGTTACTATGTTTAAATAGTATTTGATGCCGGAAATTACAGCTGCGTTCGATACACATGGTACCATATGGTGGAATTCGTTCTACTCTAAATGAGAATATAGACGCCATACGGTTAACTTACAACTGGTCGTTATTATACAATTATTGTGTTAAGTAGTTTACGAGACGTATGCATTTGAACATCTAAGCATTTCCAATATATAGTTACCGATAATATTGTTTTTGTCCGTAGTAGCAGTTAACTTGAGTTTGATTTGAACTGGCTTTTTGTTCAAATTAAAATTTAAAACATATTTACAAAATTTTATGATAACTGTTGCATCGCACTTAGTTCAAAAAACGCAATTCAACTTCTTTATGACAAACAGTCTTGAAAATAAGGGTATATATAAACTGATGACTATGATTTGACGTTAATATTCAGTTCTATTTTGACGGTTTTTCGTGCAAATCATTTTCGATATTGTCCAAATATAACACCACAGTCGCGTTCGTTAATTAAAAATTACAAATATAGTACCCACGTCCGTCGAAGTAAAGGTTTTAATCAAATGTTTTAGATCTACTGACCACACAGTGCATTTTAAGATTCTATTTTGCAAATTTTTTATCCGTGATGCAGGTGCAATGCTATTTTGACGGACCATATGCATTGTAATAAAGTTTTAATTTGTTTGTCTTGTTTCTGTCTGTGTTATAATTTACCTTTTTGTTATTTTCTTTAGTTATCTGATTTCTTTATGTCTTTGTTTGTGATTTATACATTTTCTTATAGAAATGACAGCTGCTTCTGTCTTTTGTTGTTTACTAATCCACGTCGGTGTAACAATAAATGATAATTCCTTTAACCCGTTCAACCACGTAATGTCTTTCCCACTTCCGCAGGTTTTTTGGTTTATTTTGTTTTGATTTTCCTCCAAATTTAAAAAGCAAACAGAATAAGTACGGGCCATATCATTTTGGTCTATCGCAACAAGTTTTGCGTACTGAAAGACTATTCGTTATTGACCTTGAGACACCGAAACATTTATCTACGAGGAGTCTCCCTAAAAACTGAAAACCATGTTATCGCGTAATCTCTGAAACAATTATATATAACAAATACAGGAAAACTGACGTTGGTAAATGTAAAGCAACGATGAGACAGCTTTATTTCATATTATCCAATAGAGAAAGCGTATACGAGCCACTGACATTAAAAAATCTACAACTCTGTTATTTTTATTAAAACTCAAAAGCCTTAAGTCATTAACACCTGTGGTCTTCACCAATGATCATCAGAAGACCTGACCTCGAAAATGCATCATCTTTCGGTTTTGTTAGTAACTTTCGGTTGACAAAAGTCCCTTGCAACTGTTTTTATTTGATTAATGTGATGTTTTTGATACGTCCGGCGAGCAGTATTCATCTATATTTAGCACAAGAACAAGTTAACAAGCAAATAAATTCGGAAAAGATAAACCAAAGAGCAAAACTTTTGAAAGCACTGGCAAAATATGGGGTAAAATATGACCCTATCCTTATCGACATCTACAGGAGAAGTCTTTATCGTGCAAGGAGAGTGGCACTCTCCAAACTCGTTAACGGTTAGGCATTCCATATTACGACTTGACAACCCCCAAAATAGGACATCTTCTATACGCCACTTGAGGACAGGTCTATGGGTCGAGCACTGTGAACCGTCATAGTTTGGTCCCTTAATTATGTTTTTAAATTCAAACATTTTCTGTTAAGAAATTTCACTTTCGGTTTCAAAATGTAACTTCCGGCTGACAAAAAGTCCCTAGAAACCATATGATGTCGGATTAAGGACATTTCCTTCATTTCCGGTTTTGAAACAGAGGGTCTGGTATGCAGAACCAACAACCAAAAAATACAACCAAAAAATATATTAACTACATCAATGGTCCTGACATTTCAAAAGAAAAAGTGGGTTAAACCAGATTTTATGGCATGCCAAACTTTCATTACTCTAGTATATAAGTTGGTTAGTTAATTAAAATGGATGCATATCATATACCACTAGTCAGTAATAGGTGTATCCAACGATCATCGTACCACATTCAGTGTAGATTGAATTCAAACATTTGGAAAACTATCTGCAACCATATTTTCAAACGAGAATATTTTTCGACAATGAATTGGTATCTATAGTAAAACTAGAGACGCCGACGAGTTGTTTTTCTTGCAACCTTGGTTTATAAATTTATCCCCAAGAAATGGGTGACGTTTGCAAAAATTGGTATAATGCAAGCTCTTGCATACCTTATTAACTGAGAAATACAGACACTGTATGCAGAGGAAGCTGGAATATTGCTGCATAAGTGAAAACAATGTATAATTTTGAAATTAAAATCGGCTCGCTTGTCGTAAATTCTTGTGATAATATTACCGTTGTATTCGTAGTGTAAGTCTACAAATGATGTTTAATGGATATATTAACGGAAGCCACTCAGCAAATCGATGTTTGTTAATTGAAAAGACATCATCAATATATTTACATGCAAAATTAAAGGGTCTCGCTTATGCTATCTTCTTGTCTTTAAAAAGACGTCTAAGAAATTCAGTCTCATAAGAATACAGAAACAAAACAAGGGGCACATTTTGTATCCATTGGAATTCCAATTGTCGGCTGAAAGCACATCCTCAAAATGGTACAAATGGTTGATCAGAAAACTAAGCATACTACAGTGAATTAACCTGTAATTAGCTGTATGTGGAAGCAAAGACTTTATGTATGATTTTCTCAGACAGACGGGTTTTTAGTATTTCGTGCTTCAAGGTGGTTTAAAGAGTTGAACAATCAAAGGTTCTAACAGATAAAATTTTATTAGATATTGATCTTGATTTAAAATTTTCCATAAGTTTTTTTTTTATTTTTAAGAATCCGCATATGAATAATATTACTTCGAAAATTAACAACAGCTACGAGCTAGTCGCCAAACGTTTTGTTATGTTGTTATTTTGTATACGGAATTTGGTACATGGATTACGGTGGTTGTATATAAAAGGGAATGTTTAAGACAATTAGTGTAGTGAAGACTAATATTACTTTGCGAATTAACAGATTCACAGTATTTTTGCTGTACTTCTTTCACTACAGACAATATCTTAGTCAACCGTTTTGACAATTCTTTGGTGAAAAGAGTGGTACTAATGTAATGTAAAATCAACATTCACATAGGCAATTAATTTTGGAATTAAAATACTCGTCAGTCTTGACCAGGTAAATTGTCAACAAATATAGCGGAGAAAACTTAGACCCCTGCAAAAACAGGTATTAAACGTGTGTTACCAGACAGTCCTGGTGATCTATCCCCAATGTTAGACAAACAGAACGCCAAATAAGGGCGAGGCAAGATAATGCCCACATATTTAACTCTAATGCTCCAACGATTGGCGAAACACTTGAAAAGGAGGGTGATTCGGAAACACCAGAGATCGAAACTGTTGTTAAACTGTCTGATGTTGTTGTATCCACCTTAAATAATAAAACTTTCATTGATTCCATCATTCCAATGATCACTAAAAAAAGTCCTTGATTCAATAAATTCTACAATGGAGTCAATAGTTACTAAGATTGTACTGTCTCAGATCTCCCCGTATATTAATGAAATTGAAGACCTGAAACAGATAATGAAACATCAGAGTGACCAGATTGCTAACAAAAATGAGGAGATTCAAATCCTGCATGACAAACTAATAAAAATTAACGACGTTGAAAGTAGAATTGAAGAACAGAAACAGTATGCTAGACGCACAAGCCTTAATAATGTTCCTGCTCCTCTAGACGCCGACGGTAATGTCATCCAACCCGTCAATACCGATCATTTGGTGCTTGACATATGCAATAAGAACTTGCACCAAGAAATATCTATTGATGATATAGGGAGGAGTCATCCTATTGCTAAACCTAAAAATGGGAAAATATCAATAATTGTCCGATTTGTCAGCTACCGAAAAAGACAAATGGTTTACAGTAACAAGCGCAAACTCAAAGGAAATCCTCATAAAACTTTTATCACTGAAAATCTAACGAAAAAGCGCTTAGAAATCATTAAACGATTAGCCGAACTAAAATCCAGCAATAAAATCTACACTTTTTGGACACACGATGGAACGATTTTAGTCAAACGAACCATGTCTAGCAACATCGTGAAAGTTCACATTGAAACTGACTTGGTATCCTTTAATTAAGAAAAAGTGCGCGAATTGTTTCGAAGAATCAGTCACGAGCTGCTTCGCTCCCGTACTGATCTCATTTGATTAAAACTGATTCTCAATTCTCAATTACTATAGAATTTTGTGTAGTTGCTATTTTCATTATTATTACTATTTTAACCAGAATTATAACGTTTACCGTAGAGTTATCTCCTCCTTTTGGTATATATTTTATCAACCACTGCTTGATGAATCAATCATTTACAATAACTGCTTTTGCAAAGATAAAATTATTTTATCTGACAACGTTCAATTAACTCTTTGCTTTTATTTGATTTGTTCATTCATATATTGTGATGGTCAATCTCGATGTTTTACATTCCCTGGATCCTTTTATCAAATAAAAATCAAACATTGAGTTATCTCCCCCTTTGTGAATTGCAATAATAGTTCGTGTTCCCAAACAATTTACAGGTTTAATTCAACTTTGTTACAAGTTATAATGCACAATTATTATCATGTGATACGCAATTTGTTGTTTTCCTCAGATAACAATTATTTATTTATTTATTTATTTATTTATTTATTTATTTATTTATTTATTTATTTATTTATCCACTTAATCTCGTTTCAAATTTTCCCCTTATTTGAGAAATGGTCATACTAGGCTCAGAATTGAAACTGATATTGAACAGCGGTCACGGTTAATCGCAATCGCCACTTATCACCTAAAACTGTTAAATTAGTTACGTAAACCAATCTACATGCTTAATATTACTAGAGTGTGTGTTTAATATAAAATGTACTCCAATTGTACAATCATTTTTGAAATTAGTATGTAATGCCACAAGCTCACAATTGATATCTGGTATGCTTTTTTCATTTAATATTTGTACAGTTTTGCATTTCTTTTTAATATTACATTGTACATATGAAATACGCTGCAACTCCGTAAAAGTGTATATATGCCTACCTGTAGCTACTCTTTTTAGGAAATGGCTGCCCTGCGGGAATTATCTAGGTGTGAAAATTTTCGCACCTATTGATATTTGACAATGGGTAATGATTTGACTTCACACAGAGTAGATTTGTTTTACCTTAACACAGAGTAGATTTGTTTTACCTTAACACAGAGTAGATTTGTTTTACCTTAAGCCTCGTCCAGTATACATGAAGCATACTTTCACCTACTGTCACAATACATTTAATGTGTTAAATGCCATATTACATAACTTGTTCATTTGTAAAGAATTAGTTATCTACCTTTACAGGTGCTACTGTATGAACATTTATTTTGTATTGTTTATTGTTTATACATTATTACTACTGTCTGGGGACATAGAAAGAAATCCGGGACCCAATGGGGACACCAGCTCAGATCATAATAATTGTTTGACTATTTTCCATCTAAACATACGTAGCTTAAGAAATAAAATCCGTGATATTCTACATACGGTGGAAGAGTTCGATGTTGTTTTTTTTCACCGAATCTCATTTAGATAATATTATTGACTCAGAAAACATTTTATTACCTGGTTTTGCTAAACCTATCTGGAAAGACAGGAATTCATCGGGTGGGGGAATTATTGCATATTTTAAAAATCATATAAAATTTTATAGACGGGAAGACCTAGAATTAGCTAATGTTGAATCAGTGTGGTTTGAACTTCATACTAAGCTATCCCCAATACCCGTCAACATTTCATACAGATCTGAACGTCAATCAGGTCCAAATTTTTAGACTCAGTTTGAACAAATGATTCTCAGAGCTATGGACGAAAATAATAACATTATATCTCTTGGAGACCTCAACAAACATTTTTTAGCAAGATTACCTACAAATGTGTCGGATATTCTGACGGTAAATGGACTAACTAACATAATTGTAAATCCAACTAATTTTTTTGGTAACACTGAGACGTTGTTAGATCCAATTCTAGTAACAGATAGTGTACCAGTGGTTGACAGCGATACCGTTCCTATACACAGACTGATAAGTGACCATGACGGTACATACTTATAGATTATTTACGTTTTTTGAAACGAGATGCGTTTTCTCGTCCATATCTCATCGAAGGGCGACAGCCCTGAGATGAGATGACGAGAAAATGCATCGAGTTTCATAAAACGTAAATAATCTGTTTATCGCTGTTTTGTAACATTATGACGTCACAGTGTTTACCTAACGACGTCTTGACAGCGAGCTGAGATGGGCCTATCTCACGATAGTAGAGTGAGATGGAATATTATCGCTATTTTGCAGTATTTTCCTTTGATCTTTGTGTGCGATTTTATTCCATCTCACTCTACTAGCGTGAGATAGGCCCATCTCAGCTCGCTGTCAAGACGTCGTTAAGTAAACACTGTGACGTCACAGTATTACAAAACAGCGATAAACAGAATATTTACGTTTTATGAAACTCGCTGCATTTTCTCGCCATCTCATCTCAGGGCTGTCGCCCTTCGATAAGATATGGACGAGAAAACGCATCTCGTTTCAAAAAACGTAAATAATCTATAAATATCCCACACAAAGATAAAAGGAAAATACTGCAAAATAGCGATAAATTACAATAACAGATGGTTACAACAACAAAAAATCTTTTACAAGAGACGTGTGGAATTACAAGCGAGGTAACTACGACCTTATGAGGGAGAGAGTAAGGGAGACAAACTGGTATGAACTTATTTATAACAGACAGATGTTAACATAGCTTGCAAAAATTTTTATCGACACGTTTCTAAATATTTGTAAACTTTGCATTCCTTCACAAAAAGAAGTTATCAGAGAAGATGACAAGATATGGTTTAACTCGGATTTACGGAAATCTATAAGACAAAGAGACGGACTTCGAAAAATTTATTTGAAAAAATA
Source organism: Limnoperna fortunei (assembly GCA_944474755.1). Lineage (NCBI taxonomy): Eukaryota > Metazoa > Mollusca > Bivalvia > Mytilida > Modiolidae > Limnoperna > Limnoperna fortunei. The sequence goes on from OX104111.1 coordinate 87,869,860, forward strand.
AAACCTCTCACAATCACAATAAATTCAAAAAACAGCGCAACAGGGTAAACAATATGAGGAAACACGCAAAATCAACATTTTATTCTAATATTAATGAAAATCTTAGCGACATCAAATCTTCGAACAGTAAATTATATTGGAAAACCATTAAAATGTTAATACATAATGAAAATCCAGACAACAATATGCCACCATTACACAATCCTGAAAATAATATGAACTTAATTTATGATAATTAAGAAAAATGTGACATACTTAACAAATACTTTTGTTCTCGGTGTCACAAATTTGGAAGATACGAACAAGAATTTACCAATATTTGAGGACAGAGGTCGAGAAACACTTTGTAAAGTTGTTATTTGAGCAAGATATTATAGATATCATATCAACACTCAACCCGAACAAGGCTGTAGGTCCTGATCTAACAAGTAACAAAATGCTCATTGCTGTAAAACACGAGATTGCTACTCCTCTCTCCATGTTATTCAACAAATCGTTAAAACAAGGTATATTCCCGTCTGATTGGAAACTCGCACACATTCCTATTTTCAAAAAGGGTGATAAATCTTCTATGTCTAATTACAGACCAGTTGCATTATTATCCTGTATGAGCAAAGTTTTAGAGAAAATTGTTTATAAATATATCTATAATCATTTATTTTCGAAATCCCCGCTATATAAGTTTCAGTCTGGATTTATGCCAGGACATTCTACTAGCCATCAACTTGTCGAAATATATCACGAAATTTTATTAGCTTTAAATAATGGGCACAACACAGCTGTAACTTTCTGCGATATACGTCGTGCTTTTGGCAGAGTTTGGATCAAAGGTCTCATTTTTAAACTAGATAATTATGGTATAAAAGGAACCCTTCTAATGTGGGTGAAGTCCTATTTAGAAGATAGACAACAACAAGTTGTTCTAAAAGATGGCATATCTGATCTTGGATACTTAAAAGCTGGTGTACCCTAGGGATCAGTACTTTGTCCTCTCCTTTTCCTCGTATATGTTAATGACACTGCTGATGAAGTATTAGGACTATGTCGACTGTATGCCGACGACACTTTAATGGGGCATACTGCTCCCGATGAACAAACTCTTGTTAATATGGTTAACAATGACTTAGAAAATATCTCTAAGTGGTCTAATGATTGGTTAGTCAACATAAATCCAGAAAAAACTGATATAATGGTATTCAGCACTAAAGTTCGACACTCAACATTGCGATTTAAATTTAACAACGTTCTCATCGACCCAGTTGTCTCTGACAAACACCTAGGTTTAATATTCAGTTTCGATAGCAAATGGACTGTGCACATTAATAGCATTATATATAAAGCTTCCAAGCAGTTAAACGTTTTACGAAAACTTAAATTTAAATTAAATAGAGAATACTTAGAGCGAATTTATCTGACATTTATTCTTCCAATTCTAGAATATTTCTGCGAGGTGTGGGACAACTGTGGTCAGGCTAACGCTGAAAGTTTAGAAAAACTTCATCTTCAAGCTGAGAGAATTGTCACTGCACTTACTATGTATGCCAGTTTAGACTCTATCTTTCAAGAGACTGGATGGGAGCCCCTTGCACGTAGACGGGAAAGGAAAAACTTGTCCTTTTCTATAATATTGTCCATGGTCAATGTCCGGAATATCTAGCTGATCTAATGCCGCCACTTGTCGCTGAAACCACAGTTTATAATTTACGTAGTAGTCAAAAGTACTCTGTTCCATTAACACGTCTTACTTTATTCCAACAATCCTTCTTCCCAGCTACACTAAAACTTTGGAATGATCTAGACATATCTATACGAAATTCGCCAACAGTAGTTATTTTCGTGTGTTAATCGAGAGCAAGATATTGCCGCTACAAAAATCCACCGGCCTATTACTTCATTGGCAATAGACATTTAAACATTCTTCATACCAGACTACGCCAAAAATGCAGTTCACTAAAACATGACCTATTTAAACTTATTGATAATTCGATCTGTTCATGTGGTACTGCATCTGAAACTGTAGAACACTATTTTATGTCCTGCAAAAACTACCATATACCTAGATTTAAATTACAAACAAATTTACTATTGGTTAATTTTCATTTCGATCTGAACACACTGTTATATGGAGTAGTTAATGACAGCTATGAAAACAACTGCTTACTATTTCAGCACGTTCAGTTATATATCAAAGAAACCGGACGATTCACAAGTAATTAAGCTTTCATCGTAAAACGGAGTTGCATCAATTTCCCCCCCCTTTTCCCCTTTTGTTTCTGTTTCTTGTTTTGCTTCCTAAATACTTTGTATATGTACTATTTGAAATGTACAACTCAAGTGAATGTTCATATAGATTTCTTAGGTCATGTTTATACCCATGTCTGTCATAGTTGTTTGTAAAATATATTTATACGATATCAGTTAACGTCAATACATGTATAATGTGTAAATCACGGAGAAAGCGATTCTAAATTGTTATAATTTGTGCCTGATCCGATTGTCTTCTGTTTTTGACAATAAAATATGTTTAAACTATGTAAACTCAGTGATTTTTCAAGATAAGAAGGAAGGTCATTATACTTATCGGAGGAAGATTGCGAATCTTTTTTGGTGTTTGGACGTTTGTATTTTTTATGACCATGGTTTCTTTTGTATCTAGAATTGTTTTTTAAAAGGCTCATTGCATTCACTCCATTGCATGATGGACTGGATAAATTACCAAAATCTTTGAGGTTTTCATTGCAACCGTATGGAATTGAAGTGCCCAGTTCCCTGATCCTAAAATCTTCTGTTTGCGAAACGGTGTGCTGAGTGTGGGACTATTAGTATGATGGTAAATGTTTTATATGACAAACACCGATCATAATCTGGCTGATTAAAGTGATTGTACAGTATCCTATATTGAGGATCGTTAGTATCATATCGATGTTTGTTCATTTTGTTTCGTAAAATCTGTCGTGTTTCGCCAACATACAACAGTTAATTAACAAAACGAACACTCAATCCATAGATGACGTTTTCAAATGAGCAGAACAGAGGGTCAAATAATTTAGTAAAGTACAATTTACTAGTAAGATTGCTCTCTTAAATTCTGTCGATGTAATAAATATATCACAGGGTTTGCATTTTTTTTTTTTTTTTCAGTTTTGTGTCAACAAGTCCTGACAATAGGAGTTGAATCATGAGTAGCAGGCGATGCCAAACAATCCGTTTAATCAACTGGAACGGTTATGGAATATTAGCCAAATTATTAATTACCTTCTGACTGAACGGAGGCCAAATTGGACGTATTACGAAAATTGTTCAATGGAACATAAATATCAGCTGCTACATCTTTCCTTTGTGTAGGACCATGCATTGGTAACGCGGGTAACGTCCCAGCCGTTATACTGTTCTCTCAAATATCGTTATTCATAATGCTTATTAACTACCAAGATGCAATAACCTCGGGGAATACTTCCACTAGCAGAGAAATTGACATATTATAAATGAAGGTAATAACAAAATACATAACACCGAGGAAACTTTCAAAAATTACGTTTTCACAATATTGTGGAAGAGACCCTCTGGTTGTTCTTGAACAATTAGCCCCATCTTTTTTAATGATTGTTATCATTTTGGTTGAAAATTGTGAATGATTTTTGTGTTTTGTACTTGAGTTATTATCTGAATTACGAGTTAAATTACACTATTAACATTTCCCGTTTAATGTAAATCCTAACGAACAAAGTTTTATCAAGAATAGAAAAAATAAGAATTCAATCTGTTTAAAGATGTAACAAAGAAGCTTTAGCTTTACATCATTTACAACTATTATGATGTGTATCAATTGTTTCTACAGATGTGGCAAGAAAATGTCAGATGTAATAAATGTGGAGCGGCTTACCATTCTTTCCGTGCTGGAATAATATTGAAATTCGTCGTTTATCTCACTCTTTCATAGTCTGTTGCACATTAAGTTATTATTGGATATTATCAGTGACGATTATGGTGATTGGAACTATATGTTACTTTCATATAAATGCTTATAATTTTTAATACTTTCTATGTTCTATATTAGACATTAATATGTTTAACAACGAGTGTTTTATTTAAAGCAGCATATATTTTTAAGTATGTAAAAATTTGCCATTGTTATAAACAAATTCAGCTTTCTGATACGCAGGAGTTCAAAAAAACCTGAAAAGACAAATTGTCATTTCTTTTTTATTTTCGTTGTTTATATGAATGCTTTATTTGATACGAGTTATGTATTTCATTGATTTAGTTTGGAAGAGTGTGGGTTAAAAACAGAACTCGTTACTCTTGTTCCGTCTAATGTCAACGTCAGCTAATGGACCAAGAAAAATATTAATGATCGTGATAGCAGTGAATTGTTCGCAGTATCATAACACAAAGAAAAAAGAAAACAAATACTGTAGACAATAAATTGCTTCGTAACATAAGACATTGTATTGATTGTTAAAGTTACAATATGTCAAAGTATCATTGTTATGTAGTATAACCTTTATTCTTAATTATTTGTCTGCACAGTCAAACAATTATCAAAAGGAAAACTTTTAATGGTATATTAACATTAATTTTGATTTGTTATGAGTAAAGACGTAAAGACATCTGAAATAGTTCTTCAGACCTGATCAACACGTCCCCTGATAGTGGATAGGTGAGGCTCTCGTTATGGGGGTATCGTGTTATTGTAAGGAAATCCTGACCGCTGACGATAGTGATTAAATTTGTTAATTTCCCATCTCTACCCAGCACTTTTTACTTGTCTTCTGTGAGCCAACATTATTCCCAGAGTAATCTGCCGTTCAACGCTTTTAAGACTAAGATTTTTGTCGGAGGTAAACATTTACTCGTCTGTTTCAAATCCCAATGATATATTGTGTGATAACTGGTTCTTGTTTAAATATAGCTATACAATGCTGCTCCCTGGACGTTAAGCAACCAGTTAATGAATCAATTAAAGAATAGAAATTTGTTACCTATTCCACCAAAGATAAAAGATGCGTTAGGTTGATAACGTTAACGTGTAGGGTAATTTTTATCATAATACTAGTACTCATCATTAATGGGTGCAATTCTCATAAACTGTGGTAAAGGTGTTTTCTAACAAGTTAACCTTAACAAATTAAAAATAAATGAAATTAGATGAATCCTCCATCAAATTAAATCTTACTAAACTCCTGTAGCATGCTTTTTTCAAAAAGTATGCTCGAAAGGTGTTTATTGTTATCGCTGTTTTTAAAGAAATGAATTTTCGATGTAGAAAACACACGTGGCCACATTTCCAAACATTTACTGCAACTGACATAATCAGTGTAAATTCCACTCTGAGAATCATCTGTACACACAGATTTTATTTTTGAGTCGTCCCACCTCGGAACTTGTGTCAGTTTATAACATCTATGGCTGCCTTGCCAGAATGTTAAGACAGAGGTGTAACCTCTAGACCAGATCCGTCCGCTATAAAACGGAGTTTCACTGGTCTAGTGTTACTTTTGGTTGAATATTTCATTTACATACACTATCGATTCCCGAGGTGGAACGACTCAAAAATCAAATCTGTGTGTACAGATGATTTTCAGAATGTTAATTTGTGACAATTGTAGACGTAAACAAAATATCTGTTGTAATTCCTAGAGCTGTTCAGCGCGTCTCCAGTTGGGTATTGTTACAACTTATGTTTTACATTTTAAAAATGGGTCTGTTAATGTTAAATGGTATTGATTTAGTGAAGACCGTATTAGCGTCAAGTTGATTTCATAATACTAGTAAGTTAACTTGAACGAATAGACTAGGACCAATCCATGAAGTTTAGTTTAAGCATATTTTATTTGTTAATAACAAAATGGATTGGACACAAGTAAATCATACTTATGAAGTCCTCTCCAAAATACAATATTTAAATGTAATATTTATACGAACGAGCATGCAAATAATAATAATAATAATAATAATAATAATAATAATAATAATAATAAGCTACATAAAATGGATAAGAACAAATGCGGTTGAAGAAAAGGAGAAATAACAAATACACTAAGTATCAAAATATGAAATAAATATAGCTATATAGGTGTTGACGATTACGAAGCTATGATTAACGTTCTTCGATGGTGCTGAAACTATAAGAAATCTTTTAGACCGTTTTATAAATGTATAAACATGGTTAAATACAGTTTTATTTTGATCGATAGTTAACTCTGGCTTACCAAAAACTAGAAAGTTGAGGTCCATTGCGACATTATTAGGTAACCAAGTGAGATCATTGATTGGTAATTCCCTATAGTCCTTATACAGTGGACATTCAAAAAAGTAGTGTTGTGCATTTTCAGTTGCAGAGCCACAACGACAAGAAGAGTCTGTGGTAATATTAGCTTTGCATATGTCATTATTTAGGAATGACGCAGAGCATCTTAATTGGGTTACAATTATATTAAGTTTTCTCGGTCCATATGAGAAATATTCCGGGATATTTTTGTTATTAATTGATTGTTTTTTCATTTCCATTTGAATTGTCCGAGAGACTTTGAATGTCGAATAGACGGGTCAAGACTGTTCCAATTTTTTATTGCATTATTACTCGACAACTACTAGTCCTTATACAGTGGACATTCAAAAAAGTAGTGTTGTGCATTTTCAGTTGCAGAGCCACAACGACAAGAAGAGTCTGTGGTAATATTAGCTTTGCATATGTCATTATTTAGGAATGACGCAGAGCATCTTAATTGGGTTACAATTATATTAAGTTTTCTCGGTCCATATGAGAAATATTCCGGGATATTTTTGTTATTAATTGATTGTTTTTTCATTTCCATTTGAATTGTCCGAGAGACTTTGAATGTCGAATAGACGGGTCAAGACTGTTCCAATTTTTTATTGCATTATTACTCGACAACTACTAGACCGCACGAATATGTAGTCAAGCTTTGGAAACAGTGTAAATACCTTTTATTAACATTTTTCGCTACTTGTGTTAATCTGTATTATTTTTATATGTTTTTATCCCGTCATATTTTTTCATTTACTTTCATGACAAAGGCATTTCAAATATAGTTCTAATTGTTTAACTATATTATCCTTCATTGAACAATTTTAAGACCGATACGCATGCTCATTTGGATATTTAAGATTCTTATAGATAAATGTGAACAACCAATCTTCACTCTGACAAATAACCAAAATCGTGTTCGTACATACATGTATTATGGTTATGTTTGTATTAAGAGTATACATATAATAGGACTGCACTAAATAAGAAAACCTGATTTCATGTGTTGGTAAATCTACGACAAAGAAAATTAAAACTTTTACATACAAAATGTGCTTCGTATTGTTTAAAAAGTACAAATAAATAAATTAGGGATAAAAGGTTCCGTGTTGTGGTGCAGCGTATTTTAATTTTATAATCAGGTAAACCTACCCATAAATCCTATATCTATTCATTCTTTATCAAATATATTTTAAAATATATTCTTCTGCTCTAACGACTTCCTGCATGTTCGATGGTAACATTTGATAACATACATCAGTTGTAACAGTAGAAATAAATGAAGTGGGTGCTTTGTATGTCATGGGTACTAATGAGAGCTCATTTCCGTTCTCTTCCATTAGTTCACATATTGGTATTTCCACTTGCGTCAGATAACCAAAAAAAGACAACTAACCGGGATATGCATATATTACAAGGAACAATTTTTGTGTTTACTTTTCTTTGATGTATTTCATAATGACAAAGGACAAAAAAATGGTTTCAATTGTATTTTTATACAAACTATTTTTTTCATTTCTGATACGAAAACAAAATAATGCTTGATATCAGTTTCAATGCACGAAAATCGTTATATATCCGGTATTTCGTATTATTATATAGTAATTATTTTCCCCCATTTGATTTCATATAGGAATAAAGTACATTACATTTTCATATTTTTTACTGCGTCTGGGTCTTTTGTGTGTTACGAACATTGGCTTTTTATTTTTTTTGTATGGTAAACAAACAGCCGAAATCAGTGACATATATGAACAGCTTGAAACTGAACAAATGGAAGATAACTCGATTGTCGAGAAAAGAGTAAAGAATTCATAGACCAATAAAAGAAAAAATCGACTGTAAACTGTATGAAACAAAATATTGACCAAGTTAAAATATGATAATATTGGACCTTGTAAAATATTACAAAATAGCAAAGATGATGAATAGTCACTTAAAAGCACCCAAAAATGATAACTATATAATATAAAAGGGTTATTGCAAATGATTTAAACGGTTGAAAAGGTGTAAATAAAATAAAATCATTGTGACTTAAAATATACACTTCGGTTGAAGTAGTTTGTCATCTATACTATTGATCACATGTATATCACCGAAGTTGCGGGTACAAGTCTATTCTCGGTCAGAGTGTGCTCCACTTTAGTCTTTATTGAAAAAAGATTGTCAGTTTGCCTTCAAAAGTCAGCGGGCTTCCTGTGTTTTTTGTCTGACCCCAAATGCAGGTAAATATATACACTTAATATATTGCTGACAAATAGCAGAAAGCCGCTTTTAGCTATTTTTCAGCAATATCGTGGAGTCTTAATTAGGATTAAAGTAATATTCAAGTGAGTAATAGTAGCAATCTCCACGCAAATGATTCTTGGTATCCTACGTCAACCACATTCACCTCTGCCATACCATTGGTTGACATTGTGAGAGATATCTCTCATGGCGGATAAGCTTCGCGTACAAACGTAGTAATTTTAATGTAAAACTGTATAAAAAGACTATATAAAAATAAATAAGATCTCGTGTATTATATTACACACATAGTTCCTTGTTTTAAAACGTCACGGGCAGACGACAAATGTAGTCAGTCCCGCAGTAAATGGAAGATGACGTGTGGCAGAGATTATATCAACGGAAAAAAGGGATGGGGCACAGGGAACAGAATTATGGAGTATTGGGTAGGGGCGTATTGATTGATTAGATGTTTGGTTTACGTCCAGGAGAAGTATTTCAGCTATATTCAGGAGTGGAACAAGTTAACAACAACCAATCAATTTTGAAAATTTGAATCAACAAAACACATTTTAATGCCACTAGAATAGAATAGCATAGAGACGGGAAATTTTGATATTTGTAGTGGCTGCAAGGAGCCTACTCTTTTTCGAAACCTACAAATATCACATAATTAAATGTCAAATATTAAGAGAGTTTATTTAGGAAAATCTTTGGTGCATCTCTGGGAATGATTTTATACAGTTTATAAGAGAAAAACATTTGAAAGACAACAGCTGCGAGAAAAACCACATATAAGTTGTAACAAAGACAGAAGTGAACAGCAAACAATACAACAATGCTTTGTAAATATCAACACTATATCCTATCCAGTAACATAAGCAAACAGTCAATTACAAATTGATTAAATCATATTTTATTGCCAATAATAAAGCAAATGGATTGGACATCAAGTTACACCAACTTAACAACAGTCCTCTCCAGAACAATACAACTCATAAATCATATGATGGCGACAAGCAGCTTATCCATAAGTAAGAGAAGTAGTTTGATTTAAAAGGGTGTATACTCTATTGACCTGTTGGACATCTATTGGTATGGTCAATATACGTACGAACTTTTTCAAAAATAATAGAATTTATTTCAAAATTTAGATTTGCATAGCAAAAAAGAATGCTTCGATATTTAGCTCATCGATATCAAATATGGAATCTTTTTGAGATTAGTATAATGGGCACTCGAGAAAAAAGTGATAAGCATCCTCATATGGTGCACCACAGCTACAGATCGGGCTTCCAATTAAATTTATTCTATAGAAATCTGAATTTAATGAACTATATTGATGACGTAATCTAGTGTGAATAATATTTAATCTCCTTGATCCTTGCCAGAAATATTTTGGCGGTTCAAGTACAGGAAGCTTTATTTTGAGTTTAAAACTTTCAAATGACGGCAAATTTCTAATAGACATTTCTAAGTTATTCCACAATGATACTGTAGACAAAGGATTTGGCGTAAACATTTAAACTTGTACGAACCGGTATATAGTTGTTATTGTTTCGAAGATTATATTCGTTTACATTCGAAAGTAGTGGTGGCAAGCAATCACTGAAGTATTCGGGGCAAATTTTGTTGTGCATTTTATAAAATATACACAATTTTCTGTTTTCAGTCTCTTATTTAGAGTATTCCAACCAGTTTCAAAATATAAAGAATATCTACTAGCAAATTTAGTCAGGCCAGGTACAATTCTGGCTGCTATTTATTGAACTTTCTAGAGCTTTTCTATCTATTGTTCAGAACAGCTATCCCAAACTTCGCAGGCATACTCCAACAAGGGTCTTATAAATGTTAAATAGATATTTGACAAACTTTTAGACGAAATCATATATTTTAATTTTCTCAAAGCATTTAACTGTCTCAGAGAAGATTCAACAATATTGTTTATATGAGTTGTCCATTTTCCATCTGAGAAGAATGTTAAGCCTAAATGTTTATGACAGTCTACGATTTCAACATTCTCCTCTTTAAATAAGATTTCAGGAGCAATATATGCATTGTTTGAAATAATCAGTGCCGTGGTATTTTTTTGATGAGCTAGTCTTTACACCATGCAGTCGTTTAAAAATTTTAAATCTTCATTAATCTTGGTTTCTAATGCTAAAATGTAAGATCTTGCATATTGAAGTGAAGTGTCGTCTGCAAATAATCTAACAATATGTCCTAAATTATCTGTTATGTACAGTAAGAATAAAAGCGGTTCAAGAACAGATCCTTGTGGTACCCCAGCTGTAACCCCACGTTCACACATAGACGCCGCTTCTACTACGACCAAAGCGTGGCCGAAAACTTGGCCGGTCGTGACAAATCGCAGGAGAAACGCAGTGGAGTCTTTAAAAACGCAATATGATCGCGATAGGGTCTTCATGACCTCTACGCTCTCGCCATGCTTATTTTGAACATGTTCAAAACAAGCTTAGCAGGATCGTGGTCAACAGAATCCGGGTAAAGTCGTAACAAGAACGTACTTTACTTTTACTTTAAACATATTTTATTGTCATAAACAATAGACAAATGGATGAGACACAAGTTATCAAAACTTATGAAGTCTTCTCCATTAAATTGACAACATTACACATGGACAATATGTAACAGACATGCATAACATAGAAATGACGAGTTGAAAGAAACAGAAATATTTATATAAACTATATTATGGTTTGTACAAGAACGTAGTGGAAGCGCCGTCATCGTACAAGCAGCGCGGAAGCATCGAGGAGAGATCGTCATGATAGTAAAAGCATACTACAGTCGGGAACTTACCAAGTACGCTCCTACAACGCTCCTACTACGTTCTTACTACGTTCCTGACGATCCTAAATCGTACTGGAGCATGCGTAATATAATTGTAATATGATCGGCACCAACATAGCGACATCGTCGTTCAGTCATATAGGTCTGCGTACCGTCATGGTAGCATCTAGAATTTCGGTGCGGCAGCTTAGCGTAAACGAGGTCGCTGGTCGGCAACGGTCTGCGTTATTTAGATTAAGATTTTTATAATTCTACTCATGCTGTAATTTGTGAATATTAAATGCTTTAATTGGATAGAAACCCTTAAATTACGTCATCTCAGATAATTTATGAATCGATATTTCCTCTGAGCGGACATCCTCACAAGAAATTCCCGGGCTAGAAGTCACTGTTTTGATTGGCTATATCATACTTTAATGTAGCCAATCAAAAGATCGCTTAAATTCACGACGTGGTAAGGGGATATCCCGATGTCGATTGTAAATAAACCAAACGGATGTGTTGCATAGACCATGTGAAAATCAGTGTATTTTGTACAGTAGTGTTAATAGCTTGTTATTACCGCGTTATTTATTAGTTGCGTTACGTTTTCTTCACACTGAAGAATGAGTAAGAATGACTACTGCCAAAACACTTGTTTCTTTCAAGCAATTTCATTAGTTGATATTTTGAAGGATTGACGTCATACGAAAATCTTCTAGCACAGGAATTCCCTAGCTAAGTTTTTTTGGGTTTCGTGGACACATGTGGACACAGAAACCCTGACTTTGAGGATGCTCAGTGAGGATGCTGAGCGGACTTCTTTCGGTATCCAATGTTAAACAAATGTGGAGTCCTCCTAGCGTATCGTAAGGGAGAGGGAACAATTTTTTGACCGTCGCAATGATTTCTAATTAAATCATCTGAGATTTTAAAAAAAATTACATGCATACAGAATTAGGTTCCATTATGTTGTTTTTTCTATTAATATATACATGTTTTGTATGTTTATACGATTTCCGTCTTAGGTAAATTTTGAGAACTAGATTGGTTTCTGTAACTGGTATTGCAACTTTAAAATCGCAAGGGCTATTAATGAGAATTATAAAGATTAAAAACTGTGTTTTAGGAAATTATCGATGTTTAAACCCCGTAGACTCCCTCACAAACTTGACATCAAGTCCTTCAAAAATTTTTTAGTTTTAGAGTGAGTCGCCTAGTTTACACATTGATAATTTCCTACAACAAGATGTTCAATCCTATAAAAATTATGATCACATCAATGCTTAGCAATATCAATTGTTTAAATGTGTTTAAGTGTTTAAATACCATTGATTTTTTAAATAAGCATTAAAAAAATAAAACACACAAAAAATATTAAAAGGTAAACACAGCTGAGACAGACTATACAATTGTTCTGCCTCGTCTGTTTTATCATTTGTCCTTCAAATATCGCCGAAAGTTATTGGGTATTTAACTATTGGTGACGACGGCAGTTGTAGGAACACGTGGTTGTTTGTTACACGGTCAATGTATATTTAATGACGGTTGTTTGTGACAGGTATCAATAAAACCGTACTATAAATTAAGTTATAAAACAACATACTGAATACCGGTGATCTTCAACTCAAAGCTGTTAACATACCTTAATGGATAGTGCTAATGGGCGTCGATCTGAGGGTACATAGAATTTTAAATATATTCGTCTTCGTCCGCATTTTTTGCAGTTTTTCACTTGGCGAATATTTGTTGCATGCTGTGGAAGATTTTGGGTCGGACTCCAAGCAAGCTAAGGCGCCCACATGGATGTTCGCCAGTCATGCCTTAGCATACGTTTTTTTCGGGACATATTGAGTGTACCGATTCGGGGTCGGACTACTACCTGACATGCAACAACGTGGGCAGCGTGGCGTGCACGTAATTTTAAACGCTGATTGATTTTGAAGAACAAAAAAGGACTTTATCTTCTTGCACAGAACACGAAAATTACTACACCCGGCAAATAATTTTCTTTTGAAAATTTTATGTGATTGTGTTTATTCTTTTGATACAAATGGATGTTTTAAGACACGTTTAAATTAAGAATTGCATTTAATTTAATTTCAAACAATAATATACTAGTAATTAAAATAGTATTGTAGATAGTTAAAACCGTCTAGATTGGACCAATCTCCTACTCGAATTGTCTTTAGTTCGGCTTTTTTCGTTATTTGTATACTGTGTGCCATTTGTTCTGGTTGTTTTTGTTTTATTCGGTTTTGCATAAGCTAAGAAATACCAAAGTAAATTGTCTGAACAAAATTACTGTAGCTTTGGTAAATACAAATTTTCACTGGAAGGTGTGCGGGTTTGATCCCGAACCTCATATCTGTTTGGGCGCCAAACTCTTGGCTTCTTAGGTACCGCCATGGAAGTTCTAGCTGTTTACTGTCAAGGAAATCGTAAGTATATCTTAGGTAGTTGAATTATTTCGTGTATTATATTAGGTGAACAAACCGATGTTGCATTTAAAAAATAGTGCTAGAGTGTTTGAATTTATTATCTTTATTCAGTACAAGATTCTCCCGAAACATCCGCTTTAACAAGTTCCCATTATGCCAAAGGAGGCCGCATTGTGGCTCTGAACGCTCTTTCCATAGGCACAATATTGCGACCTGAAATTTGTAGAGAATCAAGTATCTTGTTTGTACTTTGAATTGCCAATTAATATGATGTTTGGTTTTTGTAACTATTATCTGAGACCATACTAATAGAATTCTCTGTGCTCAACCCACAGAGCTTCCCATCACGTACCCAGGTAGCGAATATTGAGCTCGTTAGTTGCTGGGCTATCAGGTCATAATACGGAAAGCTTGACCGCGGACCATATTAGGTGGCGTGTTTTTGGAAGGCCACGCTCCTTGCACGATACATACGTCGTATGTAGAGAAGAGTAGGCTCGTTGAAGCCGCTTCAATTTTTGGCTTTTCCAGTGGCATTTTAATTTTGTTTTGCCCTTTGGTCCATCTATTCCGAATTGACTTGTTGTCTGTTTATTTGTTCTAGTCCTGAATATAGCTGAAATACTGCTCGCTGGACGTAAGCAAACATCCGATCAATAAATCAACTTTTTGTTCATTAAAACTGTTTGGCTTTTATTGATGAATCTTTCATGAATATAAAGTATGGTCTGGTGTTATGAATGCTAGTGTCGGCTTGTTTTCGTTAGTATAGACGATAGAAAATCTTGGTGAAAACTATTAAACTGCACATTGTTGGATAAGAAAAGCTGTATAGTTTTCTCAAATATACATGATTTAATTTTTGCGTATTTACGTGAACGTTTTCTTCTAAATATTGTTATTTAAGAATAAATTATAAAAATTTAACCGTATCTTACAACTTATGTGTTTCTGCCTCTAACAGTGACACGCCCATGAGTTCCCACGTGTCCGGGTAAGCCCATCCTGTCAGCACGTGCGATGTCTTGTCATACCTAATGGCTACTGCCGTTACACTTCCGATGTTCTTTGAAGTTTTAATAAACTTTGTTATAGTGTGACCTTGGGTGTGGACTTCGTTATCTCTGTAATACAAATCAGCATGATGAATTGTAGTTTTAGAAATGTCTGTTTTGAGTCAAAATATGTCTTCGCGATTTGTAACAGACCATCCAATATCAGTTCATATGAAAAGGTCTACGTGCATCATAGGCGAGTAAGTCCTAACGCCCAAACTTATTATTTCCATACAAAGTTAAGAGTTTGTATAGTTTATATAAATAATCATCAATCAGTTGAAGAGCCATTATCTACATGTAGATCATTTGTCGTTACTTGGGAAGTTAAAAAAGAAACAAATTGAACACATCACTTTTGCTACATTATAAATTCATTTGTTGGTATTATAAAGATAAATAGAGTATCTTACGTCATCAAGGCCAGTGCTTCAGTGTTTCCTTTTGTTCCTTGTAAAACAACTGTTATCTTTCCGTCCATGTTGTTCTTGCCCGTTATATTCAGTTGATAATGGTAGTCTATTAATTACATGCATTTTGCTAACGGTAATTATTTAATAAACATTTATGCTGTGTTCTATGAGGTAATACATTATCGACGATGCAGCTTGTTTCTTGAAACAGTATATCTGTCTATTGGATTTAATATTTCAGATTTTTGTATGCATTCTTTTTATTGACGTATGAACGAATTACTGGGACCATAACGTGAGGGTTTACAACACTCGATCTACAGAGCTGCCCAGCGCGTCCATAGTTGGCGGATTGGGAGGGGGGCATTGTGGGTAACGTGTTTGGATAGTGCCGTGCTGAACTCTTTCGTGGATGTCGATAAGAGTAGGCTCGTTGTAGCCGCTAAAGGCTAAATTTTTTCGCCCATACTCCATTGGCAGCCAAAATTAAATGTCCGTTTTTGTTTCAATATATTACTACGCCATATTGCTATGTTATTGACGTTGCTATCGTGCATTGGTTTTGTTGTTTCATCGAGAATTGAAAGATCGCGTGTTATGACCACATAACTTATTCGACCAATGAAAGAACGAATTTCAATGAAATGCATACATAATGTAATTATAATTGCTTGAAGTCGGGATATTTGTCCGCTTGACTGAATGTTTGCTAAATGTCTAGTGATCAATATTTGTTAGCTATATTCAGGACGGCTTATGGAATAATATTTACTTTTTGTTTTGATACTGACAATATCATTTTTAATTTCTAGACGAGCGTCAGCTGGAGTTAAAATTTTCATATTTTCAGTCTCAAATTGAAAAGTAACTATTATTCTGTTTATCGGTAGTTCAATTTCTGCGTTTATTTTGTTTTGATTTAAATTTATCTTTTGGACTACGTTTTGTCGCACAAACGGTAGGTAATGCGGCTCTAGCCTAATCACTCATCGCATCACAATTTGTCACGTAGGAGTGATTAAATATCTGTCAGCAAGATCAAAGAAAACCTGAAATAGCATCGATACAACAAGTTAAAAATAAATCTATTTGGGAAAAGGGATTGACAAAGGGAAATAAATTTTGGCTGCCACTAGAAAAGTATGCAGAATTATTTGAACGAAGAATTTATCCTTGTAGAGTTTACAATTTGCCTACTCGAAACATGTTACCAATGTTGTCTGCGGTCATCCAACTCCTGTCCGTCACATGGAAACGCCCAGGGCAATTCTATAATTGTAGCATTGAGAACCGTCACCTGTACCCCGATTTTTATTTTTATCGTCTTGCTGGTATTCTTTTATGTTTTTGATCGTATATTTGGATTATGGTTACTCACTAAATTTACGAAGCTGGACAAAATCTGATGCTAATGAAATAAATCTTACTACAGTAAGGAGACGCTGCCTGGGTACTAAGATACATTGAACCACGAGCAGTTGACTTGTCAGCATCATAACCCATGTGAGGGCAGTCACCATCACATTGTAGACAGTGGCCCTTGGCAAACTCGTCACCACTTGTACACGGATACGACATAAATGGACATTCAGAAAGAATCGATTCTGTATAGTACACGTATGACCTTTCGTGACTACAGGCAACAGCGGCTTCACCAGCTAGAAATAAATCTTGTTTATCTTAGACTTATTGATAATAACTTTCATCTAATCAATTTTATAAAGAAAATGACTTCCTTCCTAAAAATATTTACTTCGACAGACAATTTTAGCTTGCTTAATATAGTATCTAAGGATTCCAACTATGATCACTGATGAGTTAATTTAATTTCGTTTAGGAAAATACGTCACACAGTAGTCATGTTTTCTTCTGAACTCTATTTTGGTTTTTACGAGAAAGCAAAAATAAAATCACAAGGGTCATTATCCAACACATCTATTTATGTAATTTCATTTTTATTGATTTAAACCGGATGACATCTGTGATCATTTTAGCTATTGGTTTACAGTAAATGTACATTGCAGTATATGTTTGAATGCAAAACACAAAACATTAATGCAGTTTTAAAAAGCCGGAAAAAACCGAACATTACCCAAAACATCCAGCTGTGCAACAGTCTGAAAAACGGTAGACGTCAGTTTTGAAAACAAGTCGGCTGGACATCCAGGTTGTTGATTACCATTATTTGGATAGAAATCTATGTGACCCATAGCTTGGACAGCACCAAAGCCTAGTGTTACAATGCTTGTGTCATCGGTATGCATCACATCAACAAAATCTGCGTCGGTCGGATCGAGTCTAACTTTTACATCGGTTCCCTGGAAGTAAGGTCCAGCAGGATCAAGACCTTCAACGACAATTTTACAGATTATTGTTTAGTTTTCTTAAATATTTGTAGAACATAAATACCAATGAAAAGATTTTTTTCAGAATTCAGCTTTGTTATTTTAACTACGTTGAAGTAAATTTTACAGTTATTTGAATGAAAAGCTAGAATAATATTGTGCAAGCATTTGCAAACGCTAATAATATCCGACGCAGCGAGTTACAATGATTTATTAATTAAATGGTCACTTAACGTTGACCAAGCACTATGATCAGGACTAGAACACGTCAACATTCATATTCACCTTTATCCACCGAAATCTAATGGAAAATGGGCTAAACTAAAGGCAACAAAGTTTTGACTGTCACTAGAAAAAGTGTAAGCTATTGTGTAGGTGCGAAGAATTTAGAGACTATAAATATAGCCTAAGCTTAACAAAATATAAAGAAGAGAACTTTAGTGTTGAATTCATTACCTACTATGGTCCACGGTCAGGCTTTCTGTATTATAACTCAACAACCCCCTACCTTCTCAAATATAGAGCATTCCTTCGAGACGTGATGGGCAGTTCTGTTGATTGAGCGCTGGGATTCCTTTCCATTGTTACTGACGTGCATGTAGTTAAATTAATAAAACCTTTCATTTCATCTTTATTTTCAACATTTCTTATCGAATATTAATATTTATGTTTTTAGTGAAATTCGAGGTTTCATCTTTAAACGCATTTTCCCGTGCGCAATTTCCGCAAGAAAATCGTGCGGAATGTTTAAGTTAAGTTTGATATGAAAAAAGTGTGTACAACCATGCAAACTGCGCTAAACTTATCTAAATTTTCTAAAAATTGTCTTACCTTAGCATATCATGGATTTTTCAAGTCCCGTTTGAAGCTTTATTTTAGGTATCCCTTAACTCCCATTACATTCAAAGGCTGACCCCAATTAAATCTATCTACTACTAATACTACTAATACTTTATTTCTCATAAACACAAGTTACAGAGAAAATAAACATATATAATGTTATGAATATATAATATCAACATGTGTGAACAAAATTACATATAATAGTGTTAACCTGGAGGGGCGACCTTTGTCAAAATAATTTTAACAAATTTTGACAACTTATCAAGTGTTGGTACATCAGTTGAACAAAATAAGTTTCTAAACTTTAAAGTATTGTAAAATGACTAACTTGTGTAAAGACATGAGACAACAGAATTGAAAAAATTGTTTTGTCCCTGACCTAACGTTGTCTGATTTCACCGAAAATAAAAAAAACTGTCATATTAAAAATGTATATGTAATGTTAAAAATAGCCAATAATCGTTTTGTTCTTTCGTAAAATTCCTTTAATGTCATACTGGATAGTTTATAGTTGATGTTTAAATGCGATTGTTTAGTTATTGTGTACGCTAAATTTGTGTTGCTATAATGTATATTAATTTTCTTACCGGATATCCTCGGTAAATGTTTTAGGCGTTCACCGGCATACCCAGCAATATGTGCCCCTAAGCTGTGGCCAATTAAATGAAACTTGTTCATCAATGAAATCTCATTTTTTACCATGACGTCGATGAGTTTTGCAACTTGAGCTCCAACAACTCTTGTATTTGCAGTTGCTTGAGTATATGGAGGTGTTGCACCGTGTCCCCAATCAACAATGATAACATTCACGTCTTCCTGATAAAAAATAGCTTGTACTGATGGGGCACGTGAATGCATCTAAATGAACAACTTTATTGTGTAAGCCTTTAACTAGCAACCTTACAACGTGTACCTACTTATCTCTAACAATTTTTTGTCGATTATAAGGGACCGACCATTTAACTTGCTGGGGGGGGGCTTAGTTTTTTCCTAAAAAAATATTTTGAAAATGATTTTTGATGAACAAATATTGTGGAAGCAGAGGGTAAGACAAAAAATTTTCTGAAGAAGGATTTCTGCTATATATAATAATGCTAATACAAATGTAATGAAAAAAATATTCCGTCGCTACGCCTTCAAAAATAAATATTTTTTCCGCGCTCAACTTAAATATTCCCACTGTAATAAATTTCAGATTTATAAACTATACATGAAATTCTTAATTGTGTCTTCCTCTGTGTATTAAAAGTTCCATAAAATATTGTTAAAATTTATATTGATTTACTTTTTGCTAATAAGTAATCCGCATAATGAAAGGTTAAGCTATCATATTCCCACTGTAATAAATTTCACATTTATTATGTGTTCTTTAAAACCGAACGATTTTAAGTTTTGACCTAGATACTGCAAAGGGTTTTAAGAGCTCAAGCCATAGAGCTACTAAACGTATGCCTAGATTATTATACGCCTAGTCGCTGAAAGAATAATAGCCAGGAAACCGGCCGAACAACAAGAGCTGAAAATAAGAGAACATATACAAATCCGGATATAGACAAACATGTACATCGCAAAAAAAAAAACAATACACAAAAAACAGAAAGTGAATAATCCGAACCAAAAAAAACACCCTGGGTGCAGTCAGGTGCTCCGG
Source organism: Limnoperna fortunei (assembly GCA_944474755.1). Lineage (NCBI taxonomy): Eukaryota > Metazoa > Mollusca > Bivalvia > Mytilida > Modiolidae > Limnoperna > Limnoperna fortunei. The sequence goes on from OX104111.1 coordinate 87,889,898, forward strand.
ACGAGTATGCAGTGCCTGCCTCTTATTAGACACCAATCCAGTTTCTCATTGTCATGTCTAGTAAAAAGTCAAATCCAGTTGTGTAAAGACTACCTTCGACTCAGCGAAAATGTCCGATTGTATTTGAGACAGAGGTTGATTAATTTAGTCATGGTGACGACCATAGAACGTCCAAAGCGATAACATCAACCAAAGGATTAAATACCAATCATTCGAAAAATTACCGATTAAATACTGTATACAATATATTTATGGCAGATAACAAAAAGAACAAACCTTTTTCAAAAAGGCCTGTGCCATGTTTTGCAGCCATTGTCTATGTCCATTGTGCGTGAATCCATGTATTATTATTTTAGTTTTTCTTGAGCCATCAAAACTGGTTGCTTTAATTGAAGACACGTTATTGTAATCAAGAATTTCTTCCTCTGCTGTGGACGGACGTGTTCTAAAGATTGTCAAGATGAAATGTATTATTTATGTAAAGTTATCTTTCTGTACAATTCAATATTAATTATTAGTAAATGCCTTTTTATATTATTTATAAACCGAAAATAACAAAGCCCCAATACTGTATTTTTAAACATTTTAAATCTATTTCCTTAAAATGACAGATATGGATAGTTACATCTTAAATATATATCATAAAAAGATGAGTTTAATATTCCTGTTGTGAACCCCCACCCCTGTGTTGCATATTCAGGAGTTAATAAGAGATTTACATACACGTGTCTCAATTGATATGTTACTAGGCCTTATTTTTAGTGCCGTAATAATCTGATTTTTAGTTTTGAGATTTTTGTCGGATAAAAAAAAAGAAAAATAAAAAATAAAAAAAACAAGTGTACGATTATTCGTTTTAATTTGTTACTTGAACGCTTCCCCCAAATAAAATGTCTTCGCTAAGTACAGCAGGACCTTGCTGATGGATCACGTGAGTTATTGTCATTCCATGTTTCTAAACTGACATGTTTCTAAATATGACGGGAGAAAACAAGACATGTGGTGCATAAAACGCTAACTAGTCCAAAGCTGATTGTTGTTCGGTTATTTTTACTAGTTCTGTGTATTTATGTCTTTTTGGTTGCTATAGTCCTTGTTTCATTTATATATTAACGTTTAAGCGTTTTATAACGATTTATATGCATTTAAACTTAATATGTTAATAAGATAGTTCTACTTTTCTTATGTTTTTTTTTGGAAATGTATGGGTGATACTACAAAGAAAATTGTTTCACTTCCGCATTAGTGTTTTTTAAATAAAGCAAATTGATGTTGACTAAGTCCACTGTACTTGCATGTAATTGTAAACAGGACGTAATATAGTTATGAACTAATCCTTCATCTGCAGTTCTTGTATTTTCAGGGCAGATATATACCACTAAATATAGTCAAATATTTGAAATGATACGTTAACCCCAATCCGTTTGTATTAGTACAACGTAACATTTCTAGTTTTGATACGAGTTATTTTCGTTATATTTAGTTCCATCTCAGTGTTCATTGTGATTGGAGTACGAGTACGAGTCTTTGCATTGTAATTAACTTGTTTTAAACAACGCTATTATCTCTCTGCAATATTAAAATATCGTTCTTTAATCAATGCACAATTGTATACCTCGTATGAAGTTCGAATGCAGTTTTTATGGAATCTGGACTTGCAGGTAACAATACTATAGGTCGTTCCACACTACGAAATGGCGGATCAGTACCAAAACATCCCAAATCGTCGTAACAAATATGTCTGTTTACCGCCTGGTCTATTTGGTCTAAAATGAAGCCTACAAAAATACACAACATATAAAACTTATTATAAATATTAATTTGAATGTTTTATGTTTTTAAATATAAAATTACGAATTTGCAATGAAAGCATTGAAAGATTTCCTAGTTAAATGGCTTAAGTCATCAATATCGTACAATTTAATTTTCGCACACTATTGTTCTATATATTTTCATTAAGAATTGGGGGTTATGTACTATCTTCGTCAACTTATTATTCAAAACCGAATTTTCCCGATTATAGTGTTCTTTTAGGTTGTAAACATGTCCGACTCCCAGCTTGAGATTCGTGGTTACACTCAAAACGCTGACATACAAATGGCAGAAGCCAATTATTACAAGTTAAAAGGGGACTTACCTGAACTGGCAGAAAATGTTACTAATATGAAGAAGGCAAATTTGTTCATCCTGGGATCGCAAAATGGTGCAGTTTGTACCTTCTAACTTAGATAAGAAAAGGACTTTTGAACTGTGGTCATGAACTTTTAATCAAATTTCCAGATAATTTTGTCTGATCAAGTTGAAGTCTCATGATAGGGTAAAAGTCTTCGGAAAATTCTTCTTAACTAACACGAGCACTTGTCATGTGTAGATAAAACTTTCAATAATTATGTTACTTTGGATTTTACAAGAATTTATTTTTATCAAACAATGTATCGTTTTAAGAAAGAAAAAAAATTACAAAGAATACTTACAGATTATTACATGGTCATTTCAATATTACATTTTACACTAGTATCAGCCCATGGGCTTACACCAGGCCAAATAATATACATGTATAATAATAATATAATAATTTATTACACATATATGAATATATGTCTCCAGGGCTAATATCGATATGCGCTAGTAGCGGATACCGACTTTTAGCCTTTTTATACCCCGGGTCGTATTATGAGAACGCGCATGGCGGGCGGCGTCCACACCGATGTCTGTTCTCTAACTCAAACAGATGTTATTCGATCTTCATGAAACTTGGGAAAAATGTATATGGGAATAATATCTCGGTCAACTTCAATAACCAATCAAATTACTTCAGAGTTATGAACCTTCATTTATACAAGAAATGGAATATTCGCCTTGCCAGCTCTCTATCTCAAACAGTTTTTGGCATATTTTTATGAAACTTGGAGAACATGTTTATGGGAATAATATCTCAGCCAAATCTATCAAGTTATTTAAGAGTTATTACCCTTTATTTATACAAAAATGGCAAATTTGCCTTGCTTTGTCCGCTCTCTTACTGAAACAGTTGTTGTCCGATCTTCATGAAACGTGGGGAAAATGTTTGTGGACAATATCTCAACCAAGATTGATACCTGTCCAAATCGCTTCAGCCACTTCAGAGTTTTCTCCTTTTATGCCAAAATACGCAAATTTGCCTTGTCCGCTCTATCTCTCAAGCAAACCAATACAATACATTACGATTAAGTTTTTCGTGAAAGTCATAAGAAGGATGTTATTGCAATAAAATCCACTTCACGCAAAAAAGAAGGTATTGTTAAATTTGCAGACTTTATCTACACATTTATGTTATCAAATAAAGGTACATTAAATATTAACATTGCCAATAAAAATTCGAAGAATGTGTCCATGGGACACAGATGCCCCGTTAAATGAAGTCCCCAAAAGGAAGTAGTTGTCTGACAGGTCTGAAAGTCGCTTAGGACGTACAACTTGCGATACTGAACCACCCTGCCAAATTTCAAATTGTTCTCATCTACGGTTTCTGAGAAAAGCTTGACGGAAATTCGTACGCACGGACGGACGGACGTACTTATGTACAAATGAAGTCCCAAACAGGAATTAGTTGTCCGACAGGTCTGAAAGTCGCTAAGGACGTACAACTTGTGATACTGAACCACCCTGCCAAATGTAATTCTGAGAAAAGCTTGACGGAAATTCGTACGGACGGACGGACATGCGTAAAACTTAATGCCCCCCAACATGTCGTCGCTGGGGCATAAAAATATTTATCTGTGTTTAGGAAATTTTTAAAGGCATTTTCCTTACACATATTTACTTGTCTTGCACCAGTTCAAGGAATTCATTATTTAACATTTAATCGACCCAAGACACCCCGAACAAGAGCCTGAAATGAAACTAAAACAAATTTTTGTCACGATCCGCTGATGTGCATGGGCTTTACAGTCATATTGGTTTTTTTTCTGAATATTGATTAAGAGGATGTTTGCTTTACGTCCAGCGGTCAGTATTCTGCTATATTCTTGACGAGAACAAGTTAACACACTAAAAATATCAACGGAAAAAGGGTTGATGTGACGCAGGAAACAAAATTGTGACTGTCAATGAGCGTATGGGGTATTGTCTAGGATCAGAGAATTTAGCTGTTTGTAGCTTCTGCAATCAGCCTGCTCTTTTTCGAAATCTTCAAAAGATGTGTTTATTTGCAAGTGTTGTGGCACTCTCCAAAAACGGTACCCACTTCGGTCCACATCCAGGCTTTCCGCATTATGACCTGACAAAGCGAGAGGATCTCCTCTATTCGCCACCAGGGGACACGCGCTGTGCTGCTCTTTGGGTCAATCACTTGGAGCCCTCCCAGTATTTTCGTAGTTTTTTTTTAATATAATTTCCTTGAAAAATATCAGCGTAGCTATACTTATAATATTAAACAATAATCGGTCGACAGAGCTGCACAGCGCGTTCTCAGATGGCGGATACAGGATTTACCACTCTGTTGCGTGCTTTGCAACACGGGGAACTAGCGGTGCATACGTTTTATGTATCCATTATTATAATAAGAACAAAGAGTTTGGAATACTAAGAGTCTACATGTTTCTTAATCGAACTGCAACTACAAACTGACTATATCATTATACATTAAAAACTGCATGCATTAAAAGACCAGACATTTTACATTTAAAGAGCGGACAGACTAATGACAAGTTTTATATGTCTGCAACCCGGTTATCTAAACATACTAATTATTTATTGAGACAGAGTTCAAGAGTTTACAATACACATTAAATCTATGTTGCATCGGAGATTAATCGCAACAACTCAATAGCAAATCTAGGGACGATTTTAAAAAACCCCGCCGATATCTTGTTATAAATAAATAAAATATATCTGTTTTGCACATTGTTCCTGGTACTACAGTCGCTTATCTTTCGAAAACATTTCAACAGTTTGAATTACTTGCAAAATATTTCCCATTTTGTTTGAAAAAAGCCTTTTTTCAGCCTTCTGGTTACTTTCTTTCAATGCGAAATAGTCAATTTTGCATCACTTCTGACGTGATAGCATAAATACAGCTAGTATTAACTAAGTTTTGCACATATATACAAATATAGAAGACACATGTGGCTTTTTAATTTTCACATTTTTATCACTTTGATTGCTGATCTTCATACTTCCCATTTCATTTGAAATTCGCTGATTTTACAATTTTTAACATGGCGGATACATCTGCCTTCAATCAGCGGACAGCTGGGGTTGTGTGGCATTTTTATGTTCTAATTATATCTCAGAAATTTGTAACGTTTTAAAATTAGAAGTAAATATTTTAACAATTAAAAATAAAGAAATTTTATTATTTGTACAAAATACTGTCATACGAAAGAGTAGAATTAACTGTAATTACTCTGCATTGTCTTGAACATGTGGTAATGAACTTTGTGGTAAGCATTTTAAAAGTATTTTCTATAACACTTAATTTAACAAATATCCCCATTTTGTCGCATTTTTCTCAGCCTTAAAGACAGTAAAAACGCAAGTTTTAAGAAATAAGCTGTTCAATAAACATCCTGTACAGAAAAGATAAGTTTATGACAGTACACGCTTTATTAGGATGACACATCATGGGTTAATATTAATATATTAAAGGTGTTCTAAATAACATATGTCCCAAATGTTTATTAGGTTACCATACTTTTACTTGATTCATTATATTATAAACTATAGTAATAGTTTTGAGAATAAAAAATAATGATGCCACTGAGAAAAAGAACAAAATAATAAAAAGAGTCACTCCATTATTTATTAAAATTAAACTATATCTAACAAAAGTAAAAAAAAATATCTAATATTAATAATATGATAAAAAACATACAAGTGTTATTAATAATAGCAGTTAAATATATTCTAAAATTTGGCTGTAAGTGAAAGTTTAGAAAGTTTGATCCACAACTGTCGTTAGTAAGTAAGTAAGTAAGTAATTTTTTTTTGAATTCGGCATAAATACATACAAAGTAACACAAGCTCTGAAGAGCTTTTGACCGAATATAAACACACAATTGACATAAAACCAAGACAAATGATAACAGTATGGAAAAAACACAGATAAAATGTTTACTTCATTAAAACTTGCAGATATATTTAATTGATTGATTGATTAAGGGTGTTTAATGCCCGAGCAGCAATTTTTCAGCTATATTCAGGCGATGAACATGAAATGATGATGAATGAAAATGGGATGGGACACAAGGAAAAATAGGTGTAACGGATTTTAGATTGCTACTGGCAAAAGGGAGGATGGATAGGATCGGGCAATTTAGCCTCCTGTAGCGGGATCTAAATCCCTACTCATAGCGAATACTACAGCAGCGTTCTTTAACGTGCGAGGAACGTGGCATTTTTCCCAACACGGTGCACTAATATGGTTTGCGGTCAGGTTTTCCGTATTATGGCCTGACAACCCCAGCTTGCCAGGGGTACCCCATTCAACCACCTGGGGCACACATCCCAGTCGGTCTTTAGGCAAACCGACCTGACACGCCTTTTACGACAAGCTAGCGCGACTGCGGTCTATTCTTTTAGCCACCCGGATCCCGCACGGGGCTGCAGATATATTTAAGATTAATACCTTTTAAAACTGGTGTTATTAACATTTAAAAGTTGAAAAAATATTGAAGTCAATTAGCTAAAAAGAATAAAAATTTTATAGATTTTTTTAAGCTAAAAATTTTATTTTAAGTCACATCTTCAGTGGAAACTTGGAAACTAAATCTATTGAAGGTTATAATATTAACAACAGTAACAGGACCGTGGAAACCAATGAATACATGAAATCTCTGGATTTGCCGAAATAACGGCACTGAGCGGCGACTCATGTGGCAAATGCCTCGTTAAACCCTCGCTCAGAACCAGCATTACGGCAGCTCTAGTCATAATTCAAATGGTCAAACGTTAACAACATGCAGAGCAACGACAGTTTGAACCACTCCAGGACTGAAGCAAGCTTTTAAATTGTGAAAAACTATTTTCAGTCCTAAAATGGTTCGGAAAGCTGTTCCATAAGGATGCTGCTGCATATCTAAATGATGTTTTACCATAGGTAGACGTTCGCACCTGTGGTAGATCCAAGATGTTACTATATCTGAAATTGTATTTAGAAATTTTTAATCTGACAAGATCGCCAAGACACACTGGAGCTTGGCTATTTACGATCTTATAAGTCTCAAGTGCCATTGTCATGATTCTACGAACCTGTAAGGTTGGAACTTTTGCCTTCTCTAAAAGTGTATGATAAGATGAAGTATAATCGTCATAAATAAAACGAAGGGCTCGCTCCTGTACTTTCTCCAGCTTTTTGGAATTGGTTTCTGTACAAAAGTGCCAAGCCAATGGACAAAAATTGAAGTTACTCAAAATGAAAGTGTGAAAAATAGTTAATTTCTTGAGTCTCGATAACATAGACCCTAATCGTTTAAGAACATTTACATGTAGTTGTTGTGAGGCTTTTCTGCACAAACTGCTGATATGAGCATCAAATTTCAGTTGATAGTCAATGTCAATACCAAGCAGTTTGACAGTTTCCTCACAGGACAGCACGTATCCCTGAATTTGAAGGCTGGGATTTTTTGAGAAAGTTTTCTTCCCAACTGCTATTACCTGAAACTTATCAGGATTTGCCTGCATTTTATTAAAGTTGAACCAGTCAATAAGCACCTGAGACTCAGTCTCCAGTGTAGATATTAGGGAACTATAGTCAGGGCTACTGAATGACAGTGTATTGTCGTCAGCATAATTATACAAAGAACGTTCGTTCATTTGAAAACAGAGTTATCGAACCTAATTATGACAGTTATTGTTGCTTATGCGCTACAAAATGCTAAAATCCTAATTCCTACCCGACCCTCCAATATAGTTCCAATACCAGTAAAACTAGTGTTCCTTTTAAGTCTACCCATTAACTCGCGAATTTTATGTACATATATGTTATCTTCTTCGCGTCGTAAATACAGCTCATGTTCGATGTTTGCTATACGTCCAGCGAGTAGTATTTCAGCTATATTTAGGACGAGAACAAGTTAACAAACAATAAATCAACGCCCGAATGTGGTGGGATGAAACATATTGAACAAAATTTGACTGCCAGTGAAAAAGTATTGAGTACCGAGTAAGAACGGAGAATTTAGCCTCGTGTAGCGGCTATAATGAACCTACTCTGTTTCGAAATCTACAAAGGGGTTTTATCGTGCAAGGAGCGTAGCAATTTACTAAGTTTAAAATGCTGATTGTTGTATATAGGCTGAAATTAATTGATTGTTTGATAAACGTTCATAGAGCAATATTTCAGGTATATTCAGGACGGGAACATGTTAAACCAGAGGTTTTATAAAGCATGTATTGCTCAGCTGATTTATATAGGCTATGAAGATGGTATTTCCCTGGTGTTAGACTAAGTCCTGTAATTTTCAATTTTCTACTGGCATAAATAACATACTCTTTGTTGAGGCCATATAATAAATATTGCTGTTTATTATACCCCCGCTTCGAAGAAGAGGGGTATACTGGTTTACCTCTTCCCGTCCGTCCTTTGCGTCCACATCATAACTTTCGTAAGTTTTCTCTGCAACCACCCAAAATTTTATGTGACATTACCATGTGGTCCTATATTGCGAGTACCGATTTCAGGTCAGTCGCATATCTACTTCCTGTTTACTGACTTCGTCAGTCAGTTCAAAGATGTGAATAGATGGAGTATACTGAGTGAGCAATAGCTCACAGTTTCCTTGGTTTTAACAGGTTCAATAGTTTCAGATAGGAAGCTATAATTTTATATTAAATTGCTTCGTTCAATTGCAAACATCATGGATTATCAATCGCATGAGCAAGCATACACTTTTAACGGAACCTTCTAATAAACATTCACATAAACAATATTGCTTGAATCAGCTTTTGAAGTTTCAGAAAAGATGGCACATGAAAATTATTACTATACACTCCTCGGTTAAACTAAATCTGTAATTATAATGCTGGCATTTTACTGTCTAATTGTCATAAAAAAATTGTAGATGACCATCTGAAAGGATTTATTTTTCTCATAGGGTCCTGTTTTAAAGCAAGTCCTGGTGTGAGGCCCATTTGAATTTCCAATCGGGATAAAAGCATAATGTTTATTTGTATGCTTTCAACCCTAAGGGGTATAATTATGCATTATTGAATAAAGACTATCCAATGAATAAAAGTGCTATTTTTTTTAATTTAAATTGGTTAAGCGGTTTCGGAGAAGAAACCTTTTTAAACGTTTTTACCATACATTCCCAGATTAAACTTAGTCCTGTGGTGGCGACCATTTTAAATTTCCGATATGAAAAAAAAAACTTTATAGAGGAACATCCAACGTTTGTTTCGATTGGCAAATCGGTTAAAGAGAAGCCTTTTTAATATTTAAAGCATACATGTATATAGGTTCTTATGTTAAAGTAAGTCCTGTCTTTTAGTAATTCTTGCGGTGGCGGCTATTTTAAATTTCCGATCAAAACATCCATTGAATTTTGGTGACAAAGTTATTTTTCGATTGGTCAACCGGTCTCACAGAGGTAGTCGTTTACAACTTTTTCCAATAGGATCCTATTCTAAACTAAGTGGTGGTGGCCATTTTGAATTTCCGATTGGCATAGAAACATACATTTTTAAAATATTCAAACAATATTCCCAGTAATTTTTGTATCGATTGGTTAAACTTTTCCCCAAAGGGTCCTATAATAAAATGCAATGCAAGTGCTGCTGTGGCGGGAATATTGGTTTTTAAATCAGAATAAAAAACACAAACTTTGTGTCAAAGTTTGGTTTTAATTTAGTGCATGGTTTCAGAGAAGATTGAAATGTAAAAAATTTACAGACGCCGACGACAAAGGACGCAATTTGATGACTTTAGCACACAGTGAGCAAAAAAGTCGATGTTGCTGTTCCACTTCAGTTTAATACAAAGATTAACTTGATTAAAATTTACAGAATACTTTGTGCACTACAAAAAAATCACAGAATACTTTATGCACTACAAAAACAATTGCAATTTAAAGTGTGCTGAATTACTCGAACCACGTTTGCGTTTGGCTTAAACCAATAGATCTGCCCAGCGCGTCCCCGGCTGGCAAATAGGAAATCCCGCATCATCGGGGCTTTCCGATGACAATACAAAAAGATTGACGATCGCGGAATATCGTGGGTAACGTTTTTGTGCAGTGTGACGAGCCTTGCACGTTAGACTTTTTGTGACCTGACAACGGCTCTGTAAATGAACTTTGACTGAGGGAGAGGAAAATAGTTCTTATTTTGATATTTGACTGCGCCAAACTGTAGCATAGACAGTGGATTTATTATTCAATGGAATTTTAGTATTCGAACTGTATTTAAAAAGCAGTTTCGTATATTTTTATAAATACATTTATTCAGATAATTTATAAAATGCATTGGGTATTTTTATATCTGATTGTTCAAAGCCTATTTCTGGACTATTTTATGGGTGTACGGGAGTTTCCATGAGTACCCTTCGGATTTTCTAAATTTGCAAAAAAATTTATCTGACATGGCAACCCGAAAATTTAATGTGATATGCGTAAAATTATTCCGGTCGTTTTGAGGGGTCTCATTACTCAACGAAACTTGGTGCCTAAGTGAGAGCAAAAAATGTCAATAGTTTCCCCTATACAAAAATAATTAAGGGGCCGTTGTCACCGGGTCGCCTGGTGCAATATTTTATTATTTACGCAAGCTTCACTATCAAATGTATACTCGAACCGGAAGTCCGCTTACCTTATTGAGAATATTTAGTCACAGACTAGACTTTTTGTAGATGTCAACTTTGTTCTACCCGCTACACATGTCTAAATTGCCACCCGTAAAATGTATGCCTTTTGTAAATTTTTCCCGAAATGGTGTATTTTTCTTTACTTGAAATATTTCTAGCTGGACGTAAATCAAGTATCCAATAAAATAAATTAACGTTGATTATACTTTAGTATACATATCGATTTATGCAAAAAGGACTACTTTTCAATTTGAAGGACAAATTTAAGATTACATTGTGAACTCATGGCTATGTCATTGACATTTGATTTAAATATCATATCGTGTTGTCAGTGTAGTTTTAGTATCAATATGTTTCAAATTCCAACAGTTACGACGAAACATTGTAATATCAATGTGTTTATGATCATACTATGATAACCGATTAACTGAAAATTAATAGTAGTTAGTCATACGAAACGTGACTTATAGATAACGTGTTAGGATAATGTTTTTATTGGGTTCAGTTTACTTTGTTTTATTTTCTATTTTGAAATGAATACTTGAAAATTACCAAATCTACCTTTGCATCTTAGTCTGAGGAAAACATTTCTATAAAATTTCCTTATTACAAATATAATTATGTGATAAATCCGTGCAGTTTAAATCGGTTTAATGTGGTTTCAAATACCAGGTGGGTATATCATTATGGTCATAAATGATATCAATGATAGAGAAGGCAAAGAGCTTCATACATTTATATATCACATTGCTGCTACTACTGCAACTACTGAAAAATAGAGATTGCTTGAACTTTGTTAACCATTAAATAGTTATCTGCAACTGAAAGATTCTTAATAGTATACACATATTAAACTTGTTCACGAGTTGATCTCCACAATTTTTCTTTATATTATACAAAAATATTACATCTTTCGTATACGTGTCATGCCGACTACACGTAGAAAGTAAGTAAATCGCCAAATAAATTGTCAAACAATTACTAAAAATTAAACGTTTAAAGTGTCAGTCCAAAGGTTAGAAGTTGACAAACTAGATATAAATTTCCAAAATTATATAAGATGTCCAGTGGACAAACTTGCCAGGTGACAAAATTGTCAAAACTAAAATGTCAAGAGGACAAACTTGTCAAAGAAAACAAAGTCCAGTGGACAGAAGAATTGTCAAAAGAATATTTAAATGTAACAATTATAATACAAACAATTGTCAAAATCACAGCCCAAGCAATCTGAATCTCTGCTATACCAGTAAAAATAGCATGCTATGTTAGGACTGCACTCAACTGTGCAAATGTTAGATCCTATATTTATGTGTTTTGTAATTTCTTTCAATATTTTTATGGTTTTAATTTTTTTAATTTCTGCTGTCGCCTTTTTTCACTGTAATTTCATTTTATTTGTCTTGCACACATTAAAAATATTTAAATTTACAGAATAGTTTTGTCATGTTAAATATTCTGGTTCTGAGGAGAAAAAGTTGTTAGTTAAAATATTACGACGAAAACTTGAAGGTTAAAAGAAACACTAAAGTCTACATAACCCTAAAATCGATTTTAAATTACCTTGAAATACGATCCATCGTTTTCTGCTTAAAATGTTAAAGAGAAAAAAAGCTAAATTCTATAATCTAATCAATATTACCTCTTCAGAACGCCCACTTTGCTTAACTGGAGACAAACTTTACTGGAAATTTGATTATGAAATCAAACACGATTAGAAAAAGAAGTTAAAACCATGAAAACCGAGATCTTATCTAGTGTTTTCATTTCAATCATATAAAACTATAAGCGCTTGTGAATTTATTAAACACTTACGCGTCAACACTGAACGGCTAACGTTGATTATACTTTAGTATACATATCGATTTATGAAAAAGGACTACTTTTTAATTTGAAGGACAAATTTAAGATTACATTTTGAACTCATGGCTATGTCATTGACATTTGATTTAAAGATCATATCGTGTTGTCAGTGTAGTTTTAGTATCAATATGTTTCAAATTCCAACAGTTACGACGTAACATTGTAATATCAATGTGTTTATGATCATACTATGATAACCGATCAACTGGAAATTAATAGTTAGTCATACGAAACGTGACTTATAGATAACGTGTTAGGATAATGCTTTTATTGGGTTCAGTTTACTTTGTTTTATTTTCTTTTTTGAAATGAATACTTGAAAATTACCAAATCTACCTTTGCATCTTAGTCTGAGGAAAACATTTCTATAAAATTTCCTTATTAAAATATAATTATGTGATAAATCCGTGCAGTTTAAATCGGTTTAATGTGGTTTCAAATACCAGGTGGGTATATCATTAGGGTCATAAATGATATCAATTATAGAGAAGGCAAAGAGCTTCATACATTTATATATCACATTGCTGCTACTACTGCAACTACTGAAAAATAGAGATTGCTTGAACTTTGTTAACCATTAAATAGTTATCTGCAACTTAAAAGATTCTTAATAGAGTACATATATTAAACTTGTTCATGAGTTGATCTCCACAATTCTTCTTTATATTATACAAAAATATTACATCTTTCGTATACGTGTCATGCCAACTACACGTAGAAAGTAAGTAAATCGCCAAATAAATTAACAAACAAATACTAAAAAGTAAACGTTTAAAATGTCAGTCCAAAGGTTAGAAGTTGACAAACTAGATATAAATTTCCAAAATTATATAAGATGTCCAGTGGACAAACTTGTCAGGTGACAAAATTGTCAAAACTAAAATGTCAAGAGGACAAACTTGTCAAAAGAAAACAAAGTCCAGTGGACAGAAGAATTGTCAAAAGAATACTTAAATGTAACAAATATAGTACAAACAATTGTCAAAATCACAGCCCAAGCAATCTGAATCTCTGCTATACCAGTAAAAATAGCATGCTATGTTAGGACTGCACTCAACTGTGCAAATGTTAGATCCAATATTTATGTGTTTTGTAATTTCGCTCAATATTTTTATGGTTTTAATTTTTAATTTCTGCTGTCGCCTTTTTTCACTGTAATTTCATTTTATTTGTCTTGCACACATTAAAAATATTTAAATTGTACAGAATAGTTTTGTCATGTTAAATATTCTGGTTCTGAGGAGAAAAAGTTGTTAGTTAAAATATTACGACGAAAACTTGAAGGTTAAAAGAAACACTAAAGTCTACATAACCCTAAAATCGATTTTAAATTACCTTGAAATACGATCCATCGTTTTCTGCTTAAAATGTTAAAGAGAAAAAAAGCTAAATTCTATAATCTAATCAATATTACCTCTTCAGAACGCCTACTTTGCTTAACTGGAGACAAACTTTACTGGAAATTTGATTATGAAATCAAACACGATTAGAAAAAGAAGTTAAAACCATGAAAACCGAGATCTTATCTAGTATTTTCATTTCAATCATATAAAACTATAAGCGCTTGTGAATTTATTAAACACTTACGCGTCAATACTGAACGGCTATTCACAGTCTGCACCAAACAAGGTATAATCTCTCTATCAAATAAATATAATTTAAATTGGAAATCGCTTGTATTTGTTCTATGTCATCATGTGTTAAAGTTTTGGAAAGAGTTTGCTGCAATGCACATTTTCTCCATTATGAAACCCACCTGTACGGTTCATTCCTCCTATTCCCACTTTTTAAATTTCAAGTAAAAAAAGGTAAAATTTCAAGTGGGAGTAGGTGGAAAACTTGTGCAAACAAAGGAATGTTCTGTAAAAACATCTGCTCATTAACTTTTAATTAAATGTTGGTGTTTAGGTACAGGTAAATAAAAAAATGTATGAATTCGGATTTTAATGTATAACTGCTTTATGATTTAAAAAATATATGACAAATATCAATAATTTTTTTTTATATTTTACGACACTATTGGAACAAAAAAGTCAATCAAATATACACAATACAAGAGCACAGTTAGTGTAAACATAAAACATAAAATAAAATTTACTTAAGAAAAATGAATTTATTCGATGTGTAAAAGGTGGGATGCAGCATCACCAAATTGTACTGTTGTGATCTCCTGGTTACGGTGTCTAATCTTTAAGTTTCCTAATCTGTTGTTGATCTCAACATACTTTCTCTTTTGGACTGGTCGCTTACCACCGGCTGCATACTGTATTATGGTCAGGTCATTTATAGGTTATTCATACTTAAGAAGTCTGATAACGATTGCATTGAATATATATAACAGGTAGAAGAGTGAAGGACAGGAGTAAAAAGTACCATCACCATACATGGTATCAGCAGCTGCTAAGTGGGCTAAATTCTTTCGGGTACTGAAGATCAGCATGCATCCAGCTGTGTTGTCATCTGCTAACAGGAAAGGGCCTACTTTGGTGTTCTGTACCCAAATACCATGTCATCGACCGTTTTGGGTAAAACTGGTAGGGTCTTTTTTCGTTTGTTGTACATGGCAGTCTTAATTGTTGGGAATGTTGGAATATTTTCTACAAGCTGTTGCGTGCCGTTGTCCCAGTCATCATATCTTAGTTTTACCAATTCCTCTTCGTAAATAAGGGGAATAGGAGTAAGTTCATCAATACATCGAAACTTCATTTTCTGTATTACCTCATCTACCTTTAACTGCATGTGGTTTGCTGCTACCTTGGTTGGTATGTTGGACTTATTAGCTTGCCAATCTTTTTTTAAAATAAAAATTTATTATACTTATTTGTTGACAGTTCATTAGCTCTATTTATGACAAATTGAACAGTTTTCAGTCATTATTTAGAAGTTACAGTACTCATCTGTAAATAGCATAGATGTAATTTATAACAAATAATTCAAAAATACAAATAAATCTGAGGTAAAATTTAATTAATCCTAACTGTTATAAAAACAATTTAGCAATCAAAACATCTATTGTTATTTGCATGTGGGAATAGGAGGAATAGTAATTTTTAAAAAGTGAGAGGAGGTGGAAGACACCACCTGTAGTACTATTTACTTGCAAAACATACCTGTTTTTGGAATTATTGTTTGTATGGTGTTTAACTCCACTTTTAACTGTTTTTAAGCTAAATCGTGGCGTGCTTTTTTATTGGAGAAGACAGCCGCAGAAAACCTCGACCTTACTTAGAAAAACCAGCAATATTTGTCAATTAGGATTGGAGTCGAGCGCACCCTGTCCGCGTTTTCGAATTTACTTAAGGGCTTAAACATATTGCGGCGCATCCACAATTGATTTTTTTTTCATAATATAGATTGTTATTGTATGGTGGCATATATCTGCCCCTACTAGTCACATAATTAAGTCAACATATTTTTTGAAGTAAATCGACCTGTCACTTAATTAAGTTTACTTATCACATATTGAAGTAAAATTGTAAGATAATAAAGTTATAATATTTTTAAGAAAAATTAACCGTATTTTGCGTGTTTGCCCTTTACATGCCATACATAAGTTGACATAACTATCTGACAAGTAGACTTGTGTATCTAAAAGCTTATTTATCTGGCATGTGAACTTAATTATCTGACAAGTTGACTTATTTATCTAACAAGTCAACTTGTCAGATAATTATGTCAATATTCAGATAGATAAGTCTACCTGTCAGATAAATTAAGTTCACATGTCAGATAATTATGTAAACTTGTCAGATAATTAAGTCTACTTGTCAGATAATTAAGTCTACTTGTCAGATAAATAAGTTAACTTGTGTATGGCATAAAAACGGCAAAAACTAAAAAAAGTCTTTCTAAAAAATATTAGGCCTTAACTATGTTAAAAGTTTACCTTAATACTTAAAAATATTAGGCCTTAACTATGTTAAAAGTTTACCTTAATATTTGACAAGTAGACCTAATTAAGTGACAAGTAGACTTATTTCACAAATTATGAAGACTTAGTTATGTGACAAGTAGGGGCAGATATATGCCAATATATTATTGAGATATTGTTTTTCTTAGAAACAAATATTTAAAACATTTGCCTTGTGGTGTTGCTTCACCTTGTACTACTGTATCAATTTGAAAATTTCAAAAAAAATAAAAAGCTTAAATTAATGCTTTCATATTATATACATTATACCTTCTACCACGAAAAAGAAGTTTACGTAAAAAATAATGACTAAAACTGACATCAGCTGGAAAATTGCAGTTGTCAAGCTGCCAACATACAAGTTACGATTACTAACAAATCAAACAAAAACATGCATTATTTAAATGTTATAAGTTATGTCTCACAGTCTCACAAGCTAGCGCCTACTTAATGTGCAGAAAAATAATTAATAAAAACAGATTATTTTTACCACGAGACATGTATGCTTTTCACAAAATAGACACGTGTAACAGGATACAAAATAAACTTGTAATAATTGTAGAAATATTTGTAATATAAACATATCATTGCAAAGGTACAATTTTTCACTGCGACTCTGTGGCCGAGTGGTTAAGGTAGTTCGTCTACTATTGATCACATATTCAAAACTGGGGTTGCGGGGTCGAGTCTCACTGCGGGCAGGGTGTCCTCGTTTCCAATCTTAATTGACAAGGATTGCCAGTTTTCAGACCATAGGTCGGGGGTTTTCTCCACGTCCGGCTTCCTCCGCCAATAAACTGGACGCCATGATATAGCTGAAAAATTGCGGAAAGCCACTTTCATACAAACAAACAACTTTTCAGAAACAATTTTTTTTTGTCAAACAGAATTTTTCAAAATTTTAACTTCAATGTACAAACTTATCGGTGAACTATATATTTAAAAGTGAGTCAAAAAAGTATCGTATATTTGATCATGTTTAACTCCAGACATAACAAGACAATTACCAAAATCCTTTACTTCAAAATTTTGCATTTTTCATTTCATTTGACTTCAAGGAGCAACATGTTTGCTAGCATCCTGCAGACAACAGGACAGACGGTGAGAACTTTTGTATGTGTACCTCACTGCTTTAAGTCATTGCATTTTATTCTGCCATTGAGTAAAGCAAAATCTATTGTGCTCTTAAGTCCCGCAAACGACGGTTAGTGGGGCATTTAGATTGTCAGTCCGTTCGTTTACTTTTGCTTTATTATTACGAAGAATTCTTCAGTTACAACATAAGATCTGTTCACTAGTCCAATTATGTAGGGCTGTGCCAAATATTTCACGCTTGAGTGAACAGAGAAAAAAGGGGTGTTTACCAGTATGAGCAAAGCGTGACATCAGTTTCTCCGAGACGCATTTTCTTGTTTTTAAAATAAATTTTAATTTAAAAAAGTTATATATGTTATGAGTGTTTGCTGCTTCATGTGTTTCTGGGTTTTTATTAGCCATGGCATTGTGATTTTGTACATGGATATTTTTGTTTTAATTTCGCCACTGATTCACTTAATAATTTTGCAAAAATGCGACGAAATGATTAAAAAATAAAACATTTATTTATTTTTTGTGTATGAAGGAAAAGATCCATATTCAACATTTTATGTGATTCCTTAAATAACAAGTGTGGACTGTGAGCAAGCTCACAAAGAGATACCCTCCGCTTCGCTTCAAGTCCAAGTATCTCCCTTGAATAATATCCGACAGCGACGAAAATTCTTCATGCACATCAACATATGATGTACTTCTTTCGTGTAAAGTTTCATCAAAATCTGTCAAGCGGTTTAGGAGGAGAAGCGCTTACAAGGGATGTAGACAGACAGGGTGATTCCTATATACCCCCCTCAAACTAGTTTGCGGGGGGTATTTAGTACTCTGTATTGCATATTCTTCGAGATCATACTCGGAAGGTTTCCAGTACCTCTCAGCTCCTCCGTAAGTGCGGACAGGGGAAAGATTCTTGTTGGGGGTTACGAAAAGCCTAACCGCATATCGGGTAAACCGTTTCGATTGATTGATCGATTGATTAATGGTGTTTAACTCCCTAGCAGCATTATTTCAGCTATATTCAGGCGATGAACATGAAATGGATGATACAATGAACATGAAATGATGATGAATGAAAATGGGATGGGACACAAGGAAAAATAGGGGTAACGGATTTTAGATTGCCACTGGCAAATGGGAGGATGGATAGGGTCGGGCAATTCAGCCTCCTGTAGCGGGATCGAAATCCCTACTCATAGCGAATACTACAGCAGCGTTCTTTAACGTGCGAGGAACGTGGCTTTTTTTCCCAACACGGTGCAATAATATGGTTTGCGGTCAGGTTTTCCGTATTATGCCCCGACAACCCCAGCTGGCCAGGGGTACCCCATTCAACCACCAGGGGCACACATCCCAGTCGGTCTTAAGCCAAACCGACCCGACACGCCGGTCAGAGTACTGGGCGCTATTTAGTCGCCTTTTACGACAAGCTAGCGCGACTACGGTCTATTCTTTTGGTCACCCGGATCCCGCACGGGGCAACGCGTTTCGAGGGTGCCTCACTTCTTGCACAATAATCACCGTTTTTGCAGATTTCGTTCGAAACTTAGTAGGCTTTTTTTAGCCGCTAAAAAGCGCGTAATTCTTCTGACCTATCCATTAGTGCATACTTTTCTGTGGCAGTCAACATTCTTTTCCCAACGTACCATCCGTTTTATTATAGATACCATCTCGTGTTAAGGAATGTATTGCAGATAGTTTTCCCAATTATTAAATTCGCTAAATGGTAATTGTGATTTATATAAGGTATCAGGTAATAAAATTTGTTGATTGTATTTTCATAGTATCGTTGGTATTCGAGAATTTTTTATTATCTTCATTGTAAATACAACATCCACAGAGAAGTATATATATATATTATCAATCTTTTTTGATCATATTTTATGCTGGAAGTGAAATATATTCCCTATTTGTCGTAAGGGACTGGGTATATCGTGACTTGTGTTGTTATCATTTTCTCTTTTCCTTATTCAATTTAGAAATTACTCTAGGTCAATTACCGTTTGTATACACAATTGATAATACCATTTTGATATACATCTGTTCTAGCTTGACATTTATTTGCTTGTTCGCCGTTTTATTGCGGCAATTTTTTTAATTCATTTCCTTGTTAAACTATTGAATAAAAATCAATACAAAGCACATTATAAGACATTCAGTATTGTAACTTTAAGGCATGGTATCCTACAAAAACCAGCATATTATAGTTTTCTAGTTATGTACATAAAATGTAAATAAATGTCAACACTGGTGATTCTACAGATGAATGTAGTTCACTACATTAAATTAGTTTATTTGGTCTTATTAAGCCAACAATTAATTGCCAACAATTTCATCTGCGTTGGTAAAAATCACTTGAGCTGTCTTATTCCTGAGGATCAGCAAAACTACAATATCAGTCAAGTTTCTAGAACTTCAGGCAAATTTGTGCAATTAAAACGAAATTGAAAACGCAACGCTTTTACCGTTCAGCCAGAAGTGACTCATCAATCCGTCACATATCAGTCGATCAATCCAGCTGTTCCAAATCCGTCTGTAGGTCAATTGAGGATCTGGCGCATTGATTGGACTGCTCGTTTGAATAGATCAATTCAACTTCCAGCCAGTGGAATTGACGGACTGATCGGTTCATAAATATTGAGATATCAGTTAAAATTTCGTTTCACTCGATGATATTAGTAAAGTAAAGTCAGCAGTTATTTATTTTGGTATTTTATTTACGATGATTGATTGATTGAATGTTTGCTTTACGTCCAGCGAGCAGTATTTTTGATATATTCAAAACGAGAACAAGGTACCAACAACAAATCAACGGAAAAAGGGGGTGGTATCGGACACAGGGAACACTATTTAGACTACCACCGGAAAAGCATGAAGTCTTGGGCATGGGCGGAGAACCCAGCCTTATGTTGCGGCTACAATGAGCCTACTCTGTTTCGAAATCTACAAAAGGGTTCTTTTTTCGTGCAAAGATCGTGTCACTTAAAAACACGTCACCCACTACTGTCCGTGGCCAGGCTTTCTGTGTTATGGCCAACTATCCGCCCCCTAAACTAGATGGTCTCTCATATCCGCAACCCGGGGACGCGCTGGGTTGCTTTGTGGTCGAGAACTTGAAACCCTCCCAGTATGGTACCAGTTTACGATGAATTTAGCACGGCCAAATAAACTAAAAATTCTTTTTAAGAAACGTTTGCTTTTATGGACTGATTTGATGATTATTTACGTTCAGCGATCAGTATTTCAGCTACATCCGAGACTAGAAAAACAATAAATCAAATTCTCCGGAAGTGGAGATGAACAGGGGGTTGTGATAGACGACAGCCACCAGTGATGCACACTCATTTTATATGTACTGAATACATTAAAGAAATTAATAAAATCTATTATATTTCATAAATGGGCACTGGGAACCATCCCTGGCGATTGTTGGAAGAGAACATCAGTGTGAATGTTAGCCATATTATTTAGTAAAATGAAATTTTTGACTATTCTAGAAAAAGCAAATTAAACTGAAATCAAGAGTCTTCCCCTTATACATAAACTTGAATCTTTAAGTTTATTAAGGAAATGCATTTCTTGTTTTACGGCCCCCCCCCCGCCCCGTAACGACATGTCAAGTGACTTTCAGATCTGACATACTTCTATTTATTGTTATTGTTAAATACTTGTTCGATATGAAAATGATTTGAAACTTGGAAGGATGGTTCAGTATACAAACTGTACATACTAAACGACTTTCAGACCCATCGGACTTCCACTTCTATTTTGGGCCTAGCGGGGACATCCATGTCCCATTGACACATTCCTTCTTTATTTGGAAAGAAGGATTTATGCTATTATCGTGATTAATGCGAAGAAACGTAAATAACTTATACAAATAAGCAATTTGGTATATATCGATTTTTAATAAAAGTCAGTCTTCAATTAAGCCTCAGGTACAACTGTAGTTCATGTTCAGAGATTTGTTTTATATCTTTATTCTCATATTTCAGCATCTAAATCTATGGAAAATCAGACCGATCATGATGATGCAGCTAGGAATGAAGGACAGAAAGGTAGTTTTCATCCATACGGTTGTATAGAGCATCATATAAGTTTCAATGATAAAATTAACTCTGGATTAAATACCAGAAAGGTTGTATGGGATCAGATTTCTTGCTTGTTGAAATCAAACGGTAATTATTTCACTTCTGACCAGGTACAAGGAAGGTGGAAGTCCCATTGTTATGCTTATAAAAATGTCTATGAGTACGAAAAAGAGGGCTCACAGGTGACGATCCTCTTATTGTACCAAAACTAGTGGCTAGTTCTCTCAAATGAAAAAAATACCAATAGATGTTTAGAAAATAAAGGTCAGGTAAATGTTTAAGATACCTCTGAGACATTAGGAAATCTTTAATTCAGAGCCAAAGAGGCTGAAACAAAATGCTACATCCTCACCAAGTGATAAGCCATCTTCTAGTGGTAAATTATCATGTAGTAAACCATTATGTTTTGGATTTCCTGAAGGAATTTTTAAAACAGCAGGGAGAAAAAAGTGTTTAAGAAGCTGAACGAAGAGAAAAAATGCATAATGAAAAATGGAAGCAATTAATAAAGTAATTCAAGCAATAGCTTCAAAGAAATGATCTTTAAAAATAAGTTTTAATGGTGATTCCTTATTAATTTTTAGATGAAACATTTGTTTATTTTTTATCTTGCCATGTTGCCCAGGTGGGCAATGTACCCTCTTCTTGTTCATAAATTGTACTTTTATATATCTAATTCTGTTATGATAGATACAGAGTGTGATATGTATGTATGACATTGCCGACACAGTTCTTAGCAAGTGTGGACATTTGGCCGCCTGTATGTCATGGGGCAGAAAAATTAATCAGTGCCCTATTTGTCGTTCTGTAATAAGTGACCGCAGTAGAATTTTTAAATGTTAGGATGTGGGATCTGCATCTATGGTTTATACATGTTTAAGCTCAACAAGTGAGGGAGGAACTTGTGATGTTTTTTTTTAATTTTAGTTTCTATTTTGGATCTTTTTATTTTTTAGAATAATTAACTCTAGCCGAGTGTTTATATCATTGTTTTATAATTTACCTCAAAGATGGTGCCTATTTATTGTTTGTATAAATATTTATTTTGTTACATTTTTTATTGAATACGAATCATTTGTGCAAATATACATGCACTTCATGTGTTATTGTTATTGTCATCAAATACACGTGTGAAAAAATTTACCTGTATGTTCATTGCGATTCTAGTAAAAAAATCCATCCTTGTCGGACTTTAGGGCATTAATTTGTTGTAATTATATTCCCCCTGCAAATAAAGTTTGGGGGTATATAGGAAACACAGTCTGTCCACATACATGTACCTTGTACATGTTAGCACCACTTGATGGATTTTGATGCAACTTGAAATGAAGGAAATACATCATATGGAGATATGCATAAAGAATTATATCATTCATGACAGATAATTGGACTTTGTCTTTGTATACATTGAAGAATTGGTTTGTGTCTTTTACCAATTTTTCCATAGGATTTCCAAAATGATAAGTTGAATGAAGCAAGCAGAGAGCTACATGTACCAATGGGGCATTCGAATGTCAAAAGTCAGAAAAGGCAAACACGAAACCAGTTAACACAAAGAAGAAAAGCACGAAGAACCACATTTAAACAACTGATAAGCAATCATCAATGCGAATTTAAGTTGTAACGAGTTGAAGCTTCTTTTGCATGTTTAAAGAATGTCAATAGTATTAATGTCTGGCAAGTCATTTTGCAATGCTGTTACGCTTAACAACTCCTTCATTTTCAACTTCTTGTTATTGTAGATTTATATGATTTAAGTTAAGGGTTTTATTTAACCTCAGTCTGCAAAATCATCAATCCTATCATGACTGAAAAGGCAAATATTGTGAACAACACAGCAACAGTAGATTATGTTAATAGCGGTCTCAACTGACACTGTAGATTAAGTAAACGAGTGAACCTGCCTTTGAGTAATTCAAATGCTCTTTCTATGACAACTCTGTTCTTGAAATGCAAGTGGCTATAGTTTTTTTGCTCATTTGTTAAGTTTCCTGTGTTTCTATACGGAGTCAATAACATGTTTACCATCGCAGAGTACTAAGCCCTGATCCCAAAAGTCTGATTGGCGCAGAACCCTGGCGTCATAGCCACTTCCTGGAAAACCAATATTGCAATACATAAATTCCATGTCTGTATTGCATATTGCTCGGAGATGGATGGAACGAAACTTTTTGCGATTAATGTATGACCGATGATCTTTTGGTGCACGTATTTTAATGTGGGTGTCATCTAGGGATCCAACAATTCGTTGAAAATTATTTCTTTCACTGAATTTAGAAGTCACATTACCCATCTGTTAACCTCTAAATCCCTTCTGGTAAAATATTGTTAATCTGAGCTACAATAATGCGATTTCTCGATAAAATAATACATGATTCTGAAACCCTAAATATGTCCGCTATTCTTATAATCGGATCAATAAAATTGCATACTTCAAGTACAAGCACAAAGTGGCGTGGCCCTAAATATAACATTTATCCAGAATATAGACTCGTTTGTCTTACAGCACTTTATCAAAATGATAAAACATGAATATCCGGAAGAAAGATATTTTTGGTGAATATTGTTCAAATTGTCTTCCCTAACATTTAATTTTTAAAGAAATATCTAAATAAAAGTACATGTTTATCCACATTTTTTAATCAACTAAATACGATGTTGCTTCGAATGTAGAGTAATTTTCAAAAGATATAGGGTCCGTAGAAATATCACAAACTACTAGTTAGTAAACTAACAACGAGAAAATTGCAAAACATGTGGGATAATAGTAATCACTACAAAAACACATGAATAATATCAAAGAATAATGCATAAATATAGTTTGGGATTTTTCTTTTGTAGTTTAAGAGATATTTGACTTTTCTCGGCACGTGCAAATCTTTTGTATTGTTAATACCCGGTCACCTGTGTAATGTGTTTGCTATACCGAAGATCAACAATGCAACTGCACTATTATCATGATGAAATATGTAATTTATAATTTAAAAATATGTTGTCATTACATTATAATATATCTGAAATGATCTATTAATACATTAAATATAACTTAATAAACAACATTGATGTTTGATCTTAACTAATTTTAGCGTGGTGCAGTGTCCTTTGACAGCTATTTTCAAGAATAAACATAATTTAGTGAAATGGTTGTGTTAAAATATTTAAATAAACTTAAAAACCATTAACTTCAAATCACCAAAAACATTCGGTTGTTATTAGCAAATCACACAAATTCTATGTGAGGTGAAATTTATATTGACATTCTTGAACAACCGATAGTTCAGTAAATACATGTAAATAGACAATGTGGCACCCGTGGAGTTAAGACTACATCAGATGTCTAGAAAGACTTCATGGATAATATAGCTATATCTCTTGTCTGCTTTTAATCCTGTTTTCGAAATATAATTCAGTGAAGTTGCTGAAAATTACAATTTTGTTTTTTTTCATCTTCAATATCATTTTATGCTATAAATAAACACATATTTTTATGAGATGAGAACTGTATATTATCCCCTTTTCAGGCCAGTAAGCATGATTTTCTTCAACTATAAGACATGGCCACCAGAGAAAATAACTCTTTCTTCATATGTCGTACCGAAAAAAATTAACAACAAACACAACATTATTGACAAAATATCACAAAATTATTCACGTCAATGCAATGTATATGACATCGGTGTTCCGTTTTCTGTTTCTGAAAACTGTTCATGTTTATTTACCACGGTGTCTATATCTATTTGTGGTTCACAAGATATATTGACGAAACTAAGAGTACGTTCGTGTAAAGAAATGGTTTTGAGAAAAGATAGCTTCACAAATCTTCCAATAGCTAAAAATCTCATATAGGCATCACCAAATTATGTTTCGTCGACTCAGGACTGTGCAGGAAAGTGTAGGTGCTCATTTATTTGGACTATTCGCTCTTTCCTAAATTGCATTCCTATTGAATCTATGTAATTTCTTCTGAATAGCATTTATTAGCCGTTCCTTGTACTTGTATGGACGAAAACATAAAAGTCACAGACTCGGTCACAGAACATATCAAACACAAACCAAATATGGGTTCTTGATCACTTTGTGCCTCGTATTAAAACCACATCAAGCCAACTGCTAGCACCTCACCCAAACAGCTACGTCGACTTTCCACCATTGTAAATACAAATAAAGGGAAAACTGACATTTGTCCCACTTAATAACCAAACCGCGAATCTTTTGTTACACTAACAAAATAAAATATTAATAAACCGTGGTAGTATATTCAGTCGACTGCCTTCTGAACACAGTAAGCGGGAACACATAGCGCTTGATGAATATACTGGTAAATTTCCAACGACAATATCCCCATTGTACTCCTAAATATGTAATACAGGAAAATGTTCGCACAAATCCCGGGGTTTTTGACCGCATTTAAGCAGGTGTCAAAAATAAAAGGTCCAACATAGACATTTACAAAGAAATGATTTTCGAAAACCAAGAAAGAAAATGCTCCAAGAGACCTTCAGCAAATCGGATCAAAGAAGTACCATGACAAAAAAAATACAATTACTGGTACCATAGCCGATCAGGAATTTAAAAGCATTTTCCAAGGTAAACAAAAGCGACTTTGTACACAGGTGGTAACGGCAAACCCCATCTTTAATATGCTACACTAAGCAACAAACTGAATACTTCATTGATAAACACAGACTGTGTTTTTGGTGTTGACAGAACGTTTAGTCTTGATATAGCATATGTTACAAACTTTGTGTACAAACCAAAAAAGTGAAAAAGTCATCACATGAACCTCCGATTCTTATTGGTAATACATTTATTTCATTGGGATGGCTCCTATTACACATAGTCATTTTTCTTTCATGTTGAAGTTCTCTTGCAGGCAGACGTTAAATGTGTTAATATTCGATTTGATCGTGACGATGAATGTGGTTTAACTAAAGCTATTGACAATGTATTTCCAAATGCAACAAGACTAGTATGCACCAAACCTATCATAGACAATGTGACAGATTATGTTAAAAATTAGTTGCCTATGACTAAAGAACGCCATGTTGTAATTTCAAGACTTTTCGATGATGATGTCATTTCCTTGGAAAACGATTCGAGATTTTAACGCAAAGTCTATCTGTTGTGTAATGACTTTCTAATTTTTGCTGACTTCTCTAATAAAAGACTGAAAACCCGACTTTTACGTCAATATACCATCCTAACACTCGCATCAACAAAGACTTTGGACAAATAATTATTGCGGAGGCATGAAACATCGATTCAAACTTGTGGCAGATTGGAACCCACAAGTACTTCGGACATCATAAACACAATTCATGACGTCCTTTGCTTTTATTTTGGGGTCATGAGAGACGGGCATTTTATGGACAAGAAAATTTCGAACAGGATAATTTCAAAAGACAGAGTGAAATACAATACATGCCCCGGAAAGTCCCACGACGTAAAAGACAAATATTCCATAAATTTCTGAAAGACATCCAGGAACGTAAACCTGGACAAAAACAGCAACCAAAAACAAAAGACGTGTAATAGATTTCTTAATACTTATTGATAAAGTTGATTAAAGACCTCGACTCAAAACAATCACAAAGACAGCTTGCAGAAAAGTATAATGTAGGCGAATCTACTGTAGGTGACATTATTCGTAAGAAAGACACATACAACAATACGAACTTAACGCCAACCCAATCAAGCAACAATTTAACACTAGCCTCAAATTTTTTGACATTAATTACGTCGTAGTATGGCAATGATTTACCACTGCTCGCACTAAGGGTATACCCATCTTCTGACCCATTATTCGAGAACAGGCACTAATGCTTGCAGCAGAACTACAGATTCCAGACTTCAAAGCCTTAAATGTATGGTTAGACAGATAGCGTTCCAGTTGATCTGTCAACGCCATTAAAGTCAGCGGAGAAAGTGCTAGCGTTAATACTGGAAAAGTCGACGATTTCAAGAGAGGTCTACCCTACATCACCAAAGATTACTCACGCAACGATATTGTCATTTGTGATGAGACCGGCTTTTTTTACCGAGTCCTACATGATAAGACACTTGCTGTAAAGGGTGAGTCATGTAAAAAGAAAGACTTACCGTTATGTTTGCATATAGCTCTACGGGGAGAAACTCAAGCCATTAGTAATAGGTAAAACACTCACCCTACGCTGCTTAAAAAACGTTAAGAACAACCTACCTGTCACCTACAAAGCAAACAGAAAAGTCTGGATGACTGCAAACTTTTTTTACAGACTGAATACGCACAATGATCAGAACCATGAGTGTTCAGCGCCGTAAGATCGTGATGTTTCTTGACAATGCCTCTTCCCACTCAGAAGATGTCAGACTTAGCAAATTTACTCTAAAGTTCTTACCACCCAACACAACCTCAGTACTGCAACCACTTGACTAAGGGATCATCAGAGCATTCAAAGCCTGTTATCGCTTATAAAGATCGGCAATGCAAACTCTGCTTCAGAACTTTGCCGTCAGATCTCTGTTCTTGATTCTATCCTCTGGATAGCCAGGTCCTGGAGCAAAACCAAAGAATCTACAATCAGGAAATGTTTTTCCCGAGCCGGTTTCGCACCTGACAACACAGATGATGACGAAGACGATGTCCAACTCGACCAACTGGCTAGAGAACTACGACTCAGTAATGCAGACCCAAGCGAGGACAACCTGCCTACTTAAGATGACTTCGACGACTGGTAGAGAGACCTGATTGCCAGCCATTTACCAATGTGCGATGCATACGAAAGTGACGATTAACATAACACTCAACTCCGGACGAACAGTTATCAATCGAACCGAAATTAAAAATATATTTTAAAAAGTTACGGTAGAACTATTGACTGATTTGCGTCAGTTTTTATTATCGTAAACTAATACGACATGGATACTTGATCTTTGATCATTACACGGATGACTTTCTAACACGATTTTTATTGCGTAGTAGTGATGCTTATTGAACTTGAAAGTTTGCCGCGTTACTACCCCTTCCCCAACTCAACGCTCTAGTATGATATGAATATTTATTATATTTGTAGATTGTTGAGCCATTTAGATGTTGAAGACGAACATTGCTTTTGAAACATTTTTATTTTGTGTGATTTATGATGTTATCATTCATGTTCTTAGTGCACTTTTCTATTTGTTAGTGCACCAACTAGAAGTTTGCGGTATTAATACACACAAAGGAATCAAGGACAGAAAGTCACAGGACAAAAAGTTACAGACAAAATTTTGTAAAGGAAAAAAAGTAACAGGACAAAAAGTAACAATAAAAATAAAAATAAATAGTTTTATTATTAAAATTGTAATTCTTTTAATATTTATATTTATTTATAATGTCTTGTGTCTAACCAGTGGCTTAAATGAGCATTACGGTACCAACTGGTAAATGTCAACAGAAAAGTACATATAGGTCTCACTTGCTAAGAATATCATCATTCCAAAACTGGAAGTAATGCAGACTATAACAAAGGTAGATCAAAGTTATGCTTTGACGGCTATATTGAAATCAGACATGCTCTTCGTAAGACCAAGCAGTGGTGGAAATGTACTCAAGTCAAGTCAAAGATGTCCGATCAGCTTGTATACAGACCATCCGTATGAGAACACTGTGTTGAGCATTCCTCATATCCATGCACCTGATAATGTTTTAACTGGGCTAGCCAGACTAAGAAGTGACACGAAACAGAACACAAAGCAGTCCACTCTCAATGCACCAAGCAAGATTCTTGCAAAGTGTGTACCCAGAACTTCTAACACATTAAATGCAATGTTTCATCCATCAGAAGTTACCGACCAACGCAACCAACTCCATCATCAGTGACAGAACTCGCCGAATATACCAAAATATTGGACGAAGATTCGCAGCCCTTTCCGTTACACGACAATGTTTCGGAATCGAATGCCAGTAATTGTTTTCACCACAGAGGAAAATTGAAGACTTCTTGCAACTGATGAAAAACTTTTCATGGATAGCATATTTGACACAGCACCACACCTCTTTAAACAGATTTTTACAATCCGAATTCAACCAGGCAACTCATACATCCCTGTCCTCTACAGCCTACTTCAGAAAAAGTCACACCAAGTCTTCCAAGCCGTCTTTTCTGCAACGCACTTGATACTCGATTTTCTTCCAACAGACGAGTAACAACAAGGTTCGTTCTATTACATCACCAGAACCTTGTTGACAACTTTGATAGCACCTACGTCCGTAAAACAGCTAAATGCAGACCAACACCCTCATTTGATGATGCACCATGTGCCAATCATGTTCCTACCTGACACTTGAATGTACAAACTGCTACCATAGAAGGAAATCATAGAACAAACAACGTATGTGAAGGTTGGAATAACAATTTGTTTCTCTAGTATGTTAAACCCACCAGGTATATGGACCTGTCTTACGTGGTTTCAGCGAGAGCACGGTAGTGTCAATAATAATACAGCAAGATTCTGTTGGAACCCACCCTTACAAAAGACTACCACTGAAGCTGGAACAACAATAGAAGCGTCTCAAGAACTTGTGCAGAATTAATAGTAGATGGACAAGTTTTAATTTAAACCAAAATGTCATGTTTACTTTTTATTCATGTATTTCTATATATAAGCCACTGCCTCATGCACGTGTTGGTGCCAATATACCAATTCAATACGAGGAACTCTTGACTTATGAGCGTTTTTGACATCCTACACCGACAACATAATACCCTTGCTCGGACTACGAGAAACTCAAACAGAACAGTAAATGACACGGTTCTTGCGCTAAATACAACAATTGAAACATTAAATGCAGATGGATTATATTGTTTAAGTGAAGACCTGACATTTCTAGATACGTTAGTATTATTTCTGAGTTCTTCCTTTGATACAAAATTACTTTTCTCGTGTAAAACTTGGTAGAACAGGGAATAAATATAAATTAAAAACAACCTATCATATATGTTAACATTAAAATATAATTTAACAAACAGAACAAAGAATGTCAAATCTTAATGCTTCATTACATCAGTCACCATTGTTTGTGACTTTGTAGCTGTGTTTGAGTGACAAATGAAAGCTTCTTACCACATTTAGTCGAGGTGATGCTCCTGTTGTACATCCACAATGGTGAAAACTTAAATCAACATTTATTTTCACAGTTAATCAACGATTTGAAATTCGATTGTGTTTTTATTTTGATACAGTAAATTAGTTTTCGGTGGAGACGGAAAATGTCCCGCGGTTAACATTGAACGTCATTGGAAACAACGCAAGGTCCCTTAAAACACAACGTACCAAAAGTCAAGGAAGAAGTGTGACATGTTAGCAATTAACGGACTGAATAGAATATGTATGGGTATCGCGGAAACATTTGGTTTATTGGATTTGCGAAATACAAAGTTACGATATGCAATAAAAACAAAGAACAAAGGCAAGCAAAAACATCAACACACGGGGGATTTTTTAATGGCTGGAACATTTTAATACAGGTTTGCTTCCAAAGCGTTTGAAAGACGTCACATTAGAATATATTTTTAACATTAGACATACGGAAGGAAGCATTTGGTTTTTACACTTCGGTTTTACTTTTACCAGACCCCTCACTAAAACGTTTACTATAAGTAAAACCAAACAATAAATCTTTACAAGTTTCCTAACCCCGTCCCAAAAGGAATCATCACACACAAAAAGTTATTGCGATAGTTTTTAAGTTCAAATTTTTGACAACACATAAGCTTGCAAGGATCTCTTTTAATTTTAATTTTTTTTTTACCATACGAAAATAAAATATATTAAAAAGAAGATAATATCAGAAAAGGAGACTTGCTCAAATACTTATATGATTGAATTCAAAGACAAACCCAAAATGTAATGATTCAACACTTAACAAACAAATTGCGAATCCACTTCTTGGACTAATTTATCTTCTGAAAATGGTTGTTCTTATTGCGTTGTGGAAACATTCACTATTCCACACAATTTCCAAACTGCTAGCATTTTTTAAATCAATTGAAACCTCTGATAAATCACCATTTAACATGACTACGACTACTAGTCAACATCTTCAACTTCAACAAAAGAAAAATCCTTATTTTCCAGATAATCGAGATCCACTGCATCTTCATTTTCCTGATTAAAAGCATATTCCACAGATTCATTGCTAGCGAAGTGGTACGAATATAAGCTGCACACACAAAGAATCATTCAAAAAAGACGTACATAATTTTATAGGTTAACTATGTTTCAGTTTTTGCTGATTTGTTAATTATAGTTCTATGTTCAATTAGAGAAATTAACATAATGATTATGTCTTGCATTTTGTATATAAAAATTTACTGTTCTCCAAACAGTTTAAGGTTATTTTCCATGTTCATGTATGAATTTGTATTAAGAATGGTGTTTTTTTATTGAGCTGCAAAACTGTTATTTAAGGAACACTTTTCAAAGGTTTAAATTAGTTCCAATATAATAAATCAAATAATTTTTTTCTGCATGTAAAGTAATAAAGTCCTATGAACTCTAAAATGTTTTAATCATTGTGAATCGTTATCATCTGGGCATTTGTTAAAGGATTGGGCAATTAGCCCGGAAAATTTAAGCAGAGTGGGTGATATTTAATTCAGCTAAGATATAAAAATCAAATAAAAAATGTATCTTACTTTGTATTGAAGTCGGGTGAACTGTAAAATGTTTCATTGTATAAAATGCAACTTCAGTATAAGAAGATACAAGATCTTCTTTTTCATAACTGATTTGTTCACTCCCAAGAAATCGGCTTAAGTATCATATGCTCCATAAATGGTTGTCAAAAAGTACAGCCTTGTCCCGGGATTTAAAACGAACACATTCATCTTTTTTTTCAAGAATTTTCGTATAGAAAGAAACATAGAAAAACCCTAATGCATTAAGAAACTTACATGAGGTCACAGTTGACTTAGATGATCATAATGCACAAGAAAGAGAAGAGCACAATATATTATGTAATGTTTAAAAAAAACCAGGCAGAAGCGACACAAAAGAATTTTTTAAGAAAATGTAGATGCCGTTTTAGCCACAAATATAAAAACAACGACGATTCAAGAATCTGGTGTTGAAAATGCATGTATTAATCTCAATTCTGCGTTCAACTGCAACAAGTATGCCGAACAAAAGATTAACATGGCAAAGCCAGTTGAACTTATATTAGGCTATGGAAGAAATGGCAAACCACATTCTATGCAGTATGTTCTCATTTAGAATAAATTGCAAATGATGTTAAGTCATGATGATGTGCCAGTTAGGTTTTAAATAATCAAAAATCTTATGACGACACTAAACATTTATAGAATTTTTTATAAAGAAAATGATCCCTTTATTAATGATACAACTGCATTACAAATACTTTTGTTGTTTGATGAATTAACTATGACAAATCCACAAGGTCATTCTCCCAAACAATTCAAAATCTGAGGATTTTATATGCTTATTGCTAATGTTTCAACAAAATACAGATCTCATTTAAATTTCTATACAACTGGTTGCCCTTGTTAAAGGATCTGATATAATTGTAAAAATGTTGCATGATACGATATACCATACGATAGACAAAACGATCTATCAAAACCATAAACACTTTACCGTGTCCACCGTGAGTACAACGATCGATCGAATATCGTGCTTCGTTCGTTTAGTTACAGGGACTTTCATTTTATACTACTCAAGTGTGGGTACATTTGTGCATGCTCTCATTTTAAAAGACTAACCATCCTTCTTTCAATGTAAAATACATTATCCAAAACACAAACTTAACATGTATATTAAGTTGTATTTTAATTGTTTTAGACTACGTATTGATGATTTTGTTTTTAATATATCTGATGAAAAACAAGATGCACAGCTGTGTGTGGATGTACTAGAAGACAGTTAATGGAATATGTAGGACGATTCGGCTAACACAAACTTAGGACAGTATGGAATCCATATGTCAACGTATGTATCGTTTCTGATTGCAATTTTAAAGTTCCTACATGCAGACAGTACATAAATCATTTGACGATACAGACTGAATACACAACAGTACACAGAGATCAATTCTGTGACAGAACCGTTCCATTTAACCACACAAAACTTCACTTAGCTTTAATATATAAGAGGAGCAAGTCAGAATCACGAATAGGGAAAGATCGCGTTAGGAATTATTCTTTCCGAGACCATCACGGTATTCTCCCTTTATAATAGGAAATGCTGCTGAACGACGGGAGGGTTTAGCAACAGAGGGAGCTGAATGAGCGATGGCGTCTTGCTGAGAGATGCAACGTGATTTTTAGACTCGTAATAGAGAATTTTTTTAGTAACAAATAAGTGTTTTATTTATTTTTTTTATGAAGGTTAATTGATGATGTATTTTAAGTAATATATTGTTCACTAAATTTGTTGTGTTTTTTTTAAAATATCTAATTAAACATTTATCTTAACGGGGAGGAATGTAGGGAGATTGGAGTGATGGTCTTTGTCAAATTGTTTAATTATTTTGATAAATACTAGATTCAATTGACATTTATTTTGTTTCTTGACAGCATTAACATTTTTTTGGTCATATATTGTGCTAAACGTGAAAACAATTATCTATTTAAAGTTTGTTTTAAATTAAGGAATCAGATTAACAAACCACAAGACCTATGTTAAATCATTATATCTTGTTGATGTGGCATTGTACAGTTGTCTGAGAACAGGTTGCCCGTCTAAAGTAGAGTAACTGACTCAACGGAGTTTATTGAATCCCGGTCTTCGTTATGAACTGAACCGTAAAGTTGTTTCATTTTAGAGCAAAACCTTCATAGGGTAATCTCTAACGTTCATGGTATTATAGACTGTATCCACTTTTTCATTTCACACAAATGTTGCAGCTTGCTCAGTTTTAAGATTTCCATGTGTCTATTTACTTGGCGCCCTTAACTAACTATTGTTTATGCTTTTACCTGTTTGGGAGCTTTCAATTTAGTGCATAAATATCTGTGTTGAAGGTTTTCGATAGTAATTACCTTTACGTATGTTAGGAACGTTCAAATGGAGCATATCTAGAAGTGTTTCATAGTTTAATTTGCTTTGACTATTTACGTGAAACTATACCTAGCGATGGACGCTATACCAGTGTTTATTTCCGCATTTTTTTGGTCCATTAACACATATTAATTACCTTAAATATTGTGTTTTGTGTAAAAATGGACTTCTCTCTCGGGAACATTTTTATATAGTGTTGTCTGCAATGGAAAATGCCCTAGCCTGTGCACTTTATGCTTATCAGACAACACTACAAGAACAGTTCCCTCTTAAGAATTCCATAATAGATTTATAGTCGTCAGAAAAAATAAATTTGTAACAAATTATTGCATATTCTTCGATCTATTTTTGTCTATATAGCTTAACAAATAAAAATAAAAACTAACGACAGGAATCTGTAAAAAGTGGAATAAACTTCATTCAGTGATGTAGACAAAGTGCAAGAATCTCTGAAACGTTCATAAAATTCATTATGTGATGTAGGTAAAGTGGCATATAAGCGGAGGGTATCCTTGTCAAAATACAGTAAAGTATGTTTTGCAACGGGAACACTACAAATATCATTCCTATCAAAATGTAAAAATATAAAGTGCACAACTTTATTTGACAAAGTTTCATCAAATTCCAATCAGTGGTGTAGGTTGAGTTGCGGATAAGAGATAAATATATACCCCAACTTTTCAAGGGATAAATAAACGTTTACCATCTACATTATGCTTCCTTGCAAGTGAACATTTTAACAGTCATGTTAACTGAAAATTATTATTCAATCAGTTAAGATGGCCCCAGGTATAATGGTGAGTATTAAACTGCACGAGCCTGTTAATATACGTTATTCTGCAAGAAACAAATTCCAGAATATTCGCGAAATTGCACTGAAATTCATATTAAATACACTTAACATACAATTATAAAAGTTGTGAGAACAATAAAAATAATATAACTATATATGTTATATCGCAGAAAGATGGATAACTCTTACTATAATCTAAGAACAGTAGAAATTGGCAAGTATGTGTGAGAAAACTAGCAAAGAAACCCGAGCAAACAAGAGCCAAAAGTCATGGGACATAGATATAGATAAACATACACAGCGGAATACATTAAAACAAAACAG
Organism: Limnoperna fortunei; assembly: GCA_944474755.1. Classification (NCBI taxonomy): domain Eukaryota; kingdom Metazoa; phylum Mollusca; class Bivalvia; order Mytilida; family Modiolidae; genus Limnoperna; species Limnoperna fortunei. The sequence goes on from OX104111.1 coordinate 87,925,783, forward strand.
AGAAACTGAACCACCCCCACCCCCCACCCCAAAAAAAAAGTTGCACTCAGGTTCTCAGGACACGTAAGCTGTGTCATGTTACGCATTGTTTTGTTTGTTTGAATGGTGTTTTAACGCCACTTTCAGCAATTTTTCAGCTATTTCATGGCGTCCAGTTTTTATAAATAATTGTATGTACCATACAGAAATTGTTTCGATGCATTCGTAAAGTGCTTGCAAACTGGAAAATAAATTTACATTGTATTGGTTAATCGTTTATTTATAGTCCGGTTTACACGACATTTTATCCCTCATTGTAATTTAGAAAAACAAGTAATAATTGTTAATAGAATTTGCAGCCAAACACGCCTTTCTCAAAGAAAGACCAGTGGTGTGTTTTAAGGCCATCATCCCAAAAATGTACATGCAACTAAATATATTTTAATCATGTTAACAGCGCATTACGTCATGTTAAGGTAATAGCATATCTTAATATGACACATCTAAATCCTACACCATTTCAATTCGAGTTGCTAACAAATCAAACTGTAATAGACTTATTTCATCAGATTAAATCATATTATTGATCAGGCAGCCAAAGAATTTAACATATGTTCATCTTTAAATATTGACAAATCCATGTTTTCCATAACTAGTCTAATCAGCAGAGTTCAACCAATAATACAAGATGCCAGACAGTTAAAAAGCTGAAAACAGAGTGCAGCAATAAACGGCCACTTTAAATCAGAATACAGATTCTCTTTAAAACAAAATAAAATAATTGTACCATCAACACAGGAAAATCAAATAAAACACTTCCTCTAAATATCTAGCAGCAATAAAACTAGAGCAAATTAGACAATCAAAAATAAGAGCAATGAAATTCGCTAAAAAGTAAACTTCAAGTTGTCCAATTTAAGGCAGTATATTCTACAGAATCGACACAAACCAAAAGAATTAAAACATTTTGAGTCCAAAAAGGTTCAATGCAATATAGTAAAAAAATGAAACTTAATTATAAATGAACGAGATAAAGTATTGACAAGACCAGGAAATGTATGTGGACAGTGATGAAAATAAAACGGCGATAAGAAAGAAAGTGGTAGAGTTCACTCATATTCTATAAAATTAGAGAAGCGGTATACAACTGTTGCTAGAATAATTACAATTAAGAATAGATAATGTTCAGATATTTAATGGTGGAATCATTAACAATATATAAGCAAACTACCTTAAGGAACATTAGAAATGAGAATCTTGACAAAGATGCAATTAAAAGAGGTACTTTACTAAAAGGAACACATAACATTAATGGGAGATGATACAAAAATATAGGTCACCATTCAGATTACCAAGAATTTAATTTAGTTAGCTTAAGAATGCCGATTTTCATATCCAAAACTGCAAATAGTTATATTTAAGTGTTGTATTGATTCTAGGTTTGACAGTTTATTTGTTCTTTAAATGGTGTTTAACGCCACTTTCAGCAAATATTGAGCTATGTTAAGTCGTTCAATTTTTAGGGAGGAGGTAACAGGAGTACAAAGAGTAAATCCCCGAACATCTGAAGGAAAAATTGCAATCTTTGTCAATTAAAATTGGGGTCGAGTGCACCCTGTTCGCATTGAGACGCGAACCCGCAACCTCAGTTTGACAGACCACTTGATCAAATGTAGACGAATTACTTAACCACTCTTCCACTAAGGCCCCAAGGTTTGAAATAATTTTCTAAAAGAACAGCTGAAAATATCTGAAAGGAACAACAGACATATTTTTTAGAGTTGAAACTACACAAAAAAAAACAATAATTTCCGAAATATCAAAATGTATGACAGACCGGAGTGCCACTGAAATTAAAATGAATAAAATGTTGTATGAACCTAAAATTGACACAATCACAAAGCTGTTGGACAGTCTTGAAAGTCACATCATTAACACGGATATCAACCAGTTCCGTTGCTCTATAATCCCCTGTTGCAATTACAGTAAGAAATGGCACAAAAAGAAAAAAAATGAAATTCGTTTTAAACATGGACCAGCACTAAGTCGTACTAAGTATAATCCACTCGACCATTTTTCGGCTCTGAAAACAGGAAGTAGATAACTGAGTGATATAGAAAGAGGAGGCACAATACAACCCATCATGCTAAAGCTGTGCACCAAATTTGAAATCAATCCTTTTAGAACAAGCCGTGAAATATGTTACCAAAGTTTGCACCGGACGGACGGACATGGTTATTGCAATATAGTCCCCTCTCTTACGAGTGAAGGTATAATTACTTCTTACTTATAAATGAGAGTCCTTCACTCGCAACCTTTCGCAATGTTTCTAAACAATATTTATGATAAATATTTCAACTATCGGGAACTTAAAGACAACCGGTTTAACGCATGGGAACATTTTGAATACGGATATATAATCACCTACATGACAAATTCAAAGGCAGCTCTCAATTTATCTACACACATAAACCTTACAGCACCAAAGTTACAGAATGTATTGACAAAATTTCATAACATACTTGGGCGAAATACAGATTTTTTTAATATTGTTTTCCTGGTGGAAGTATCACACACCTCATCTTCAAATCAATACATATAAGTCATTGCCATTAAACAACATTTCATTAGAAAGATTATTGGAATAACTAGACAATCAAAACGTTGTTTTTCCGATCCTTATTATGAATTCCAAAACAATGTTTTCAAACAACAAAACTTCCGAATGGTTAGCCATAATACGTCATCAATGAGGTACTTGCCTTAGAGATCGAGAATGACAATAATTATAAGGCAAACTGCAACAAAACAGGACAGCCTTCACAGAAAACAAGAAAAATGAGAAAGAAAAAAGAGACGTTCTAATAAAAAAGAACAATTTGTTGAGGTTGAAAAATTAGGTGGACTGGGTCTTGGTCCTGTTGTTATTAACAACTTTATGAGAAATTGTAAAATAATAACAATAAAATTACAGATATCTAAAATTGGGAAATTTTGGAACTTATAAAACTGATGAATTTAGAGACCTCTACACTGGAAAACAGCCAGCCTATGAATTTAAATACATTTCCTCAAAGTAATGAACCCCCATATGAAATAGAAGAAATAGAAATTGAACAGTAATCAAAACACAACACCGTGAATGAAACACTTATTGAAAATTGCATTGTATAAACATTGAATGAATATTTGGAATCGCACACAATATTTGTTGGAAAGAAAACTGTACATACTTGGGATATAGGCAATTGACTATTAAACTGAATACTATGCCCAAAACTTTAGCTTTCGCCGAATCGTCTTTAACAGTTAGATATTTACAAATATTTGGTTTTTTGTAAAATATATCTTGTTTGTTGTTGGAATATTTATTTAAAAGGTTTCGAGTTCTGCATTGTGTACATGGGTTTTTATTTCAATGCTTAATCATCTATTTAAATTAATTTTTCTTAATCTTTAATTCATTTTCTTTCTCTCCTACTGAACATATTTACCGAAATTATGAAAATATTGTTTTTAATGCATGTTTTTATTGTTCGGCTCTTTAATTTGTTTTTGTAATAGAAGTTAAAAATATATTTGTTTCTTTATATCTTTAAGGAATTTTTCAGCTATATTGGGGCGTCCAGTTTTTATTTTGGGAGGAAGCCCGAGAAAACCCCCGACCTTCCATAAGAAGGCTTGCAATCCTCGAGTTAAAATTAGAAGGCACATGCATAACAGAAACCTTTAAAATTCTTTTGATGCTTAAGATGTATTGTTTGTTTTTGTCTAAAAACAACCTCATTTTGCTAACTGGTTTTAAAATGTTCAATAGTTGCTGAGCCACAGAGTTATTTAATAGTTCAACCTCATCACTAATATATGCGTATATATTTGAATGGGCAATATTTAAATATTCAAAGCGTATGTTATATACGAAAGTAAATAAAAAAGAAAATATCTTCATAAAAAAAGACCGGTTAAACCCCATCAAGGCTATTTTACAAAGAAATTACGATTTTACATGAAACTGATAAAGTTATGGAAGGAAAATTGATTAGGAGCTAACTAAAAATGTGTTTTACTTAAAGATTGAAAACAACGTAATGTTGTGTTATCCAGATTGTCTATTCTTTGAATACACATTGTTTGTTAATGAAGAATATATGTTGGTTGGTTGTTTGCTCTTTACCGCCATATTCAGCAATTTTTCAGCTGTATCACATCGTCCAGTTTTTATTGGGGGAGGAAGCCAGAGTACTTAGAGAAAACCCTTGAAATGCGCTAGGAAAACTGGCATTCCTTGTCACTTAAGATTGGAGTCGACTACACATCGAGCCCACAACATCAGTGTTGACAGACCACTTGATCAATAGCAGACGAACTACCTTAACCACTTGGCCCCTGACGCATTTATGTATAATTGTTTATAAAGTAGTCATAACATTAAGGCAAATAAACACTTTTGGTTGTTTTATTTTTCACATTGTGTATTAGAAAAAAAGGTCGCATATTCCAAAAGAATTCCAAAATATGTATGTTACATTTAATGAGTTTGAAGAAGACATGACTGAAGACACCATTAACATAATATAAGTTGCATTCAGTTGTTTTTTTTTTAAATTTTTTAGTTTTAATATAATACAGATAAAGTGTTATTTTCATGTTAATATTTGAATAACAACTTACTGTTTGTTTATATACGGCAAGTTATTCCAATCTATGGTATAATGAAGAATAATATAGGCTTTGCAATAGTTATAGTTTCCTTTTTTTAATAGTTATACACGAAATTTTTATGATTTTATATTTGTACTTGTTTTTAAATCGGCAAATATGTCATTTAAGACGTTTTAGAAACATACATATAGATTACTGTAATAAATGTTGTGTTTAAATTTGAACCTGATAATTTTGTCATGTTTCTTTTGTTTTGCTAAGACTAAACGAATTGAAATTTCTGTATTAAAAACTATGCTTAGTTACCTTCTTATGCCCTAGTCAAAGTAGTGCTTAAAGAACCAAAGTAGTTCTACTTTCACTTTGCAGAAAATATGTAATTCTGGATGAACCTGTTTAAAATTAACTTTATATTATGTAGTTTGTGAGAAATGAATACACAAAATTGATTTCAAGCAATTATTAAGAGTTTGTACGACTCTTCACTCAATGGCGCCAGTTTCTATCTATCTGACAACTGAAATTAACTTTATTTGTGACGTCATTTTGTAAACTTTACAAAACATTCTTATTACACTTTAAACTTGTTGCGCCGGTCAGATATTTGTTTAGCGAAGACATGGAATTTTGAGAAAATAAGTTTTGTCACTTTATTGTTAGCTATGTAATTCATTAAGAAGAGGTTAACCTGCTAGTCTAAAATTAAGTAAGAGTTATCTCTCTTTTGATATCACCATTTGGGAAACATCGCTTGTCTAATTAAAGATTTTGTAATAAACTTTCTGTAATGGAACAACGAATGCAATTAGAAACTAAAATGGCACCATCTTATGCTAACATCTTTATGGGGAAACTCAAGAAGTAACTTCTAAACTCTTGCCTTCACCATCTACTCTCATGGTTTATTTTTAATGATGATGTTGACATAAAATGAATAAAAGCAGGGAAAACCTCCAACAGTTCTTTGACTAGGCTAACAGTATACATCCATCTATCAAATACACAAATGAAATGTCCAAATCTAAAATCTCATTGTTAGATACAGTACTTGAGATTGAAAACGCAACACTTGTATCAATTCGTCAGCGTTCCAAAATCCGTCAGCGATCAGTTCTCAATTAGTCAGAACAGTCAAATCGTTCCCAATCCGTCCATCCGTCGAATGTTGCAAACATATGGAACCCTTGTCTACATTTAGCAGCAAAGTCACAGGTAAACAGTACAAAATATTCACTACTGTTAACTGCAAAAGCTCGAACGTCACTTACATTCTTGAGTGCCCCATCTGTGGCTTACAATATGTCGGCGAGTCCAAACAGCCATTCCACAAACGACTGAATGGTCACAGAAGTGATCTAACTAAGAAACAGTTTCTGCCCGTAAGCCAACACTTCAGACTGCCCGACCACACTCCAAAGTATTTTGATCACATAAATATCCTAATTATTGAGCAGAACTGCAAGTGGCGAGACTCTGAACGGGAGGCCCGAGAGAGATTCTGGATCAAAGAGCTCTGCTCTGTACACCCCAATGGAATAAACAAAAAACAATAAATATAAATAATAAAGTCATGAATATCAAGAAGTTAAAGATAAGATGGTTTATACAACTGTATAGTACTCCCTTATGTAATGACTGATAGATGTGATTCCAGAAAGTTTAAGATCATTAAAATCAGATCCGATCAAATCACCACCGGATGCTGATGTACCAATATCCAAATGTTATCGTTTATAATAAATTGATATTGATACTGAAGAAGGCCATCAGTTGGCGAACATTTTGTCATATTTATTAATATAGTAATTTTATAGTAGAAACATCTTTAAATTTGTATCGTTGCATAATTCTCAAGACTTATAAGAGTTTATAGTGAGCGTAGGAGGGAATAAATTTGAGCCTTTCAACTGGTAATCAAAATATGATTTCATGAAACCCGCCATATTATCTGGATCAATTTGACGACCGCATGTTACTCTACAAATTCCTGTGTGTTAAACGCTGGAAAGACTCAGTGTCTTATAAATCTCGACCCATACATTTCGCCCCAAAAACTTCCATTATTTTCAATGTAAAAGACGATCTTCCGTATGGGGCGAACTGTTCTACTTAAGGAAGGGAAAGACAACTCGTGCCGAATTTACTTATCGCGATCAAAATTAAGGATTTTTCCCGGATTTGTTCGTTTTTTCGCGTTTACACGGTTGTTTCCCAACGCAAATTTCGAAACTCGAGAACTCTCCCCGTTTTCCCGGGTGCGTGGCAACCCTGTGGTGTGTCTGTGCAAATGTTAAGCAAGCGAATGAATGGGCACAGAAGCGACACAAGATGCAAGCCAAACTTGACCCTTAATCTACTTAAAGTACTGCAATAACTAAAATTTTCAATAAACTCAGGGTGACTTTAATAGACCATAACCAAAGGTTTACGAAAAAACGGAGAAAGAAAGTTTTGGATCAAACTATTGGAAACAACCGTAAACCTGTAGACCACATAAATCCATGGTCTACAAATATTCATGTAGAATTTCAATTTAATTGAATTTCTTCTACACCTGTACATACAGGTAAAAGCACCAACAAAAAAATTTGTAACATCAAATATACAATGACAAAAGTTTTTGTTATTGTCATATAGTGTACAAATTAAATAAATTAAATTAAAGATGGTAGCGATTAGTTCCATAACATAAAACCTCCCATTTCACGTTTATATTTATCATTTTCACCTGACTTTTAATTTTTTAATATTATTTGAAATTCGAGGTTTTATCTGTCAGTTGATTTTTCTGGGAGCAAAATTTTTTCAGAAGTTCTGCATATTTTAACATGTGAAATATCATGAAACTAACATAAATACAAAGACTATACCTGTTTGCAACTATGTTCAATTATGTAACCCATTTTTGAATTATCGAGACGAAATTTTTCTGCGAGCTGACATTTTGAATTTAACGGTTAATCAACATTACGGAATCAAGAAATATTTAATGGCAGAACGAATACAATTTGTCGCAATTGTTACACATGGAAAATTCGTTTCGTCAAAAAACGGAGCAATAAGATAGATTTAATTGGGGTCAGCCATTGAATGTAATGGGAATTAAGGGACACCTCAAATAAACTTTTAACCAGGACTTGAAAAATCCACAGCTAGGCACTTGGGGTCAGGATAATTTTTTTTATGGAATAAAAAGCCAATAAATGAGATTACAGTGTGTATTCACTCGTTTGGTAACTAGTCTGACATGTCTCATTGTGAAATATTGACCTCAGAAAAATATTAAATTATATAAGAACAAGGCATGAATCTTATCCAAGTTCTAAAAATAGTTCAGTTTTTTTACTGGAATCCCTACGTTTTATTTAAAAAAAACACACTGTTCCAAGTGTCCAGTCAGGAATGAGCTATGTCCGTTTAATAATCTCTTGATAACTACCACTTAACTTCACAGACAAAAAAATTACATGTGCGCAAGTTAAGAAATCGGCAATTAAAACTAGTCTTAACTGCAGGACTAAGCTTCACAAAGGACCTCATTGGGGAAAAGTTCAAATGCCTTCTTAGAAATTGAAATTCATATTCAAAGCGAATGTTTATTTTTAAGTCCTTACACATGGTTTTTTTATTTCAATCTAAAATCCGAGATGCCTGCTACGCAAACCTTTGTTATATAACAGCCTACTGCGATTATGTATGCTGATTTGGAATTGAAAAGACAATATATTGTATGCATTTTTTATATCAGATTATTTTTCTCTAATAGCTGCCATAGTGTCCAGATGTTCTGTATTTTGCATTGATTGTTTGTTTTAATGGTTTTTAACGCCACTTTTAGCAATTTTTCAGCTATATCATGGCGTGCACTTTTTATTTTGGGATTAAGCCGCAGTACTTGGAGAAAGCTCTATAAAAACTGGACGCCATGATACATTTAGGAGAGGGAGTAACTCGGTATATATATATATATATATATATATATATATATATATATATATATATATAGGGTGATGCGGCTGGGAAGGTTCCCAGTGCTCAACCCACAAAGCAGCCCAGCGCGTCCCCGGGTGGCGGATGGGGGAGACCCTCTCGTTGGGGGATTGTCGGGTCATAATACGGATAGCCTGTCCGCGGACCATAGTGGATAACGAACGTGTTTGGTACAGTGCCACGCTCCTTGCACGTTAAAGATCCCTTTTGTAGATTTCAAAAAAGAGTAGGCTCTTTGTGGCTAAATTCTCCGACCCTACCCAATACTCTGTACTTATCCAGTGGCAGTTGAAATTTTGTTCCCTGTGTCCCATCCCACCTCTTTTTCAATTGATGTATTGTTTGTTTACTTGTTTCCGTCCTGAATATAGCTGAAATATTGCTCGCTGGACGTAAAGCAAACATCAATCAAGCAATCAATCAATCAATTAATCAGGGTATAACGGATGTGCAGCCCGAAAGATTTATTTTTTACCTTTCCAAAATATATGAAAAATTATTCGTTGATTAGTTGTAAATTAGAAAATATATCCATGCCATAATTCTTATCGTTTGCTTATGTAAACCACTGTGATTTAACAAATTAAGTGGGGTAGAATCTACTTTGGCGGACCCCGGAAGTTACAAACAACAACAATTATCACGTATGTTCTATAACCTTTTCGACTTTGCTATTCAAGCCAAATTTACCAACGCCATTTGCACAGTTTAATATGAATAAATAATATTTTAATTATTTCAATTCAAGTGATTTGTATTACTATTCAAGAAAGCCAAGGCTTCGCCGCCACCGTTTGAGGCTTGAGAACCCGCGGAGCGAGTGAAAATATACCTTCTATTTCAAGTAATATGTATTACTATCCAAGAAAGCCAAGGCTTCGCCGCCAACGTTTGAGGCTTGAGAACCCGCGGAGCGAGTGAAAATATACCTTCTATTTCAAGTAATATGTATTACTATCTAAGAAAGCCATAGGTTTCGCCGCCGACGTTTGAGGCTTGAGAACCCGCGGAGTTGGTGAAAATATACCTTCTATTTCAAGTAATATGTATTACTATCTAAGAAAGCCATAGGTTTCGCCGCCGACGTTTGAGACTTGAGAACCCGCGGAGTTGGTGAAAATATACCTTCTATTTCAAGTAATATGTATTACTATCCAAGAAAGCTATCGCCGCCGACGTTTGAAGCTTGAGAGCGAGTGAAAATAGTAAAAAATAAGGAAGTTTTACTCACCCATGTTTTATATCAGAAAATTCTCTAAACTGGAATTAAGAAGGTTTGTAATATCCTGTAATATATTTGAACATGCAGAATCCTGGTCGGTGTTTTTTCTATTTCACTGGTCGAACTTGACTTTCAACAGCCTTTCCTACCGCAGGTCGGGGGTTTTTTTCGGGTACTCCGGCTTCCTCACCCAATTAAAAATGGACGTCATGATATAGCTGAAACATTGCTGAAAGTGGCGTTAAACACCATCAAACAAACAAACAAACACACTTTCAACTGCCACCAAAATTGACTTCTTATTGTTAGGATTATACACACGTTTTATAAGGTCTACAAATGCCAAAAAGAGATAATCAGATCCTTGAATATACTTTTTCCTAACACAGTATTGCCTAAAATATGTGTCGTACATCGATTTAAATGTTCCGTTTCGGTAAAGATTTTTTTTAATGCTCTCCAAGGGCTTTCAATTGTGTTTGTGTGGGCTCCTTTCTTAGGATCAACAAAATGAAGGGAATGATTCACTTTTAAATGTTCAAACCTTTCCTCTTCCAGAAAATCATACGTTTTCTAATAGTCACTTATAACTGTAGTTCCGGGTTTGATATTGTCATTAATTATTTGTAGTAATGTATTCTTACTTCTGTCTTCAATCGTAGAAAAACACTTTTCACTGTTTTTCTCAATGCCACCAAAAACCCACTGACCTTCTAAATGCCGTCCCTTATGATATTTCCTCTTCCCAAATTTATTTTCAACTATTTCAACAACTCTTTCCCCTCCTATTTTCTCACTATCAGTTTCTAAAACAGTTGTACAAACCTCACGACAATAGTTGTACTAGTCCACTATAGTTTGGTTGCTGATAGATAGTTCGTGTTTTACGTGTTTTACAAATTCCTGGTCTACTTTGTAAATCCAAAGCCCTTCAAACCAAGATCCACTTCTAACTGACACTTTTTTACTGAATTTTTTGTTGCTACATTTCCAAAAAAACTGTCACTGGAAAATACACTGTCTTTCATTAAACCAAAGTGTCTGTGGTTACAATTTTTACAAATCTCTCCGGCTAAATCAAAAATTAATCCAATGCTTATGAACCATTGAATTATTTTTTCACTACTTTCACACAACTGGAATACATCTTTCAGTTTTAGTGGCATAAACACGTGTAAATATTTACAAACCTGCACAGCTAATATTACGGTTAGCTGCTCATAATGTCATACGATGACGCTTATTCATGAGTTGAGGTCAAAATACTGATTACGTGACAGACCTACCTGAGCATCGCAAATTGTCTTCTCCTTGCTTTAATAATAGCACAACTTACCTTGATTCTGGGATTCTAATTTTAAAAAACCAAGTTTAAAACTTGTTTTTTAAACATAATTGTAGACGAGGAACTCGATTTTCACCATTGGTCAATTTTGCTTATTTTGTATATTTTTCTTTTTAGCGGGCCTGTTACAACGCTCTACATTGTTTTCCCGTACTTTTTGGGGGGTCCGCTAAAGTAGAAGTGCTCCATTAACATCACTTGATCTAACGAAATGCCTATTTGTTGTTGCAACATGTGTCATGCAGTGATAATAAATGGGTATTGATGTGTTGATAGGAATGCCCACATACCTTAGAATTGGGTGCGATGGCTCCAGGAGAGAAAATGAGCAATAGATGTTCTTAAAGACAAGAAAACAAATACATTTTATGTCTGAAGAAGTCGCAAATTTTGTTTCATTAACATTTTGGTAGTGAATGGACTTTATTTTTAGTTTTGATGTATTATAATGTAAATATATAAATAGATCGGATTTAATAATTCAGTATATGATTAGGTCCCATATTATAACGTCCGAAAAAATATGATTCTTATATATGACACGTCTAACACCCTCGAGTCCAGGTGTAAAACAAGTAGATATTCCTAATCAACGTAACAAACGATCAACAGTCTTTATGGCGACAACATAGTAAAATTTGTTAAAGTATTTTAACAACGTCACACATAAATTTGTGTCCTCAATGGCCGACAAGTCATGCATCTCAAAGGTTACGTTGTGGGAAAAAAGTTAATATGTGTCCTATTAGAATCGAAATAATTCGTTCGGGGGCAAGAATATATACTGACGGGTTTGCCCTTTATGCCAACATTTGTAAAATAATGTGTGTTAAAATTTCCAGACAGTAATGTTTTGAGCGAAAAAAACTTTGTTGATTTTCATCTCTAATATACACTTGGCCATTAGGTAGGGACCACCAGGATTAAAGCAGAGGAGATTTTTTAAAACCAATATTTTTATCAATATATAACCATCGATTGTTCATTTCACGTTTCGTTTAAAATAGTCGACTATTTTAAAGAAGTTTATAATTTTACTATTCAAAATGTATACCATCAAGATATCGTTTGTAAAAATATGCCATAAAACTGCAAAATGGTAACTCAAAAGAATTTCAGTTTGAACCGCTGGTAATGTTACATACAAAAAGTTGGCAGGTTGAGGGTTATTAAGATTTAAGAAGAAATACATTTTAAACATTTATTCTTAAGAATAGAATCAGTATCGTGTGTATCCACTACGCTTCCGGTACAATTCTTGAACTCGTGCTCAAAAGTATCACGCAATTCTTGAATGTTCTGACATGGAGGGTCACGTTCATTCACCTTCCAGCCGAGTTTTCCCAAACTAGCACTATCGGATTCATATTCTGAGACATGGCAGGCCATGGTAATGTCTCAATTGCCTCATTTGTTTGGTAATCTTTGACGATGCGTGCTCTATGAGGTCTTGTGTTGTCGACCATGAACACGGGTCTGTTTCCAAGTGGATGCGCATCAAAATGAGACACAATACGGGGGTCAAGAATCCGATCTCTTGTATGTTAAAGCAGTTAGTGTGCCATCTAATGGATACAAGTCTAACTTACAGTCATATGAGAAGCAGCCCGAAACTGTCACTCCGCAACCACCAAAACTGTAGTTCCCTGAACATGTGCAGGATCAAAAACTGTTGCCTTGACGCCATACCTGCATCCTACCATCAACTGGTTTCAGAAGAAAACGACTTTCGTCGGACTAATGAATTCTTTCTCAGAGCGAATATTCCACCCCGTTACGGTCACGCGCCCACTGCAGCCGGTCATCCTTCTGTCTTTGTGTATGTGCTGGCCGCAATTGAAACTTCTGTTCACTATCCGTCTTCTGATTCTAACATGGACATTTCATCGACTATGCAATCTGTTTGCAGTAGCAATAGGTTGTTGTCTAGCAAGTCTTCGAAGAAGTCTATCTTCTCTCTCTGTTGTCTTTTTGGTCGCCCTGATCTTGGCCTTTCCCCAACAATACTAGTTTCATTACATCGTGCCATTAGCCTACTGACGACAGAATGGCTAACATTGAACCTATCTGAAACCTGCTGCTGTGTCATTCCAGCCCTTATACTAACTTCTTGCCATCTCTCTGCATCTGCAAGTTTTCGACATACAATGTTGAAATGATTTCAAAACAGGATAATTATTACCTGTTATTTCTGTGCACACGATGAAATGAAAAAAGGCGACAAACTTTTTTAAAAGCTGAGGGTGGTGTTTTTTAAATCTCTATTGTAATTGTTTCGTGAATCATCGGTTTAAAAATTTTTAGCAATAGATACTACAAACCTAGATTTTGTACAAAGAACCAGACTCAATTATTTTTTTTCAGTTTTTTTTAAGCAAAACCTGGTGGTCCCTACATTAGCCTAGTGTATATATTCATAAGTCAAATAATTGCATTGTATCACACATGGGGTTATAACTAATTTTGGGAACGGTTTACTGAACTATTGCGCGATAATATAGTTCGATGTTTGCATTTACCGAAGTAAGTACTTTCTATCTGTAATATTGTTTTGATTATTTTTCAGGTGAAAAGCAGTATGTTTTGTATTGCGAAATGTAATAATTTTGTTCTTAGCATTTGAATAAAAGTATAATTCTGTTCATATATTCTTACGCGATCAAGGTGAATGATCATATAAATGCATAGGTGAATGATCTATATAAATGCATATTCAATCTGCTTTCATCTGAATTGTTAATTATATAATTAACGCATAATAAGTATGTCCAACAATAATGCTCTTCATGCTACTGTTTTTAATGGTTAATTAAACAATTTTCGTGATGTAAACAGTTAATATTCAATTGCTGCTTGTGCTTCTGCAGCTTTTCATCGTGATGAATATATATACTGGTATACCAGTAAACAAGATTTGCACATGTAGATCTTTGATCATCTTTGCAAAATAAAACACAAGTCAATGTATTAAGAATTTCAAATATTTTAAAAACAATTAAGCGATAACCAGTCCTTTATCCCAGTTGGGATTGCAGATTTAACAAATGGTACAAATGTAAATAATTTGGGAGGATGGGACAAAGATGGCACACCAACTTGATGAGGGAAGTATTACGAATCTGGAATTCCTGGAAAATTAAATGATGAAAACGTTTCTACTTAAGCATTTTCTTATTATTGGTTTATGCACTTTTTAATTTTCCAGTTATTTTGTTGTTGTCGCATCAAACAGAAATGAATTATTTTTTTTAAATACAGGTCTCGAATGCAATTTCCTGCATCTTTCTTTTTCTTTTACTCCCCACATTTTCCCCAATTAGGGACCTAAAAGGCCACTATTTTGTTTGTTCCCACAATAACTTTTGTTCTATGGATCCAAATGCTATGATAAATTACAATGATTTTCAATACCATTAATAGATGAATCGGATTGATTTTTGGGGTCCCACGTTTTCTTGTTTAAAAATTAGGGGCTCAAAATGGGCAAAAAATGGTACTTTTTTATTTGTTTCCACAATAACTTTGGTTCTGGTTTGCAGATTGCTTTGAAATTTTACAATAATTTTTCTTATCATAAATGGATAAATGAGATTGAGTTTGGGTCTCCTCCTTTTTCCGTTTAGGAATAAGGGGCCCAAAGGGGGCAAAAATTAAAATAGAGTTTTAATATATGTTTTAACAGATATGCCAAAACTTAAATATTAATATAAACATATATTTTACAAGATAACTCTAAAAATACATTTAAAACACATTTTTCTGTATTTTTTTTTACTTTTTATGTCTTGAATTGTATCTTATTTAACTCTTTTTCTTTTAGATTATAAACTGATTTCCAATAGCCAATACCCAAATAGGTGCTTTCACTTTACAAATGTCAATTAATTGTACCATCTATTATTTCATTTATGATTATTACCTAAGGGACTAATGGTATCTTCTTTGCAGAGCTGCAGATACTGTTCGATGAGAGAGCTCGCTGAAAGGCTTCTTACAACATTTGGAATTATAATGATTTCTCCAGAATCCAACTTGAGAGTTCTTTGACCATAAGGCAGATCTTTAATCACATGACTAGATGTCAAAAAAATCAATGAAATGATCAAGACTTTCATTATTAATCCTGTCTCTCTTTTCAACAGAAACATCCCCTGGAAGACCTGGCCCTTCTGTTTTTGCATGTTTTTTTGCCTCATAGTATCTTAAAGATGTCAATCCAGGGATAAGCTGTAAAATAAAGGCAACATTTATATATATATATATATATATATATATATATATATATATATATATATATATATATATATACATATATATTATATATCCACAAGTGTAATTATTTTTTCTGAATGATGTTTTTAAGAGGAGTTGTGCATACCAAATAGGTGAACAGACTGACAGGGTGGTTCCTGTAAACCCTCACAAATTGCAGAATTGTTTATAGAAATGAGTCTATAGTTTATATACCTTTTGGGTTTCTTCAAATGACATCTGTTGCACAATTATTGACAGAACCTGCTTTTTGAACTGCCATCTCTCTGCATGCATATAAATTTTCTTTAAAGTCTGAAGTGTATCCTGTTGCCTATCATTTTCCTGTTCACCAAGAATAGATTCCCATAATACATCCCCTTCATGAGGTTCTATTGTGTCTAAAACAGCAAAAATACTTTGTTTGGCCTTCTCAATGTATCGGCTTTTTGTTCTTTCACTAGAGCTTTCTAAATTGTTGGAAACAGTTTTAACAGGGCTAACATTACAATGGCTGAGAAAGACATTGAGACTTTCTAGTCTGGAGACATTCATGACTGATGCATCTGAGTCTTGACTATCTAGTGTTGTCACCATTGAGCCTAATGAGCTGGTCTGACTGAAGTATACTACATCCTTAAAAAAATCAAACAAATTTATAAAGGTTTATGATCATTAAACTGAAAAAATATTAATACAGCTTTAAATGATGGACACACTGTCACAAATCTAAACACCTTAATATAAAATGTCTAAAAATTCTTCTATTTTTTTAGAATACTTGTTGCATGTGTTATACATTTTTTTCCCCTTGTATTTGTTTTCATTTTTATGCCCCATCTACGAAAGTAGGGGGCATATAGTGTTCGGGTCCATTGGTCCGACAGTCTGTCCAAAATGTTGCGAGACTGGGCATTATGTCTTTTGGACATATTCTTGTTTATTTTATTTTATGATTTCAGTGATGTATGTCTTTTATGAAATAGGTTCAGCAGTTGAAGAAAACACATAAAGCAAATTTGTCTTTGTTAAGAGTTGACAAACCTTGTAAATACCAGAAATTTACAAAATTTAAGCATACCTCAACACACTTTCTTTTATATTGCTTTCTTTTGCCATTTAGTTCATCACTACTACCATAATGATCATCATCTTCAACCTCAACATGTAATCTCTGGAAGGAAATAAATGTTTTACTTGTTTCAACATTTTTTAAATATATCATCCCTTAATTAAAACTCTATCAGAAAACCAGTACTTCTACAAAATATATCAAATCAATATGGTGGTATAGTACACACTTCCACATTTATTAACCAAACATCCATGATCCTACTAAATATAAACAAATCGGTTCAACTTTCTTGGGAGGAGGTGGCTTCACAATGCAAGAATGTCGGAAAGACATTCTGATTCAAAAATGTTTTATGGGGTATAGAAATAGGTCAAGGCCTTAAACATGTTAAATAAGTTAACAAATATTATACATATTATACATATACAATATTCGTACAGTGTCAGAAAATATATAATTTATTTGTACGAGCCTTAGAAAAAGGTAGAAATGCGAGGCTCTGCACGTCGTAAACCAGAACAGAATGCTAAATATCGTTAGAAGCGGGGACAAGGTATTGTACAGCAAATGTAACAGTAAAATGATTTTAACTTTGACAAATTGATCTCGTGAAAAAAAACTCTGCATTCAAAATACTTAGGCCAAATAAAAAAAATAGGTGTGGTTCTGGTCACCCGACTGATTCTCGTTTTTAACCCCTCGACCCTAACATTTTTTCAATCTTGTCAAAAATAATGTATTCCCGACCGACCCTGTTGTTGTCGCCAACCTTACCACTTTAAGGCACTTATTATCAAAATTTAGTTGAGTACCATATTTTTAGTGTTATTATAAACAAATCCACCAATGTTTAGTCCCATTATTTCGTCCGATTGATTTGTTGTTGATGGGTTAAAAGGTTAAGCGAAAAAAATAAAAATGTCTTTTCATATCCAGTGTTCTTTTGCCTATAGCAATAAATATTTTCTGCCTTATAGTGTGGGATCCGGGACAGAGGAGAAAAGGCTCACGGCTTCCTCAGCCTGCAGTAAGAGTCTGGTAATAGAGGCAAATTTTTGCGTGTTTTGCGACCGGTGTCTACGTTAAGACGGGATTTCAGTAGGGCGGGTAAACGGTCTCGATAACATACTGAAACCTTATTTCGTCAAGACGAGAAATGTATTTACCATTTGATTGACAGCTTCCTTAAAAGATTTGTAAAGAAGGCGGTGGCTGAAGGACGAAAATTCCACAGTTTTATAGAGGCGACATCTTTTCCGTGTGTTGCAACCTGTGATTTGGAAAAAGGGATCCTGGTGGTTGAGAGATCACTTTCTGATGCATCCATTATTTCAGATGAGCGGGTTTCGATTTCAACACACAACTTTCACCTTGACTTTAACTAGGCGGAGGGCTGGATGGACCCGGTTTGGTAAATTGGCTGGTAACGCCGAGCCCTTGTCGCCATTTTTCTTATCACTTGATCATATCTTGTGAATCTGAGTATCAAAGCTGTTCAGTTACAGCCTCAGGGTGTAACAAAGGTTAAAAGATTTAATGCTAACAGCCAAAACAGACAGGGTGTTGAAATTAAACTGTAACAAAGTTTTAAAGATTAAATGCAAACAGCCAAAAAAGACAGGGTGTTGAAATTAAACTGAACACCTTTCTGTTGATCTTCAACACTCCTGCTGTCCATCAGTCGATCCAGATGGGTCTTAACAATGTTAAAGCCAGCGCCTTTATACCAATCCCGGTGCACTGCTTTAAAGGACAAAATTTTACACGGCAAAGGACAGTGAAGAGATGCATTGATCTGCTTTAAATTTGCGGAAGTAGAACATAAGGGCTTTACCTATACAAACAATCCTTAATGTGCCAATTGTGGTGAAGCCCAAATGTCCTCATCAAAAGAGAAAGACATTCAGAAAGTGAAAATGGAAAAAATCTCTTATCCTGAGGCATTTCGTCTGTTCAGTTCGGCGAGGAATTCCTCTTCTGCTACAACGTCATATGACAGTGTGACCAAACGCGTCTATGATACAACTGAGACGCAAACAGTGATCTCCTAGCCTATTGGACATCTTGCTTACCATTAAACAACATCAATACAATATGTTTATACTCTCCGAGTTAGTTTTGTCTGAAAGCTGTTTTTCTTCATTAGATGCCTGCATTTTGTAGACATGACAAACATGCTAACGTACATGTTCTGTCCAGAATAGAAAATATTGAATCATCTTGAACAGATAAGGCCGTAATTATATTATGTACAAATTAAGTACACAATTTTGCAATTAATGTTACATATAATATCAATTGATTCTATAGCGTGATGTGTCTATTTCTAACCTTTCAGTTTAGCATTTGTTTCGAGAAACTATGTTGCTTTTTACAAAATATATAAATTATAAAGTGACGGAAATAGTAATTTACCATGTATGGAAATACATCTGTATCAACAAATTTAATTAACATTATTTGTCAAAATTTATTGGAAAGTATTTTTGAAACACATGTTTTCAGGAAAATGAAATTAAATCAGTAAAATTCAAAATCTGCTAATTATAGCATAAAAACCTAGAAAGGGTTTGTATCGTCTTTTGTATATCAATTTCATGTAGTACTAAATTATGTGGCTCATTGTTCTCGTTGACTGTTGTGCAATTTAAGATGCCTCTTTTAGATGGTAGTGAGGCACGTAATGTACTTCTCTAGGCCTTTATCTTTTTTGTCATGGATTGTTGTGACAGGAGACGAGAGTAGAGCAGATATATCTTACATATTTTATATCTTTTTTTAAACACTTTGGGTAGACTCGTATAATTGTTATTCAATTAACAAGTTTGGAATGAGAAGTTCTAGATATCAGCATGATATTCCATCATCACACACAAATGTTTAACCTTAAACCTACTTCGAAGGAATTCCTGATAAAGATAATGATTCTAGCACTGCAAGCAGAAGGCGTCCCCTTAATGTGTTGTGTGTATATACATTCAAAAAAACCGGATGAAAATGCTAACTATGATGTTCTCATGATTCGTATTAGGCTGGTGTAGTGTGTAAAAAGATACGTAAAAAAAGTAACACATTTCAAAAATGTACATAGTAAATATAAAAAAGCATATATTTAACTAAATAATTGTATGGTATTTCTACAAGTTAAGAAGACATGGAAAATCTAAACGAGACAATATACACTGTTTGTTCAATGTTTATAAAATACAACGGTTTCATTGCATATATTAGAACTGTATTGCCCAATATTCGGTATCGCATTTATTGTTTTACAACAAAAATTTTAGTTTTATCTAATTTGACTTCGTTCTTTTTTTATTTCTTTTTGCACATTATTTTTTTTACCCAAAAGGATCGTGTAAGCTAGTTTCATCACTAGGCGTCGCTGGCCGTACACATTTCAATATTCTTCTTCAAACCCTACCCCGTGTGGGACCCGGGGCACAGGAGAATAGGCCCACGGCTTCCTCAGCCTGCAGTAAGAGTCTGCTAACAGAGGCAACACTTGCCGTGTGTTGCGACCCGTGTCGATTACAGGACGGGATTTCAGTAGGCCGGGTAAACGGTCCCGATAACTTACTGAACCCTTACTTTTTCTAGACGGGAAATCGAGTTAGCCCCGACTTCGATGAATCGGCATGTCACGTCTTGCCCTTTGTGAATCCTTATCATTTAAGCTACTCTATTACATTTTTTCCTTCAAACTGCTCCATGAAATGATAGACGGCTTCCTTATAGGATTTGCAAAGAAGGCGGTGGCTGAAGGGCAAAGCTTCCTCAGCTTTATAGAGGCGACATGTTTGCCGTGTGTTGCAACCTGTGATGGTGGAGGAAGGGATCCTGGTGGTTGAGAGATCACTCTCTGCTGCATCCATTAGTGCGGGTCAGCGGGTTTCGATCGTCAATACACCACTTTGGCCCTGACTTCAACTAGACGGGAGACCGGATGGACCCGGTTCGGTCAATCGGCTGGTCATGCCGAGCCCTTAACAAGCTTGTCTTATTTTTCTTATCACTTGATCATATCTTGTGAATTTCAGTCTCAAAGTTGTTCAGTTACAAGCTGTTAAGAAGGCGGTGGCTCATGGGTCAATCGAGTAGATAGAGTTTCGAACGGTTGTTTCGCCAGTTAACTCTGGCACGAAGCTTGCGTTCATTAAGAAATTCATCTATTTGAGTATACCACCCTTGGAACACCTGATGCTTTCTGCTGGTGATCCGCAGAGACCAAGCATCGCCCCTGTTGGCACTCCGTGGAGGGTGGGTGACAAGGGTGGTGAACCGCATTTTTCTCATCATGGCTACTGAAAAACAAATAAAAAATGGTCCAAAAAAAAGAAAAAATGACTTACCGCTTGAAGAAATGGTTGATGAAGACTTCTGGTCAAGATTTATTGTATTATCCAGCAAAGATCCTAGTAAACCAATAACTAAAATCTCTCCATTCGTTATTGAAAAAGTGATAAAAGGTTGTGCAGGAGATGTTAAGAACGTCACCAAGATGAAATCTGGTGGTCTTCTCATTGAATGCAACAAAAAACACAAATCCTTGAACTTGCTAAAACTTACAAAAATTATAGATTTAGAAATTTCGGCCTCCCCCCATAGAACATTAAACTCAAGTCAAGGTATTATTCATTATCGCGACGATGATCTCGCCGAGCTTACAGACGACGAGATCTGTACAGAATTACAAAATCAGGGTATTACAAAAGTTAAAAGATTTATTGCCAACAGACAAGGTGTTCAGGTTAAACTGAACACCTTCCTTCTAAATTATAACTCTCCAACTGTCCCCCAATCAATCAAAATAGGTCTCCAAAATATTAAAGTCAGCGCATATATTCCCAATCCTGTGCGCTGCTTTAAATGTCAAAAGTTCGGCCACGGAAAGGGACAGTGCAGAGGTCACCAGATTTGTTTTAAGTGTGCAGAGGAAGGACATGAGGGCTTCACCTGCACTAAAACTCCAAAGTGTGCTAATTGTGGTGAAGACCACATGTCCTCATCTAAGGACTGTCAGCACTTTAAAAAAGAAAAAGAAATTCAAAAAATAAAAACTGAAAAAAACATCCCTTACCCTGAGGCTCGTCGTCTGTATAATACAACGAATAATCCCTCATCTCCTGCATCAACGTCATACGCCAGTGTAGCCAAACGCGTTCTCACGTCAGTTGAAACGCAGACAATTATCACCT
Source organism: Limnoperna fortunei (assembly GCA_944474755.1). Taxonomy (NCBI): domain Eukaryota; kingdom Metazoa; phylum Mollusca; class Bivalvia; order Mytilida; family Modiolidae; genus Limnoperna; species Limnoperna fortunei. Next base: position 87,947,505 of record OX104111.1, read on the forward strand.
GGCCTATTGACAAACAGGAACCTTCAAAATTAACAGTTACAACAACAGACAAAATCATTACATCTTCACGAAAATCTTCATCTTCACAAACTGCTACGTCTTCAGCACCCTCTCAAACTGCTACGTCTTCAGTACCCTCTCAATCCTCAACCAATTCTTCAAGCAGCCAAAAAAAAAATTCAAAAAATATCAACTCCAATTTAAATTCTTCTAACTCAAATAAAAACTCGAATCAAAAAGGAGATCGTACTCCAAAACTGCTGAGGGATCCCATAAAGGTCCACAACAGGTTTGGAAGTCTAGATCATCTAGACACTACTATCTGGGGCGATCCCATGGATACACTACCCCCAGATACTGGATCTAAAAGTAGATCCCCCAGCAGAAACCGGCGGAATAGCCCCAAAAAAACTGTCAACTATTCCCCTATTCGCAGACCATAATGGGTACAATAATACAATGGAATTGTCGAGGTCTTAAGATAAATTTCCTTGAAATTATTTTATTAGTTCAAGCCTTTCATCCTGTTGCATTTTGCCTCCAAGAATCTCACATAAAACGAAGTGATAACATATCCTTAAAAAACTACTCTATATACAGCTCATATGTAGACGAGAATGATAGAGCTGCTGGCGGCTCTACCATTCTTGTAAAAGATCAAATTCTACATAGCCCTGTAGATCTCAACACTGATCTTCAGGCGGTTGCTGTTAGAATATCTTTAGACAAAACAATTACTTTATGCTCTGTGTATATCCCTCCGAATTCTTCATTAAATTTAAATCAGTTGAAACATCTTACTGATCAGCTACCGGCCCCTTATATATTATTTGGGTACTTCAACGCACACAACCCTCTATGGGGTAGTAACACAATAAACGAAAAAGGTAAAATTATTGAAGGCTTAATGAATCAGGAAGATCTGTGTATTTTTAATGATGGAACCAATACATATTTACATCCTGGGAATGGATCATATTCGGCTATTGATCTTACAATAGCAGATCCTTCTCTGTTGCCCGATTTCTCATGGAAAGTCCATGACGATCTCTGTGGCAGTGATCATTTTCCCATTATCTTGGAATCTTTACACTCTTCACACACAGAACGAGTCGCTCGGTATAAATTTGGCAAGGCCAATTGGCCTCTATTTGAACAACTCTGTATAGAGCGACTTAACTCGGATACTTTTGAAGCTGTTTCTGATCCAATTTTAAAATTCAATGAAACAATTATTTCAATTGCTGATGAAACAATTCCTAAGACCTCGACAAATCCAAAACATCCTAGTAAACCATGGTTCGATGACAGCTGTGAGGACGCTATTAAAGACCGGAAAAAAGCCGAACGACGCTTTAATAAACACCCAACTCAAAATAATCTTAACCATTTCCGAATTTTTCGAGCGAAAGCTCGCAGGGTAACGAAACAAAGACGACGCACTTCTTGGCGTAACTTTGTTTCTAAATTGAATAACCATACCCCCATGAATAAAATTTGGAACATGATTCGTAAAATTAAAGGTAAAAACAGTAAAGCAAATGTCCATCATTTAAAGGATGGACAAGACTTGTTAACATCAGAGTCGGAAATATCTAACAAATTGGCCGAAACATTTGCAAAACACTCGTCCGCTGAAAAGTATCATCCGGATTTTCAGCGTATCAAAACTCAAAAAGAAAAATCAAAACTTAATTTCCAGTCAAAAAATCTAGAAGATTACAATACACCGTTTTCTTTGGAAGAGCTAAAAACCTCTTTGAACAAATCTCACGATACAGCATGTGGTCCAGATGACATTCATTATCAACTTCTCAAACATCTGCCACAATCTTCTCTCCAATGCCTTTTGAATCTTCTTACACTATGAACCAAACTAAGGACTGACATTACCATACACAGTTCAAATTTGATTGATAGAAACTGATAGTTACTGTAAATGTACTGTTAACGATCTGTAAATCACTGTATACTATGCATACAGTTCTCGTCAGTCATTTACAATTTTTATCTTTTACTGATCGCTTCTGTCCTGAACTGAAACAGTTCATGACAGTTAAGTACAGTACTTTTGTAGGACTGAAAAGAACTGTTAGATCGTGTCAGTACTTTTAAATTTTTACCTGGGTTTAGAATGACTTACATTCACTGTACCAGTCCTTGACAGTGATTATCAATATTCACCTGTATTTAGAATGACTGATAATCACTGTAGCAGTTCTTGTCAGTCATTATCTGTTCTTACTTTGATTTAGTACGACTGATGTTCACTGAAGCAGTCCTTGAAAATCATCATCAGTTCTTACCTTGATTTAGTATGAGTGATGTTCGCTGTAGCAGTCCTTGACAGATATCATACTTTCTCTTCTATACCATTATATATGTATTGTCATTTGTAAACAAACACCAAAGTGAAGACTTGATTAAATGAGAGTTTTAATGGATAAAAAATAGGAAATGTGGAAAATTAACCCCACAAGTCCATTTGTTTCCTAGTGCCAAAAATATTTTCGTTTAAAATCATTGTTCTTCCTAATATTAACTCTTCTTTCTTCACATTTCACATTTGAATTTACATACTGCGACACAAATTTATTGAACATGTTTTGACCAATGTTTGTTATAAACAGGGTGTGATAAATTACCGGCATAAGCAGCTACATAACGTTACACCTGTACATATTTTTAATAAATTCAACAAAGCTGCCCAGTGCATCCACCAGGTGGACAAGGGACGCCTTCTCGTTAGGGGTGGTCAGGTCATAATACGGAAACCCTGACAACGGACCACAGTGAGTAACATGTTTGGAGAGTGCCACGCTCCTTGCATGATCTAGACTTTTTTGTATATGTCAAAAAGAGTAGGCTCGTTGTAGCCGCTACAAAATCCCAAATTTTCCGGCCGCCGTACCTAAACCCCTACTTTTCCAGTGGCTTTGAAAATATTTGTTCTTTCGGTCCATTTTTCCGGAATTGTTTGTTAACATGTTCTCGTCCTTAGTAAAGCTAATGTCCATCATTTAACGGATGGACAAGATTTATTAACATCGGAGTCAGATATATCTAACAAATTATCTGAAACATTTTCAAAACACTCGTCCGCTGAAAATTATCATCCCGATTTTCAGCGTATCAAAACTCAAAAAGAAAAATCAAAACTTAATTTCCAGTCAAAAAAAAAATTTAGAAGATTACAATACACCTTTTTCTTTGGAAGAGCTAAAAACTTCATTGAACAAATCTCACGATACAGCATGTGGTCCAGATGACATTCATTATCAACTTCTCAAACATCTGCCACAATCTTCTCTACAATGTCTCCAGAATCTTCTTAACAACATTTGGGAAACGGGTGACTTAACATCTATTTGGAAAATGGCCACTGTTGTGCCTATTCCAAAACCAGGAAAAGATCACTCGGAAGCGTCAAACTATCGGCCTATAGCCCTCACAAGCTGTCTTTGTAAAACCATGGAAAGGATGATCAACGATCGCCTTGTCTGGTTTTTAGAATCCAACAATCTACTTTCTAATATTCAATGTGGTTTCAGACAAGGGCGAAGTACCCTAGATCATCTTGTACGTTTCGAAACGTATATTCGAAACGCCTTTGCAAAAAATGAGCATGTTGTGTCTATCTTTTTCGATTTAGAAAAAGCATATGACACAACATGGAAATATGGTATTTTAAAAGATCTTTTTGATATGGGGTTGAAATGTAGACTTCCTACCTTTATTTCAAACTTTTTATCTGACAGAGAGTTTAAAGTTAGGGTCAATTCTACGTTATCTGACCCTTTTGAACAGGAAATGGGTGTTCCTCAGGGAAGCATCCTTTCTGTCACTTTATTTAGTATCAAAATTAATAGCCTTGCTCAAGTTTTAAAAGATAATATTGATGGTTCTCTTTATGTTGTCGACTTCCTCATATGTTACCGAGGAAAAACATGAATAATATTGAACGTCAACTGCAGTTATGTTTAAATAGAATAGAGAAATGGGCAATGGAGAATGGTTTTAAATTCTCCACTGCAAAAACCGTTGGGATGCATTTTTGTAATAAACGAAAGATGCATCCTGACCCTGAATTAAAATTACATAATAATCCTATAAAAATTGTTAAAGAAACTACTTTTCTTGGTCTCATATTTGATTCAAGGCTAACTTTTCTACCCCATATCAAAATGTTAAAAAATAAATGCCTAAAGGCATAAGATATTTTAAAAGTTGTAGCCAACACCGACTGGGGTGCTGAGTGCGACGTTTTACTTAATCTATATAGATCGCTGGTTCGATCTAAATTGGATTATGGTTGTTTTATTTATGGTTCTGCTCGCAAGTCATATGTCAAAATCCTTGATACTATACACCATCAAGGATTGCGACTATGCCTTGGAGCTTTCAGAACCACACCTGTTGAAAGTTTATATGTAGAAGCAGGCGAGCCTTCTTTGTATCAAAGAAGAATAAAGCTCGCTTTGCAATATGCAACCAAATTAAAGGCATATCCTGGCAACCCCGCCCACGACTGTGTTTTCAAACCTCTTTATCAAAACATTTTCGAAAAACATCAAAACAAAATTCAACCTTTTGGCCTCCGAATTAAATCTCAGTTGGAAAATTCCGGTATAAATTTAGATGAAATTGCTGCAATCGAAATTCCGCATAATCCTCCGTGGTTAAACCCCAAACCGATATTTATTTATGATCTAAGAAAACATAAAAAATCCGACACAAACCATTTATTAATACAACAACATTATGCAGAAATTAAATCTTATTACCCTGACTTTGGTACTATTTACACAGATGGGTCAAAAGACGGTGATAAAGTCGCCTCGGCCGCTTTCTTCGGAGAGCGTGTTGAAACTCGCCGCCTTCCGTCTGCCTCATCTGTATTTACAGCAGAGGCGCAAGCTATTCTTCTTGCGATGAAAATAGTTGCTTCGTCAGACGAATGCAAATTTATTGTCTGCTCCGATTCCCTGTCTTGTCTACTGGCTATTGAAAATTTCAAAATTAAAAATCCTTACATTTTAAAAATTATTCAAATCTACAAATCACTTGTTGCTTTGGGAAAAGAAATTATTTTCTTCTTGATTCCCAGTCATGTCGGAATCCGTGGAAACACAGTCGTGGATCAGGAGGCTAAAAATGCACTAAAGGATACCATCATTAACTGCAGTATTCCTTTTACCGATTTTAAACCGTTAATTTTTAAATATATTTCTAATTTGTGGCAGAGTGGTTGGGATCTCCAAGTTCATAATAAACTTCATGAGATCCAGCCACTACTGCACACAAATAATTTTAAATGTTTTAGAGGTCGAAGAGACCAAGTTGTTTTAACAAGATGTCGTCTTGGTCATACCAGGACGACACATAGTTATATTTTAAACAATGAGCCACGACCCGAATGTGTGCCATGCAACAGTCCATACACCATTAAGCATGTCTTGATGGACTGTGTGGACGTGGCACACATTCGGGAACGTTTCTATAGTGCAGATACGTATTTCAATTTATTTAAAACTGTCGCAGGCGACACAATTTTAAAGTTCTTAAAGGAAATTAATTTATTTAATAAAATTTAATTCCACTATTAATTGTGATACTTCATATTTTTTATTGTTTTAACTACCATTTTTATCTGTGTATATTCTCATTATTGTATGAGATCACGTTTTAGTATAAGGAGGCATGACGTTCTACTAATTTAAAAATTATGGTTTTCACGTCCTGAATATAGCTGAAATATTGCTTGCTGGACGTTAAACATCAATCAATCAATCAATCTTCAAACCCTATCAGCCAATTATAATCAAACTTGGCAGAAATGGTCATTGTATGGTTCTTAACAAAGTAACTTAATTGTTTGGATTTTGCCTTACGTCCAGCGAGCAGTATTTTATCTATATTCAGGAAGGACGAGAACAAGTTAATAAACAATAAATCATCTCAGGAAAGATGAACCTAAGGGCGAAATATTTGAATGTCATTGGTTGAAATGTACCACAGATGGTCCTCTCTAAAGTGATGATCGCCGACGTACACTGCTAACTATAAAAGCAATAAAAATGACTGTAAATACCAGTATCGGTCGTTTTCCGTCTGTCATTGACCGAGATTGACTGCAGACTTGTCTGTAAAAGACTAAAATGGTTGCGTCAGACATAATTTTTATGTGACTGTCATTTTCTTCTGTCACGGTATTTTTTTTTCTATGACTCTGTAGAAATTCGTCTTTTACAAAGACGTTATAGTGGTATTGTAACAAAAATGTCACTTGAAAAGTGTCAAAGGAATGAACACGAAAATGTTATTTTTTACATGTTAAAATTTATTCTAGTTTATTCCGGTAGTAAAAACGAAAATTATTTAATCTCATCAGAGTATCAGGCGCAGTTAAGCCGTTAGTGAAGAGAACTGACTACTGTATTAGGCAGTTCCGATGGCTAATTGTGGAGAGAAAGTTATTATTTTAAGCAACAACAAATTAAACGATATGTAAAACACATATAAACAAATCGCCTGCTTAGCAAAAGACTTTTAAGCAAATGTATGATTGTAATTTTAAGGCATTTGCAAATTTGTCTGCCATTAAATTGTAAGTTTGAACAGTTAGCCGACAGCAACAAAATAAAAAATGTACATTCTCATTTCACACAATTGTGGTTGGACGAATTGTACTGCCGTAATAATCCAGTTTTAGTTTTGTGAGTTGTCGGATTAGTACGATTACTTGTAATGTAGCAAAAAAAAATATAACTAAATAAATTAAATAAATTATAAATTATAATAAAATACGCGTTTATATATATCAATGTGTAATAAAAAGAAAGTTATTAAACAATTATAAATGTACCATTAGTGCCAACGGTACCGAAAACTTTATTTTAGTTAAAGTAAACATCGGGAACATTAAAAAACTCCTAGTGTTCTGACATCTTTTCACATTTTTTGGTTAATTATTATTTTTAGTTTAAATAAATAACTGGCACTCATTTTTGTTAATTTACATGTAGTTACATACTTTTCTAAGAAAGAGAGAAATAAGTTTATTTTCAGATCAGACTTGAGGTATAAATGATCAGACAAGGAAAGGGTATAACTAAGTTTTTTAATTAAAGACAAGTTTTAAAGTCTTAACTGGAACCAAACTCAGAGGGTTCACAGTGCGCGACCCCCAGCGCATCCCTAGGTGGCGGATAGGGGATGCTGTATCGTTTGGGGGTTGTCAGGTTGATGGCATTTCCAACCCTATTTAAAAAATTTAATGAACTTTGATCGTTATGGGAAATCAGTGTCTCAAATACGATCTGACATTTTTGCTGAGTCATAGGTAGTGATTCCTATTCCTGGATTTGACTTTTCCCTAGACATGACAATGAGTAACTCGACGGGTGTCGAAGTAGATGCTGACACTGCTTCCGGAGCACCTGAGTGCACCCATGGTTTTTATTGGGTTCGGGTTACTCTCTTTCTGATTTTTGTGTTTTTTCGTTTGCGAGTTGCGTTTGTCTATATCCGGATTTGTAACTGTCCCTTGACTTTTGGCTCTTGTGGTTCGGTCGGTTTTCTTTGCTATTTTTCTTTAACTTCAATTGCTGACGAAACCATTCATAAAACCTCGATAAATCAAAAACATACTACGAAACAATGGCTTGGTGACGACTGTAAGAGTGCTATTAAAGATCGTAAAAAGGCTGAACGACGCTTCAATAAACACCAAACCCAACAATAATCTTAACGAAATCCGCATTTTTCGAGCCAAAGCTCGCAGGGTTACGAAACAGAAAAGCCGCATCTCTTGGCGGAATTTTGTTTCAAAACTTAATAGCCATACCCCTATGTATAAAGTCTGGAATATGATCCGTAAAATTAAATGAAAAAATAGTAAGACAAATGCCCATCACTTAAAAGATGGACAAGACTTATAAACATCGGAATCATATATATTAAACAAATTATCTGAAACTGTTGCTAAACACTCCTCTGCTGAACATTACCATTCCGATTTTCAGCGAGTAAAATTTCAAAAAAGACATCTAAACTTAATTTTAAATCCAACAATTTAGAAGAATACAATAAATCATTTTCTTTGGAAGAACTCAAAATTTCTCTTAACAAATCACACGATACAGCATTTGGTCCAGATGAAATACATTATCAACTTCTTAAACATCTCCCACAGTCTTCTTTACAATGTCTTTTACATCTTCTTAACAGTATTAGAGAAACTGGTGACTTACCTTCTATTTGGAAAATGGCTACCGTTGTACCTATTCCAAAACCAGATAAGGATCACTCGGAAGCGTCTAACTATCGGTCTGTAGCCCGTCCAAGTTGCGTCTGTAAGACCAAGGAAAGGATGATTAATGATCGCCTTGTCTGGTTTCTTGATTCCAATAATCTTCTGTCATATATATAGTGTGGATTCCGACAAAGAGAAAGTACCCTGAACCATTTGGTACGTTTTGAAACGTTCATTCGGAACGCCTTTGCCAAAAATGAACATGTTGTGTCTATCGTTTTCGATTTAGAAAAAGCATATGACACAACATGGAAATGTGGTATTTTAAAAGATCTTTTTGATATGTGGTTGGAAGGTAGACTTCCTACCTTTATTTCAAACTTTTTATCAAACAGAATTTAAAGTCCTTGTAAATTCCACATTATCGGACCCCCTTGAACAAGAAATGGGTGTCCCCCAAGGCGGTATTTTATCAGTAACTTTAGTTGGTATTAAAATTAATAGACTTGCTCAAGTCTTGAAAGACAATATTGACGGTTCTCTCTATGTTGACGATTTCCTCATTTGCTATCGGGGAAAAACATGAACAATATTGAACGTCAACTACAGAGAATAGAATAGAAAAATGGGCAATGGAAAATTGATTTAAATTTTATACTACCAAAACTGTCGGTATGCATTTTTGTAACAACAGAAAAATGCATCCTGATCACGAACTTACATTATATAACAACACTAAAAATTGTGAAAGAAACTACTTTTCTTGGTTCAATATTCAACTCTAAACTTAAAGTCCTTGATATTTTAAAAGTCGTATTCAGCACTTACTGGGGTGCGGACCGCGACACATTATTGAATCTATATAGATCGCTGGTTCTATCGAAATTATATTGTGGTTGTTTTGTTTATGGTTCAGCTCGCAAGTCATACGTCAAAATCCTTGATACCGTTCACCATCAAGGGTTGCGAATATGTCTTGGAGCTTTTATAACCACACCTGTTAATAGTTTTTATGTAGAAGCAAACGAGCCTTTTTATCAAAGAAGAATTAAGCTCGGCTTGCAATATGCAACAAAACTTGAGGCTTATTTTACCCATCCTTCTCATGGCTGTGTTTTCGAACCTCTTTATAAACAAATTTTCGAAAATCATCATAACAAAATTGAACCTTTTTGCATTGAGAATTGAATTTTATTTGGAAAATTCTGGTATCTGTATAGATGAAATTTCCGCAGTTGAAATTCCTCATTCAACAGAATTTTGCAGAGATTAAATCTTGCTATCGTGACCACAGTACAATTTATAGGGATGGTTCGGTTTGTTTGTTTTTATGTAGAAGCAAACGAGCCTTCTTTTTATCAAAGAAGAATTCAGCTCGGCTTGCAATATGCAACAAAACTTGAGGCTTATTTTACCCATCCTTCTCATGGCTGTGTTTTCGAACCTCTTTATAAACAAATTTTCGAAAATCATCATAACAAAATTGAACCTTTTTGCATTGAGAATTGAATTTTATTTGGAAAATTCTGGTATCTGTATAGATGAAATTTCCGCAGTTGAAATTCCTCATTCAACAGAATTTTGCAGAGATTAAATCTTGCTATCGTGACCACAGTACAATTTATAGGGATGGTTCGGTTTGTTTGTTTTTATGTAGAAGCAAACGAGCCTTCTTTTTATCAAAGAAGAATTAAGCTCGGCTTGCAATATGCAACAAAACTTGAGGCTTATTTTACCCATCCTGCTCATGACTGTGTTTTCGAACCTCTTTATAAACAAATTTTCGAAAATCATCATAACAAAATTGAACCATTTTGCATTGAGAATTGAATTTTATTTGGAAAATTCTGGTATCTGTAGATGAAATTTCCCCAGTTGAAATTCCTCATTCAACAGAATTTTGCAGAGATTTAATCTTGCTATCGTGACCACAGTACAATTTATAGGGATGGTTCGGTTTGTTTGTTTTATGTAGAAACAAACGAACCTTCTTTTTATCCAAGAAGAATTAAGCTCGGCTTGCAATATGCAACAAAACTTGAGGCTTATTTTACCCATCCTGCTCATGACTGTGTTTTCGAACCTCTTTATAAACAAATTTTCGAAAATCATCATAACAAAATTGAACCTTTTTGCATTGAGAATTGAATTTTATTTGGAAAATTCTGGTATTTGTATAGATGAAATTTCCCCAGTTGAAATTCCTCATTCAACAGAATTTTGCAGAGATTAAATCTTGCTATCGTGACCACAGTACAATTTATAGGGATGGTTCGGTTTGTTTGTTTGTTTGTTTGATGGTGTTTAACCCCACTTTCAGCATTTTTCAACTATATCATGGCGTCCAATTTTCATTGGGGGAGGAAGCCGGAGTACTCGGAGAAAACCCCCGACCTGCTGTAGGAAAACTGCCAATCCTTGTCAATTAAGATTGGAGTCGAGTACACCCTGGCTGCAGTGAGAATCGAACCCGCAATCTCAGTGTCGACAGACCACGTGATCAATAGTAGACGAACTACCTTGACCACTCGGCCACCGAGGCCCCTCAAATTGTTCGGATAATGATAAAGTCGCTTCGGCCGCTGTTTTCGGAGAGCGAGTTGAAACTCGACGTCTTCCCTCCGCTTCTTCCGTATTTAGTGCAGAGGCCCAAGCCATTCTTCTTGCAAGAAAAATTGTTGCCTCTTCAGTGGAGGATACATTTTTTGTCTGCTCCGATTCTTTATCGGGCTTTCTTGCCAATGAAAATAACAAAGTTAAAAATCCCTTTATTTTAAAAAAATTATTCAGATTTACAAATCATTGACAACTTTTGGGAAAGAGGTTGTGTTTTACTGGATTCCCAGTCAATGTGGGAATCCATGGAAACACAGTCGTGGAAAGTGAAGCTAAGAGTGCCTAAAATAATGACATCATCAACTGTAAAGTACCTTTTATTGATTTTAAGTTCTTTATTTTAAAATATATTTATAGTTTATGGTAGAGTGGTTGGGATCTCGAAGTTCATAATAAACTTCATGAGATCCAAATAATTATTTGCCACAAAAGTTTTAATACGGTGTCGTCTATGTCATACCAGGACGACACATAATTATATTGTAAATGGTGAACCACGACCCGAGTGCGTGCCATGTAACAGTCCGTATACAATCAAGCATGTCTTGATGGACTGTGTTGACGTGGCCTACATTCGGCATCGTTTTTATACTGTGGATTCTTACTTTAATTTGTTTAGAAATGTCACTGGCGACAAATTTCTACATTTTTTAATGAAATTTATTTGAATAATAAAATATAATCTAATACCATAATTATGCTGTTATTTCATGTTTTATTATTTTAATCAGGTTATTTTTATGTGTATATACCACAATACTATTGTGTGAGGTTGCAGTTTTACTACATTTCAACAAGGTTGTTTCTATGCTTACTTTCTGATTGTTATACGTCATCACATCATTTAATAAAATTGTAGCTGAAAAATTGCTTGCTGGACGTTAAACATTAATCAATCAATCTAATTAGAGGCAGGCACTGCTTACTCCTCGGAGCAACTGAGTGCACCCATTGTTTTTTGGGGGTTCGGGTTACTCTGTTATTTTAGTTTTTTTTTTATTTTTGTGTTTCGTTTGTCTATATCCGGATTAATTAGTAAACTGTCCCTTGACTTTGGGCTCTTATTTTTCGGTAGATGATTTTTGCTATTTTTCAAATCAAACTGTTATATTTTTTATTATTTTATCATTAATGGAGTTCCTCGTTTATTGTTTTTCCCCATGGCATCATTATTTTAATTCTAAAAAAATATCACTATATTTTATAATTTAATAAATCACATAAAATTATCAATGAATTAAACTTACCTAATAAACATCTATGACAGATGCGTTATTTACAACACCTTTAAAGTATTGAAATTGAACCCATGCTGTGTTATCCTGATAAAGGTTGTACTGTCATTAACTCTGTATTCTCTGTACAGGATTTTTATTGAACAGCTAGCTTTTTGCCTATTCGAATTTCAAATGAAATGGGAATTATGTAGATCAGCAATTTAAGTGTGAAAAATGTGAAAATTAAAAAACATAAATGTGTCTTCTGTGTGTTTATATGTGCAAAGTATAGTTCATACCAGCTTTATTAACTATTTATGCAATTCACGTCATAAGTGGTGCATAATTGACTATTTCGCATTGACACATTTTAACCAGAAGGCAGAAAATAAAGGCTTTTTCAAACAAATGGGAAGTATTTTGCAAGTAATTTAAACTGATGAAACATATATCATTCAAAAGATAAGGGACTGTATAACCAGGAACAATATGCAAAACACATATTATATTTATTTAACAAGATATCGTCGGTTTTTAATTGTCCCTGTAGTTTTTTACCAATATGGCTGAAAAATACGTCATACAAGTCATGTAATGTCGCTAATGATTGACTATGTTTAATCGTGCAAGGGCAGGGGACTTTCCAAACACGTTAGCCAATGTGGTATACAGTAATGCTTTACGTATTATGACCTAACAATAGAGCTTTCCTATCCGCCACCTCAGGACGCGCTTGGCAGTTATGTGAGTCGCGAGCAGTGGCAACCCTGACTGTATAGTCTTAGATTTGTATTTAAAAAATCGCGCAAAATAAACTTACACATAACAATGATTGTTTAAATTTTAAAATTTAAACCTTAACTTTTAATCACATGAAATGATATTGACATTAGTCTTTTCGCAAGACATCATACATATTTTTATCCTTGAATTTCAAACATATATTGATAACGTAAATGTCTATATATGACAAAAAGTTTAAAGTCAAATTTTTTGCAATAACAATTTTACAATTGAAAAAATTACAGTCTATTCATAAGAGATCGTGAAAAGGTCACAGTAAATAATACTTCCGGACACATTCAAGTTAGTACCGTGTATGACCACCTCGAACTGACATAACTGCTCTACATATCTGGCCATAGGTGGAGTCGATCAATGTGCTTACGTGAAATTGTTCGCCATTCTTGTTGCAACATTTGACCGAGAGTCTGAGGTGGAGTTTGACCATGGCGTACACGTTTATTTTGCTGATACAACCAGTGTTCAATCGGATTCAAATTCAGTGTTTTGGGAAGGGCATGGTCGCACATTAATCTTGTTCTGTTCACGATAATCACTTGTTAGGCTCACTGTGTATTTGTCTTGTTGGACCAAATCCCAGTTAATTACGTGCATTAGGTAAGGTTAAAGAATTTCGTACTTAACTTTAAATTGCCAGGGACTTGACAAATAATTTCTTTTATATCTTTCAAAATACTGTTTGTTGCCACCATGATACGACGAGTCGTTTGTCAGTTTCCATACATCGATGATTGTAGTCAAATCGTGCTCATTTGCATACTATAAACAAACGTTCCATTAGAGAATAAAAGTATCTGCAACGTAATTACCATATTTGAAACCTTCTCAAGATTCAACATACGGGTTCTCAATGTTTGTCAGGTAGTAAACACAACTAATCAGAGACACGATAATCAATTAAGACATAACACAGAGGGAATAAAAAACGGCAAAACATATCATCACGTATTAAAAATAAGCGACTTTTGACATGAATCCGATAACAAAATGATGACAGTATGGAATAAAATCTAGATTGTACATTGCTGATTAATTGCATATAAGCAACTGCCTTTTGACATCAAAGGGGCGGGAGTGATCAAACCCGCTCTGCTTTATTACGAGTATGGGACTAAATTCGTAACCTCGCCAAAAAAGGACGATTATACGGTGAAAATAATAAATGTTTAGGTATTGTACATTACTATAGAAAAACCATTTTTATACCTTTTTTATAGTATTTTTATACTCTAGGGACCATACTGGGAGTCTTCGTGCTTGACTTACAGAGGGGATCAGCGTGTAGTAAGATAGAAGGGGATGCCCTCGTTATGCATAAAAAATGTAAATGTCCAGAATAGTTGTAATCATAATATCCTTTATTTAAACAGAAAAGCATATTTAGTCAAAATGACTAGTTCACAATATTTTCCTGTGTTTATCTACATAATTTACAACATAAAATATACAAATACTAACTTACTATACCGATCACTGCAGTTGACTACTAAACTACTAAAACGAGGGTTTGTTCTAAAGTTGGTGTTATCTCGCCAGAAGTTCTTTGGTCGTCACCATGACTTACCTGCAATTGATCGTTATGAGAAGTCTCAAATACGATCGGACATTTTTGCTGAGTCAAAGGTAGTGTTTCATATTCTTCAATTTGACTTTTTCCTAGACATTACAACCACCAACATAACGGGTGTCTAAATAGAGGTAGTCACTGCTTACTCGTCCGGAGCCCCTGAGTGCACCCATGGTTTTTATCGGGTTCGAGTTATACTTTTTTCTTCGTTACTTTTCTTACTACATAGTTTATTTTTGTTTGTTTGAATGGTGTGTTTACGCGACTTTCAGCAATTTTGCAGCTATATCGTGGCGTCCAGTTTTTATTGGGTGAGGAAGCCGGAGTACCAGGAGAGAACACCTGACCTGCGGTAGGAAAACTGGCAATCCTTGTCAATTAAGATTGGAGTTGAGTACACCCTGCCTGCAGTGAGAATCGTATCCGCACTCTCAGGGTTGACAGACCACATTTTCATTCATCATTTCATGTTTATTTTGTCATCCATTTCATGTTCATCGCCTGAATATAGCTGAAATATTGCTGCTCGGGCGTTAAACACCATTAATCAATCAATCAATCAACCACGTGATCGACATCATCACAAGTCAGTGTTTCTGTATCCACATGTGTCCACGAAACCCTGACAAACCTATCTAGGAAATTCCCTGGGAAGAAGATTTTTTTATGACATCAAACCTTCAAAATATCAACTAAACTAAGTGTTGACGTATTGTGGAGAGGGATTTTTGCGTGAAAATGAAAACGGCTTACCGCGTATGGTTCAGCTTATGCTCCTTTTGTAGATCAAGAATACTACTTTTTGAAATCAATAATTATTCCCTCCAGATATTCAGCGTTTTGAAATATGGCAGTTTTTAAATTTTGAAATGACGATTTTCCATACTAAAATTTGACCTCAATTGGAACGAAAGTGACCTTTAGGAACAATTGCTTGTTGTCTACTCGAAATCCTTCGGGTGATGTCGTCTGCAGTTAAGGCGGGAAAAGTCTCGCGGTTTGTCCGAATACCATTGAACGTCACTAAAGCAGACGAACATATGTAAACATCGTAATGTCCCTTTAGAAACAAAAATGGCTGACTTATCATGTAAACTTCCCGTAGCAAAAGTCAAGGACGATTTGTAACAACTTAATACCAGAGGCATATTATAAAACATGGACAGGTTATCGTATCTACATTTTTTCTACTGAATTTTCGTAATAAAAAGGTAAAATATAGAATAATGAAAAATGCAAGCAAACTTATTTTCCCAAGGGGGGTTGGCATTTAGTATAATGAAATTGCTTGAAAGAAGCAAGTGTTTGGCAGAAGTCTGTTTTACTCAATTCTTACGTATGAGAAAACTTTATGCAGCTAACAAATAACGCGGTAATAACAAACTATTATTACTACTGTACAAAATACACTGATTTTCACATGGTCTATGCCACTTCCTTTGGTTTTTTTTACAATCGACATCGGGAAATCTCCTAACTAAGTCGTGAATGAAAGCGAGGTTTTCGTTGGCTACATTAAGGTATGATGTAGCCAATCAAAATAGTGACTTCTAGCCCGGGAATTTCTAAGCTGACACGAAACCCTGACCTATCGATGTGTGATCAATAGTAGACGAACTACCTAAATCACTGGGCCACCGAGGCCCCAACTACATAGTTTAAAACAAAGCATAAAATACAAAATATATAACATATTTAGTTTCATCATATAGACATGTCTAAGTACCTTGTTTAAACTTTAAAGTGTTTAACAAGTGTTGGAGGTAATTTGTTCCATAATAAAGTGCCTAAGATGACAAAAGACCGTTTATAATATTGCGTTCGAGCTCTGGGAACAAATACTTTCACTTTGTCTAGTATGTTTCGAACTTACGTCATGTATATATTTAA
Organism: Limnoperna fortunei; assembly: GCA_944474755.1. Lineage (NCBI taxonomy): Eukaryota > Metazoa > Mollusca > Bivalvia > Mytilida > Modiolidae > Limnoperna > Limnoperna fortunei. The sequence goes on from OX104111.1 coordinate 87,963,853, forward strand.
AAACATTAATCTTCCGGAGTTAACTGGTACATCAATAACAATTTAAACAATAAAATTGCTTGTCTATACATAAAGTAATGGTATCAATCTCAACTGAGTCTTTTAAGATTCAAAGTAAGTTGGTTAAATTTAATTCATTTAACAGAGTTACATTTATCAGCAACATCTTGTGGTGTATCATTTGCATAAATAGTTGCATTGGAATGAACCAATCACTCTAGATAATCATTAACATATAAAATTAAAAACAAGAGCCCAAGGATGGATCATTAAGAAACGCCCATGGTAAAGTCTTATGGTTCTGATAACATACAATTCCAACCCACACATTGTTGCCTGTGTGAGAGATATGAAAATAATTTAAAACTATTTTCACTGATACCAAATATTTTAAGTTTATGTAACAGTACACTAAGGTTGAACGTATCGAAGACTTTACTCTGGTCTTTAAATAAAACCGCTGTCATCTTTTCTTCATTCATATTTTTGAGCCACGGATCCATTAAACTATTGGCACAGTTTCACGTGGATGTTTTGGCCTAAAACCAGACTGACAATTTGTAATTAACTTATTTATAGATAAATAATAACAAAGAGTTTTAAAAACATGTCTTTCTTTTATTTAACTGACGATTGGTAATTTAGCGACTGGTGTGTAGTTATTAACAGTATGTTCATCTTCTGATTTTAAAAAAAGGAGTTACCTTTCACATTTTGCAGCCCTTTGCAACATTTCCAATTACTATTGAAAAATTCAAAGTAAGTGTTAAAATGTTAATTTTAACAAATAATGCTATTTATTAACATTTTTACAGAAATATCTAAACTAGTAGTTTTGGCAGTAGACATGACCATATATTTCGTTTTGGACAAAAGTCTCATGTATGTTAGGTATAGTAAACGAGTTCGGCTAAATTACTTGCTTTTCATCCGGCAATGAATCATCAAAGTTTATACCATTGTTATAACCTATATTGCAAACGAAATCATTAAAAGTGTCTGCAATATTTTTACTTTCATATAAGATATAAAGATAGATTTTGATGGTATTAATTCTTTCAATATCTTCCACATGTCTTTTGGTTTCAAAAAGATTGTTCAATAGTTTCATCAACATACGTTTTCTTTGCTTCCCTCACTTTAGCTACAACAAAATTACGGGCCCTGTTTGGTTTCATTGCTTTTGCCTGTAAATAGTCACATTGATGCATGGCATATAAAATGTCGTCTTATTCGTGAGGAGAAAAGGAAGCTTGGAAAAAAGAAAATCAAAGAAGTGTTTACATAAGTTTTCATTGTAGAAAAATTTTTAACGCAAAATGCGTCGTAAATGTTTCTTTTTGACCATACAATATTGTTGAATTATTTGTAAATATAAAATGTCCGAATATGATATGGTTGACGTTTTTTTTTAATTTAATTATTATCAAATCTTCTGATAAAACTAGAAATGTTCCTTTACTTCAGATATATAACTGAAATGTCAAATGATTGAAATCCGATCTTTCACGGCTCAATTTCATCGCATGAAGTTGCATGTGTGATATATCTTTAGGATATGTCTTCTCATTAAAAAGTTACCGCATTGTTTTACTTTCGTCAGTCGCTTTCTAAATCAGAAAAGGTTATAATATATATTTATAATATAAATGTTACCAAAGATACCGAGAATAAATACTAAGTGACTGAAACCAGAATTGCAGTATTTTCAGTATCTGTCGAGTTCCTATTTCTTGACCCACAGAGCTGCGCATGGCCTGGTGGCGGATAGAGGAGACCCTCTCGCTTGACGTTGGCATGTCATATAACGGAAAGCCTGGCCGCATAGCGTAGTGGCTGACATGTTCGGATACCACGCTCCTTCACAGTAATGACCCCTTTTGTAGATATCGAAAAACTTTTCTCATCGTGAATATAACAGACACTGCTCACTGGAGGTAAAGCAAACATTCAATCGATATATCCATTAAGTTTTTTCTGTGCAAACACTTTTTTTCCAAGATGTGTAAAATCAGTCTCGAACTTTTATGTCAAGTTTGTGATTGATTGGCCCAATTTTGAAAATCAATAAACCATGGAAATATAGTTTTTAATCCTTTAAATTAAATCAAACTTAATTAAACATTTAATGACTTTAGATGAGGTTAAAATCATGATTTATCAACCCAAGATATCAGATAATTACCGATGACATCAAGGGTTGATAAATCATAATATTAACTGAAATCTAAAAATATAAATTTTTTAATTATATGAAACATACAAACAACAAAAACAATTTTTTTCAACAGTATAGTTTTATCTTCATAGAAAGAAAACAATTGAAGCTTACACATATTTACTAAAAACTTACGACCCCGTGTGGGACCCGGTGCACAGGAGAATAGGCCCACGACTTCCTCAGCCTGCAGTAAGAGTCTGCTAACAGAGGCAACACTTGCCGTGTGTTGCGACCCATGTCGATTACAGGACGGGATTTCAGTAGGCCGGGTTAACTGTCCCCATAACTTACAGAACCCTTATTTTTTTCTAGACTTGAAATCGAGTTAGCCCTGACTTCGATGAATCGGCATTTCACGTCTGGTCCTTTGTGAATCCTTCTCATTTAGGCTACTCTTTTACATTATTTTCCTTCAAACTGATCCACGAAATGTATACACAATTTGATAGACGGCTTCATTGCAGGATTTGCAAAGAAGTCAATGGCTGAAGGGCAAAGCTTCCTCAGCTTTATAAAGGCGACATGTTTGCCGTGTGTTGCAACCCGTGATCGTGGAGGAAGGGATCCTGGTGGTTGAGAGATCACTCTCTGCTGCATCCATTAGTGCGGGTCAGGGGTTTGATTTTCAATACACCACTTTGGCCCTGACTTCAACTAGACGGGAGACCTGATGGACCCGGTTCGTTCAATCAGCTGCTCACGCCGAGCCCTTAACAAGCTTGTCTTATTTTTTCTTGTCACTTCATCATATCTTGTGAATTCCACTTCCAAAGTTGTTAAGTTACAAGCTGTTTAGAAGGCGGTGGCTCAAGGGTCAATCGAGTAGATAGAGTTTCGAACAGTTGTTTTGCCAGTTAACTCTGGCACGAAGCTTGCGTTCATTAAGAAATTCATCTATTTGAGTATACCACTCTTGGAACACCTGATGCTTTCTGCTGGTGATCCGCAGAGACCAAGCATCGCCCCTGTTGGTACTCCGTGGAGGGTGGGTGACAAGGGTGGTTTTCCTCATCATGGCTACTGAAACACAAATAAAAAATGGTCCAAAAAAAAGAAAAAATGACTTACCGCTTGAAGAGATAGTTGATGAAGACATCTGGTCAAGATTTATTGTATTATCCAGCAAAGATCCCAGTAAACCAATAACTAAAGATTCTCCATTCGTTATTAAAAAAGTAATAAAAAGTTGTGCAGGGAATGTCAAGAACGTAACAAAGATGAAATCTGGTGGTCTTTTCATTGAATGTACCAAAAACACCAATCCTTAAACTTATTAAAACTTACCAAAATTGTAAAATTAAAGGTAAAAGCAGTAAAGCTAATGTCCATCATTTAACGGATGGACAAGATTTATTAACATCGGAGTCAGATATATCTAACAAATTATCTGAAACATTTTCAAAACACTCGTCCGCTGAAAATTATCATCCCGATTTTCAGCGTATCAAAACTCAAAAAGAAAAATCAAAACTTAATTTCCAGTCAAAAAAAAAATTTAGAAGATTACAATACACCTTTTTCTTTGGAAGAGCTAAAAACTTCATTGAACAAATCTCACGATACAGCATGTGGTCCAGATGACATTCATTATCAACTTCTCAAACATCTGCCACAATCTTCTCTACAATGTCTCCAGAATCTTCTTAACAATATTTGGGAAACGGGTGACTTGCCATCTATTTGGAAAATGGCCACTGTTGTGCCTATTCCAAAACCAGGAAATATTGGGTTGAAAGGTAGACTTCCTACCTTTGTCTCAAACTTTTTATCTGACAGAGAATTTAAAGTTAGGGTCAATTCTACGTTATCTGAGCCTTCTGTACAGGAAATGCGTGTTCCCCAGGGCAGCATCCTTTCTGTCACTTTATTTAGTATTAAAATAATTGCCTTGCTCAAGTTTTAAAAGATAATATTGATGGTTCTATATATGTTGACGACTTCCTCATATGTTACCGAAGGAAAAATATGAATAATATCAAACGTCAGCTGCAGTTGTGTTTAAACAAAATAGAGAAATGAGGAATGGAAATTGGTTGTAAATTCTCCACTGCAAAAACTGTTGGGATGCATTTTTGTAATAAACATAAGATGCATCCTGATCCCGAATTAAAACTTTATAATAATCCTATCAAAATTGTAAGAGAAACCACTTTTCTTTGTCTCATATTATTTGATTCAAGGCTAAACTTTCTTCACCATATCAAAATGTTAAAAAATAAATGTTTTAAAGCATTAGATATTTTAAAAGTCGTATCCAGCACCGACTGGGGGCTTGATTGTGATGTTTTACTCATTCTGTATAGATCGCTGGTTCGATCGAAATTGGATTACGGTTGTTTTATTTATGGTTCTGCTCATATGTCAAAATCCTTGATACTATACACTATTAAGGATTGCGACTATGCCCTTGGAGCATTTAGAACCACACCTGTAAATAGTTTTTATGTAGAAGCAAACGAGCCTTCTTTGTATCAAAGAAGAATAAAGCTGGCTTTGCAATATGCAACCAAATTGAAGGCTTATCCCGACAACCCCGCCCACGACTGTGTTTTCAAACCTCTTTATCAGAACATTTTTGAAAAGCATCCAAACAAAATTCAACCTTTTGGCCTGCAGATTGAATTTCATTTGGAGAATTCAAGTATAAATTTAGATGAATTTGCTGCAATTGAAATTCCACATAACCCTCCTTGGTTAAACCCCAAGCCAATATTTATTTATGATCTCAGAAAACATAGAAAATCTGACACAAACCCATTAATTATACAGCAAAATTTTGCAGAAATTAAATCTTGTTACCCTGACTATAGTTCTTTTTATACGGATGGGTCAAAAGACGAAGATAAAGTTGCTTCATCCGCCGTCTTCGGAGAGCGTGTTGAAACTCGTCGCCTCCCGTCTGCCTCATCTGTATTTACTGCTGAGGCGCAATCTATTCTTCTTGCGATGAAAATAGTTGCTTCGTCAGAGGAGCACAAATTTATGATATGCTCTGATTCTCTGTCATGTCTTCTTGCTATTGAAAACTTCAAATTTAAGAATCCTTATATTTTAAAAATTGTTCAAATTTACAAATCCCTTGTAACTTTGGGTAAGGAAGTTATGTTTTCCTGCATCAAGTCATATGGGGATCCATGGGAACACGGTCGTGGACGAGGAGGCAAAAAAGGCCTTGAATAACGATATAATTAATTGTGCCATACCCTTTACTGATTTTAAAGCATTTACTTTCAAACATATTTCTCGTTTGTGGCAGAGTGGTTGGGATCTAGAGGTTCATAATAAACTTCATGAGATCCAGCCACTACTGCACAAAAATAATTTTAGTTGTTTTCGAAGTCGTCGAGACCAAGTTGTTTTAACCAGATGTCGTCTTGGTCATACCAGGACGACTTGATAGTTATATTTTAAATAACGAGCAACGACCCGAGTGTGTGCCATGCAACTGTCCATACACAATCAAGCATGTCTTGATGGACTGTGTAGACCTGGCCCACATTCGGGAACGTTTCTATACTGTAGAAACTTATTTTTATTTGTTTAAAACTGTCGCAGGCGACACAATTTTAAAGTGTTTAAAAGAAATTAGTTTATATAGGCTTGCAAAATTAAAGTATACTGCTAATTGTTATATTGCATACTTTTTATTGTTTTAATTAAATTTTTATACATTGTATGAGATCTTGTTTTAGTATTAAGGGAGGGATATAAAACGGTTGTTTATAATCAAATAAGTTGATTTGTTCTAATTATCACGTCCTGAATATAGCTGAAATATTGCTTGCTGGACGTAAAACAACAACCAATCAATCAATCAAAAAACTTACGGATTTTCACTAGTACTATATTTACGTACACGTTGAACTTTCACAAGAAATAATCACCTCGCGAGCATAATTGTGCGGTGAACACACTACTGCTTGTGCAAAGGAATAATTTCTTTCTGCAAAATTTCATCTAAAACAAATATAAATAATATAATTGGTTTTCTTAAAGAATTCATTTTTTTTACCGAATGACATTTCCATCAAACGTGGGTGGTACCAGTTTTAGCAGGAAATTAAATACATATATTCTGTTGCCTTGAACTACTAGTAATACATTTACTTGAGCGTGAATTTTACAATTAACGGTTCTTATTGATGAAATCTATGATTAACCACAATGTAAACAACACACACGAGATACATTAAATGTCCTTTTCTAAACGAGTCACTAAGACATGAAAACATCTACAAATTAAGTTATACATCACATCAACTGCATATCAATTTTGCATATAGTATACACCAGATGTTATATCATTGGACTTTGCATTTTAAATTAGAGAAAATGAATACTACTCTAAAAAATTCCATGACCTATTAGGTACTTCATAAACATGCTGTCTTTCCAACCGAATGTCGAACATGCTATTGACCCATTGTATTGCTCTGTTTATGACAGGTGTCTGCAAATAGTGCTTCGTTTGATTGTTGTGAACTGAAGGTGTTTATGACCGTCATAAACGTAGTTTACAGTAGTTTACATATTGATCCTTGGATGTTGAAAATCAACTATTTACCACTTACTCTCATGACTTAATTGTTTATTGAAACATTTTTAATTGATTGGATAAGTATTTAAAGTTAATTCTAAAATAATAAAATTAATATTAAACAAAAAAAATCATGGAAATTGCATTACCAGTATAATGTTTCTTTCTGTACATAATTATATAAGTTGGGTAGCAATGGACTTCAAAATTTCCCAGTTTTTAAAATCTGCGAACGTTTTCAGTTAAAGAAGCGTTCCCCTTTCAAAAGAAGTTTCCCGCTTTGGTTGCTTGCTAGGTCGTCGCAAAATACCCGACGACCTTCCATATAAAAGCAATGTGTTTAAAGACTTTTTAAATAAATACCTTCTGTATTTAATATAATCAATAAATTTGAACAGAACATAATCTTTAGGTTTACATGTAGACATTGTAAAGATAAAAAAAATAGAAAACATTACATTTTTTATTCAATGTAAATTCATACAAATGCATCTGTTTGATATGAATTGTAATGATAAATTGATAACCAACTAAAAACACATTGAAATCATTATATAGTAACATCATGCTACGTTTCGGTATTCATTAGCTGATCTTCATGTCTGTCTACATGTAATAACCGACTAATCTTTCCGGTAGATTATTATTTACCCTGTGTGTATGCGTTTGATATTTTAATTATCATTTAAGTTAGCCTACTGTGTGCACCGATGTGCACTTGCTGTCATACTCAGGATCATTGATATTTTATTTTTTTAAAACGTAGTTTTCATATCGGTGCATCTAAAGACCGTTTCCAAGCAACATTACAAAGAATACCCCACACTGTGCAAATGTTTACTTATTATATTAATTCTTGTATTTTTTGCTCATTTGGTGTTTTGTATAGAAAGCAGGGTATATTTTCTCAAGCTTGCGGGGTAGGTAAAGTTTATTCAATAGGAGAGTCCGCACATGAGTTGAATTTTGCTAGTGGGAAATGAATATCCCATCCTACATGGGCCCCGCGCCATCCACGTTCTAGCCATTAGGCAAGGTATCCCTGGTTAGAGTTGCTAGAGGGGGCCCAGGTTGCGGATAGAGATTTTTCATTTTAGTCGCAGTCAGTGTCTACAAACAATTCAAAAAGTGTTCGTTTGTGGAGCATAGTGGATGCCGTGTTTGCAGTTTGCTACGGACTTTGCATAATAAATACCCTTTTTGAAGTACCGTATTGTAGCAACAGGCTAAAAAGTCAGTCTTTATCTTACACCTTAACTTTTTAAAATTTCCGTTTAGTATCAACAGTGTATTTTTTTGTTAAACTGTACTCGTCTAGAATATTGTTGAAGTAATTTTTACTTGACCTTTAGCATCTATATAATATATCCACACACATTGAAACGAGGGAGATGTCAACTGGTAGTAAGATAAATCTGTGTGTATCATTGACATATGCCCTACTTTTTACTGTTGCAATGAACATTTTCTGTTCAACAATCTATCAAACGCACACAATTATTCTTTTCGAACTAACACTTTGGAGTGTGCAGTTGGTTTTTTTAACCTACATGTTAATGCGATTACCAGAAGAAAGGTACAGTCAAATGTATTTGTGTATATGTACAATACTATTATTGAGCGGTCAGGGTACAATACTGGTTAGATTTTTTCTAGGACTTTGATTTGTTGATTTTTTTTTTTGGCAAATATTAGGTTGCTGCAGAATTCATTTTATAAGATGCATAGAATTATTATATTTTCAACTGATTTAGCTTCTTGTTTCATATTAATGAAATGAAATCATATATGCATAAATCTATTTGGCCATATATATTTTCCGCTGTTATAATCTTACAAAAATGTCTTAACATATAACTGCGTATACTTTGTCTTCTGTAATTACTAACATATCAAATTTAAAGTTATATCATGAAAGCCGATAAGTTTATTTATTTTAGCCTCTATAATTAAATCAACTTTGACAGCTCCAATTCCTATAGGTCATTAAAATAATAACTTCCTGGTTCTTATTCTTACGGCTTCATATTAAAAAAAATATGCTCATCTCATAGTTTTTATACTTTTCAATATTCAAGTGTAAAGCATAAAGCATATGGATTTGTATATGTATGGGCATGTATCACAACCTTAAAAGCTTGGGTAAATGGAGGGTCTAAAATTAAAAGTGCCGTTTATATACATATATGATGATTGGAGTGACATATCACAGTATATGGATTTATTATTCTTTGCTGAACGTTATGCAGAAAAACAACAACAGCAAGTAATAGAAATTACTTGTAAATATATATATAATTTTCTTCAAGCACAGAATACCTGGGACGTGTGGAGAATAAACACCATATGGTTAAGGTTTTTAGACTTGAATTTTATTATTGATCACGTTTATGTTACCTTTGCTGGGGCGGATGTGCTCAACTAAATTCTTAGTTAACAATGATCTTTTTGCTGCGCGTCGCTAGTTTTACTACTTACTTGTTCACTTATTTTACAGATGACAACATTTAATATCTTTAATTAAAATATTTTATGCTCCACTTACTGATTTGTATACGCTTTAAAAAAATTGTCACCCTCTCAGCGCGAGTGTTTTTGTTTGTTTGTTTGAATGGTGTTTAAACGCCACTTTCAGCAATTTTCCGGCTATGGCGTCCAGTTTTTTATTGGGAGAGAAAGCCGGAGTACCCGGAAAGAACCCCCAACCTGCGGTAAGAAAACTGCCAATATTTGTTAGTTAAGATTGGAGTCGAGTACACCCTGCATGCAGCGAGAAACGAACCCGCAATCTCAGTGTTTACAGCCCACGTGATCAAAAGTACACGTACTACCTAAACCAGTCGGCCACAAAGGCCCTTACTGAGCCCGAATGTTATCTTGGTATGATCGAATAAGAAACATTTGTTTATGTTCGCATTCTCAATATAACAGATGTATGCTAGCTTGAAATGCAACACACTATAATTTGTAAGACCACAAAACATTAAAAAATATAAACGATATTACTTTTTACACCTATACAGCAGACAGACCACTACCGTTTATGCATTTCTCCCTGAAGCAAGTTAACTATGCTGGTCAATATCCGGCATGCACCTAAGATAAAAATGCTTCTCTACTAAGCACCCACGACTAGAATATGGTAGAACGTAGAATAGTTTGTCCCAACCAAATGCATTCTAAAAACTCGACACTAAATGCTTCAATAAATTTCTTATCTGCTTTCTTGAACGCTCTTCCTACGATTTTGTTTTGAAGTTGTATATTGTAAGATGTGTTTTCAATCAAGTCTCATTTGAGATAGATAACTAAATTAATGGTTAAGGTTCAGTAATATATTGCTTTATACGGAACGAGAAATAGACATTCATTTCAACGTATCAAAATGAGATAGGTCCATGAATTTGATTTTTAATTTCGACAGCATAAGATAGAAGACAGTATAATAGACAACCAGAAACATTATCGTTAAATGTCTTGAAATAGACTGTGGGATGCACTCCAGGGCTTCTTGGATTGAAACCTTTCAAAACTTTATGAACGTTGGCAGTGTTTAACAACGTCATGCCCTTTAGGATACCGTACATGTTTTAGTTGTCATGTAGTTACATCGATGGAAAATATGTGGGCTTAAATCTGTTATAAATGCAATTATGAACACTATAAACAAACAAATAAAACTAACATCGACTTCGACATTGTTGACGTATAACAAAATACTTTGATATAGTGTTGCGTAGAGTAAAAATAAAGTTATTATCAATATTTACTCAGCGAGTTAAAGTCTATAATGATGTAAGATCGTCTTGCTCATCAGTTTATTATTTGTCATAAAAACAACATCAACGTTAAATTTGTTACCGCTACTAGTACGTTTTACTTTGCATAAAACGGGCAAAATAAATAAAGAACACAAAATGTTGGATCATTTTGAAAATATTGGGTCGTAATCATATATTATGTACACAAGACATGAAAGGACATATTTTAGCAATTACTGTCTAATTTAACCGACATTTATAGCACAGCGTGATGAGTCCGTTGCTATCTTTTGAACATGTCTTTAGTGACAATATGTTGCTTAATTTAAATAAAAAAAATATTAAAAGACAGAAAAAAAGTATGGAATAGTTATGCATTCACCAAGTTAATCTTAATTGGCTAATTTTGTCGAACAGTATGTCATTTCAAACATGAGACATGTTTACACAGTTTTAAATGAAATCAATAAAAGGACCAATATCCAACTATAGCACAACAACCAGCATGAGGTAATAAATGATGTATCTCATCGGGCTCTAGGTGACAGTTTGGGACTTAATTATGTGTCTTCTGAATTGAAAGATGCTTCTCCTGAATCCTGGCGGAAGCATCCGTCGTGCGAAATAATAAATGCCAAACTAATCAGTAATCAATAAATTATATTTTAAAAAAAACCTGAATCTCCCTTTTAGCACTTGAAACTTAACTTTGGACTATAACGAAATTTGTCAAATAGAATATGCACTTGGCCCTGTTGGATTAAGAGCAGAGCCTATACTTTATGGGCGTCCGTTGGTTGTGTTTTGTGTATATACATTCAACGAATGTCGAATGATGACGCTAAATTTAATCTGCAGATTGTACACGCACTATCAATCAAGATTATTCGTATGAGACTAGTGTAATGTGAAAACAAACAATTAGACAAAGTGGTATGTTTTAATATTTTACGTGTAAATCTGGAACAACAGCCTTAGAAATTTAAAAACAGCTGGTTGATAAGTTCAGGAAGAAATAAAAAATCTAAACGAGTCAAGACTATATATTTCTTTTAATCATATGTTTATAAAGTATAAGTCTCCAATTATTTTCCCATTTTCCTGTATCTGAACTGTGGTATCCTTTATAATGTTTTTACAACAGTATGCATTTTAACCTTGTAACAAATTGTCCTGTATTCATTTTTCCCCTTTTTGCACATTATTACTTGTCGTATTCACCTCTTACCTAACTCATTTATATTGATTGATTGGATGTTTGCTTAACGTCCAGCGAGCAGTATTTCAGCTATATTCAGGACGGGAACAAGTTAACAAACAATACATCAATTGAAAAAGGCGTGAGATGGGACACACACAGGGATTAAATTTTGACTGCCACAGGAAAAGTACGGAGTATAGGGTAGGGAGCCTTTTGTAGCGGCTACAATGAGCCTACTCTTTTTCGATATCTACACAACGGATCCCAAACACGTTTCGCACTATGGTCCGCGGCCAGGCTTTCCGTATAATTACCTGACAACCCCCCCCCCCCAAACGAGAGGGTTTCCCTTATCCGCCACACAGTGCCGAGCGGGCCGCTCTATGGGTCGAGCACTGGGAACCGTCCCAGTATAAAATTTGTACATATTATTCAAGAACATAACTGTCAGTTTATAAAACCTGGTTTAACCGACCACATTTCTGTATTTTTTATTGATTTCTCGTGTTTTGCGGTTTCTCGGACTTTGATTTGTCGATTGCTTTGTAATTTTTGACTTGTGTTTTAATTTTGTTTGTTTGACAGTGTCATCGGTGTTCGGTTTTTTGTTATTACCTTCATTTAAAATTTAATCAGGAACAATATTCACTTCACGAATGTAATAAAATGGCATTTGGAAGTTGACTCTATCCGAGGATAATGGATGCAGGGTTATAATGTCTTACTAAATATGTAAATAACTACATACATCTAGTAGTCTTACATTTCAATTTACTGAAGAATCAACTGAAAAAAATATAGTTGAATCTATTGATGTTAGATCATGGAACAAAGAAGAAGAAAACAGACGCAATCCAATAATTTCTAGATATAATCGTGAGGTGTAATGCTGATCACGTGATTTCTTAAAAATTGTAAGTACTTTTATTTTAAAAGCTCAACATTAAAAAAACGACTGCATAAGGAAGACGAAGCAAAACCAATCAATTTTGACTTTGATAGACGTTCAAACAAAATATGCATTCATAGAAGCAATCAAGTTGTATGTCTTTCGTAAGGTGTTAAAAGAGGAAAAGTGAAGGAAGTACCCTTAATATAATCACTAGACACCATAAATATAGGGATATGTTACACCTAAACATCGTGATAACGAAGTATAAACTAAACCGTAAATGATATAGTGGACTAGGCATTGTACAAAAAAGACAAGAACAATTGTTGAATAGTCGCTATTTGTAATTAAAAAACTGACAATATCAGAAAACTGGACACAATTTTATGATAATTGCTCAACTGTGCAATAATATAAAAAGTGGCATATTTTATATGAAGTATTTTCTGCGTTGTCAAATTTCTCACTTCTGCAACGCCCTCGATATAGCTGCCATATTGCTTCCTGGACATGAAACAACAATCAATCAATCAAGAATACATTTTGTACGGTTTATTGTCCTTTTTCAGTGACGACCAACGTTTCTTTTTCTACGCCTTACCTTATTGCGAATTATTGATTGTTAGACCTAAAACGTCAGTAAGAGGAACCTCTAATTCAGTATTTACTGTATATATGCAGTAATCAGTAGATGTGCGCAGTAAAAAGTTAATAGTTAATATATAATCACATACAAATCATTACTTCTCCTTGTGTATGATATATATTTATAAAACAGAAAAGGTTTAGACTTCCCCTTTTTCGTATTCTTTTGCTATTGTTTATAAATGTGACTACAATAAAGTGTCTGAAATAAAAAAAAATATGAACGTGTTGGCATTTGTGTCAACACAATAGCAATTTAACTGGAAAATGTAATCGTTATATGCAGCAGTGTATAGTGTAATACAACCAGATGGAATGTTTCTACAAATGAAAGGAAAGTTTACAATTAGAAAAATGAGGACATTTTTTCCAACAACGTGAAGTTCATAATATGAAGCGGTTTAGGGTGCCCATAAATTTCTATAACCGCGAACCAGAGAATCGCAAAAACGTGAATGATTGGTATTTTAAATATTTTTGGGTGGAACACGAAAATGATTCACTTCTAAGGGCATTCTATTCTCAAGATGATCTTAGCAGGATTTGATATAATGGTTTTTCAGTTTGCTAATAAAAGCTCTACAGCATTTGTATTATTTGGAATATTTTTGAAAGAATTGTATGGTCACCAATGAGCATGTCGATAGACACAAGAAAGTGTTACAAGGACATGCACTGGAGATTAAAGACACAACAAAGTTTTAAAGCTGCTTCATATTTAGATTTATATCTAACAAAGAATGACAGTTAAACTTAAAGTTTTACTAATAGCGAGACGACTTTATTTTCCTTAGCACAAATTTTCCATTTCCGTGTAGTAACAGTCTTGCAGCAACCGCTTATAAAGTGCAAGACTTCGCGCAATCCCTATAGTTAATTTGTTGCTTACTGAAAGGCAGATTTTGCATGGGTTTTACTCGTAAAATATAAGATCGGTCTCGGTAAATTGTGTGTCGCCATAATCAATATGTTGACTGTTATAGGGTTACGTTTCGAGTTTTCTATGAATATATGACCTTGTAATTTCTTACTGGGTTTTTGGTGTATTCAGAATCACTTTATAAAGAAATATACATGTCGCTATTAATGCAGAAAACACTTACCTTTTTTGAAACTATAGTTTCTATAACAATTGGTGCTTACTGTATTTTTTTATGCGAACTTCTGTCTAATCCATCGTGTGTTATTTGTAAACTGCATTTAACGATATGTTTCCAGTTTAATAATTCAGGTAACAAAAATTTGGTCATTTTGATAACACGTTTTGAAATGTAAAATTATGTTTTCGTCTCGAGACCGGCAGGATATGTACATTCCTAGGAAGTCGATAGCGGTCTAATTTCTAGAAAAGTACAAGATATAAAATACAGTACATTTGTTGCTTCAACGTGTTTGATTAATGTTTACCGCTTTTATATTGTGGGACAAATTTTGTCATGAAAGATCAGATATTTTGTTTTTAGGTTGAAACTTAAAGAGGCATAGTAAACCAACACAACTAAAGCAAATATTGTATGATTTTTATTGCTGAACCGACAGATTGGAAAACACATAACTTGGCTCGCGGGTTTCAGAATTGTTTGAATTCTCAACTATGTGCAAATAAGGCAATGACCCGACGAAGCTCGGTGAAAACATTGAGTGACTTTAAGCTTCCAGTATCGCGCTTTTTATACATTTCCATTTTTAAGGTGAAAAAATTACATTGACATGGACTCGTACTTATGGACAAATGGAAACAATTTACACAGTGTTATATGTTGTTTTTATGTTGTATTGAGCGAAGCAATCATAAATAATTGATGGTACATAGACATTTAGCGCATGATTTATACGGGCTAACATGATAAATAAAAATAGCATGTTCGTCAAGATATCCTGGAGACTTGTTGAAACGTAATTATTTGCTATTGTTGTTTCAAAATTAATTGGATTGACAACAGTAAAAGTAGTATATTTCATCGTGACTGCTGATACCTGATCATAATAATGACATACATTTATTTTTTTGGACGCAAATTCATCTATTCTAAAATATTACCCAGACGAAATACCAACTATCAATTAGTTTAAGCTTAAAACGCATTTAGAAACATTTATCATTGGAAATACAATATATATGTACAGCCATATAAATAAAGCATGATAACGCTGGTCCATTAAACTACACTGCAAGCAAGCTCATATAGAAGTAAGTATTATGTAAATATGTTTTCACAATTTTCAATCGTACGCATGAATTTCGAAAAAAAACTTTTAAAATATAATTATCTTATTGAAATTTATTTCACTCTTTACATTTAAAATTATAATGATTGATATTATGAACAAATTAGCTTGACGCTATCGGCAAAAAAGAAGCGGTAGCAGCAGTTGTTGGCGAAAGATAATATTTGACAGTAGAATGTGACATGTGTCTAACTACTAAAACAATTGTGAAGGGACTCGATTACCTACCTTAGTTATTAGGGTATTATGAAATGGTTTGGGAAGGGGAGGATATAAAACTTGGGTACTCCCTCATAAAAATGTAAGTAGGATTGTTTGTGTGACAGACAGAAACATTTCTAACTGTATCCTTTACAATAGTATTTACAGACATAACTGTAAACTATTTTCATCAAATATGCAGTTTTTTCTACCTCACAGTGCGTCTTCTTTCACACAAATAGCAACCCTGAGAAAATATATGTGGTGCCTCTGATGCTTACATACAAAACTCATTTAATGACACGAATGTTTATATTGCCACATTATGAAAGATTGATTGATGTACTGATATGATGGCTTTTTAACGTCTAACAATGAATATTTCAGCTTTATTTTGGACGCTGATACGCAAACGAGTATTAGCTTTCCTAAAAAGCTGGCTGTCTCTAATGGTTTATTTTTCTTTGTGGACAAAAATACGTAATCTTTTTTAATGTTAAATGGCAATATTGTATTATTTACAACACTTCATTATAAGCACACGATGTTTAGACAGCCAAATTAGGCAACCGCAAAATATAGGTCAGAGACAGCAATTAAAGCATGCACTGTGCTAAGCATCTCTAGATACATCATACGTAGTAAGATAGTTGATGTGAACCTTGTCAGTAAGCAGAAAAAGAATTATTTTTTTCTCCTAACCGGAGTCATTGTCCATAAAATACAGATAAGAGGCAGTATCCAAGAATACATTAGGGTTAGTTCCTAGATGCATCATATTCACCAATATAGTTGATGTAGACCTCTTCGCGAAAATGTCACGCTTCCGAAATTTCCGGTAATTTCCTCCGTGTTTCTCCTTTTAATTTTAATGATACACATTTTATGATAAACATACACAAATCAATCCCACTTTCATTTTAAAACAGTTTGATTCCCATAATCTTGCATATTTTCCCCTTTTTTTATCGTAACTGATTCGTGATCACTCGGCTTTTCTCGAGTGGCTACGAACGGCGGTTGGCCTATTACGATTTCTACCGCCCCGTAATCATGTGGGTATTTTTCATCCTTAACTAACAAATAAGCAGAGCTATCTCCCAATTTAGCAGCCAATCAAAATACAGCATCGTTTATCTGTTATCCTTGTGGTACGACTGGTTTCCAGGGTTTAGCTTTTGATTATTTATCTCGTCTTGCAAGCGATACGGAAACAAACAAAACATCAATTCGAGATTAATCATTGAAACACAATATTGCCATTTATTGGAAAAGATTGACTTGTTTTATAAGAAAGGAATAGCAACCTAAGTGGCTACCCGCTTTTGAAATCTACTAAAGACGTTTTAATTGTGGTAGGAGTTTGGCACATAAGTATTATATAACCTGATAACCCTAAACGAGAGGGCCTATGGGTCAAGCCCTATGAACCATGCCTAGTACCTATTATTTTAAAAGAAAAAATATAATAAAATATTATTACATGAAATACCAAGTTATAAAGCATGTGGAAATATCATGTGATTAAAATTCGAAATCGATGCTAATTGTATTGACATTATAACCTTATTTTTTTAACACTTCAAGCGCATTACTTAGCTTATTATGCGGTATGTTTAAATTATACCTTTTATATCGTAACTTTAATTTCGCCTTAGACGATATTCTGCTGTTAAGAACAAACAAAAAAATCGTAACTATGGCATCCGAATTTTATTCATGATTTATGATTATGGCCCAATAACCACACGATAACACGGTAGACGGCGCAATCTATAGTTGTGACTCCCAAACGCATCACAAATAAATAATCCGTAATAACATGCTTATAATTGCACCAAGGGTCTATAAGAACTTGAGCAGCCAAAAAATAAGATCTGCTAGTTGCCGAGTTTCATGTTTAATTGGATATCCATATAAAATTTGACGTCTAGTACTTGATTTTAATCCAAATGTGTATAATTTGCATATATAGAAAACTTGGTAACATTTGTCACTAATTTTATCAAACATACCATAAATTATTACTTGAACAAGGCTATGGTATAAACTTGAACAGATTATGGTTAAAATAACATTAGTTTGGAGATTTATATTGCCAGCCATTTAGATGCTTAAAAGAGGACTATACGAAAATTCAGCCATATACAGACATGCTACTTGAGATAAAATGCGAGACGTTAGTCCAATCTTTTAATTTAAGTCTTTGCCCTATAGATGATGTGCTATATTTAAATGATTTGTCGTTATGGATCGTATCCATCCGATTTAACTAGAAAGTAAAAATACCACAGACTCTTAAATCGACTTTCACAACTTGACCATCAGCTGGAAACTACTTATACTAACGCATTGACATCCTAATTGTGGTATAAACCAGATGACCAGCTTTTTAAACCGCATTCATTTGTAGATATAATTGACTAGCATCTGAATACATAGTTGATGTATCTTTGTTAATACAATTTTCCATCAACTCTACATTCTATCTATAATTTTTTGTTGATTGATTGGGTGTTGGCTTTACGTCCGGTAAGCTGTATTACGGCTATATTCAGGACAAGAACAAATTAATAATAAATCAACGAAAAAGATGGATTTGGATATAGGGAACACAATTATGACTGTCTCTGAAAAATCAAGGCGTATCGGGTAGGAGCGGAGTATTTAGTCTGTTAAAGCGGCTAAAATCAGCATACGTTTTTCGAATTATACATAAAGGGATCTTTATCGTGCAAACGTGGCGTTGCATTCTCCAAACAAACAAGTCACCCACAACGGTCTGCGGCAACAATTTAATATTATGACACGACAAACGCCACCCTTAAACGAGAGGGTCTCTCCTATCCGCCAACCGGGGACGCCATGGGCTGCTCTTTGGGTCGAGCACTAGGAACCCTTCCAGTATGGTCCCAGTGTAATTTATTGTAATGAGGATTACTGCTGAAGAGAAAACTGCTAAAATATTACAGTTAGACTGAAGTCTATGTCAAAGCTGTGTAGATATGTCCGTCTCACAGTCCACTCTAGTTTTGTTTCGGCTGCCACAATAACTACAATACATAAGTATTATTGCAAAAATAAAATATTATTTTATTTAAATCTCATCCATTTGTATTTTGAGCATTGGATAAAGAATACAGGTGTTAACTGTTCACCTAGCAAATGTATTAGTTAATTCATTTTCCAGAGTTTTTGGAAGGTCTATAACGTTAAAAGCATACATGTAAAACATAATAAAAAAAGTACAAATATGAGGCAAGTACATCGGCAATAAATTTCTAATAATACACAAACTTGAATCATGTATCAAGAAACTGTCTCGAAGTCGATTCCGTGATTCAAGAGATTTTCTGAATTAATGCGGAATCTTGGTGATGTATTTCAATTTTAAGTAGTTTGTTAATATTATTGATGCATGCAAAAAGCTAGTAAATCAATGATTTAAGCTTTTTGCTAAAACAATATACTGGTCTGTAGTGCTACAGAACTGCAAAGGTGAGTCATAGGTGAAACAATCTCGGTAGTGGTTGTCAGGCCAAATCTAGTCTCTACTTAATACTTAAGTGGCGGTCAAAATTTTGTTAACATGCTCTCGACTTGAAGCAACCATCCATTTAATCAATCTAACCGGTAAATAAACCATGTTATTTAAAATAGCGATATAATAAACACCAGTTAAACACTGTCATAATAATACATACTTTTGATGATGTTTATTACTGGTTTAATAGTACCAAATAACTAGTTTTCGGTTTAGGTTTAAGGAATGAATAAACATTCTTTAGTTAATACAAAGCAGATATTTCACAATTAACCATTATTAGGTCCCAAAGTTCGTAAATGCACAAAAATATCTCATGCTGTATACTGACTATAGGCGACTTAGTTTTCAGTTTGTTTTCTATATGCTTATGGTCAGATGGATCTTCGAAAATTCAGTCTGTTTTTGAAATCATCAAATGTCAAAGAATTCATTTGACAATTAAAAATTTTATGGTCTCAGAAAAATGGAGTAATGACATGTTCTAGAAAGGATTTATATTTTTTGGATTTTCGGATAGTCATCTGACTAAAAGCATATAAGTCACAAATATTAGAATTTGTTTTTCTGATTGAGTTAAGAAAATTTCTCTGTTCATTCCTTAAACCTAAACCGAAAATCAATTTTTTGGTACTCATCAATTAAACCAAAACCAGTTTTGAAAACTTCATAGAAACAAGTTTTAAAACCTGAAACCTTAACCTATTTTTGCCTTTACAAATTCGCCCTGTGGTTTGAATGGTTTGCGAAACCCTTTCCAGTTTGCTACTAAGGAACGGCAAACCAGTTAACTGATTTTGCACCATCTAATACCGCATGTTTGTTTTCCTATTGCATAGATAGCAAGGAAGGTAAAAAAATTAGAACATGATTTATCTAAATATGTTTTCATATGCATAATTATTTTATTAAACCATGATCTAGGTGCATGGGTGTCATACTGCTTACAAAGGTTCGGACTTGGTATAAAGTTTTTGACTTTTGGTGGTTAAAGCTCTACAATATCTAAATCATTTGCATTTTAAATATTGTGTAGATTTGAGCACAACTGATAAGTCTTGATTAGACGAAACGCGCGTCTGGCGCAGTAAAGACTTTGGTATCTTTGATGACATTTTATTTTCACTTCAATTACAAATTTGGATAAGGTTTAAAGGATTTATAGGTGTTTGCAGCTTTACAGTTTGACAGCGTTATATGGCAAAAGACCTCCTAATTAATTGAAACATCTGTGCGCCAACAAGCAAAACATACATTTCTCATTGTTATGAATTCTTATTGTATTGTTTTAATAAAATCTGAAAAATCTAATACTGAAGTACTTGAAAAAAACCATATCGTATGATAGCAACCTGCTACCACCAACAACGATAGAGTGAACCAATTAAACTTTGTATAAATCGTATATCATCATGTAAGAACGGACTCAATTGTGATAGGTTAAAAAGTAACACAGGGACACACAGTTCTATTTTAATCCTAGGTTTTATTGTAGGTAAAAAGACATTTAAAAATGAAAAACAAAATGTCAAATTTTGATTTTGGGGGAATTAAAATATTTTGGTATGTCCAAATGATCTAGTGTTGTAAAAAAATAAAATAATTATAATTTATAACATAAGGCTTAATAACATCAACAAAATCGGACAAATCTGGTACTAAAGCACTTAAAAATAGGTTTCATAACAGAAACCTGTCACCATCATCAAGGATAGAAAAAAAAATAAAACTTTGTATAAGTCGTTTATCATCGTATGTCAAAACATCTTTTTAATAAGATGTACAACCTTAATGGTGATGGTATCATCTGTTGTATGATATACGTCCGTTCTAGTTGATCAACAAATAAATATGTATTTTAATATAAACAATTCAAATAATTTACACTTTATAAACGTGTTTTCAATATTGGACTATTTTTTCAGTGATTCGTAAGGGTGAGAGAAAGCGAAGCTGTTGGTCTCATGGGGTAAGTGTATACTTTTATTACTTATCATAGAATTAGCCGTAAATATTTTGTATTATTTTTATTTTCAAATAATAAGAATAAATAAAAATAAATTCACAATTTTGTGCTTAGTATTGGTGTAAACTACTTGAAATTCATAATATTAGCTTACTGATAATTTCAATAAGTAGATGTTTATGACAATTGACAATTTGTTAGCCGTATGTATCCAAGATTGTGTTATTCTACTATTATTTATCTGGTTTTGAAAAATATCAAATCACTGAAAGTACACGGACTACACTGGCTGCCGGATGCTACGTGTGTAATTTTTTATCTTCATTCATGTGAGGCGGGCGTTTTACAATCAGTTTTACATAAGAAAGACCGCAAGCTGGCGTAGTTCTTTAGTCTCAGCCTCTGTTACAATTACGATGTACTTTCACTTAAGAATCCCGTATTTGGTGACATTCTACATTTTATTTACCCATAAAGCTTGAAATAAACATCACAACACATACTAAAAGGTCCGCTTAATATTTGGATGTACATCTCATTCTAAGGAAACCAAAGGAGGACATTCTTATAAACTTTACGAGAAACGTAATAATTTCAACTTTCCAATCGTCAACTTTCTCCTCTTGTGCATCAACATTTCATCCCATCCAGTATATGGAGTTTACATTTAACTAGGCAGATCGATAGACTGCTATAATTTAGACATCCGTCGGTCGAGTTATATATTGCCAAAAATAGGAAAGACTCCATATGACGAAAATGTCTGATCGTATTTAAGAGATGAATTTCTAATAAAAGCCAGGGATACGGCCATATAACGTCGAGGGATACCATTAACCATTAAGCTTAGTATTTAAAAGCAATTTAACTGCAGTGGCCGGTCAAGAATGTCGGAAAACCAATTGCAAGGTCTAAAACACGTATAAGACGTGAAATGCACACATAATACACCGGAGCTGCTGAATGTTCCTATCGATGAAGGATGAACTAAATCAGTGACAAATCAAGAATTATTATCAACTATATCAACAATTCCGACTTAGTTTATTTATTTAGTAAGGGTAAAAGAAAAATATAGAATTTAAAAATATTTTCGAAATATGTAATGAATTTAGCACTAAATGTATTTGTGTTAACAAATAGTGTGACTGCAAGGCTGATGATAACCCCAGACACGAACCACAGAGGCATAAATACAATTACCATATTGCGACATAATATTTATGTTAAGATATTTGATTTCCGTTTGAGACTGTTATTTTGTATTTTAAAGCTTAGAACAGAACTAGTGACTTTACAATTGGAGTTCCAATACACGTGTCAATAATTCAATCATTATTAGTAGAAAGTTTGGTAAATATTATTCCAAACAAGTGTCATCCGTCGAACATAAACTCATGCGATCATTTTTTGCAGTTGCATTATATTAAAACGGATATGATACAATTATGCAATTCAAATTCAATATTAACTTGACTTCTTATCTCAATGTTGCGAGTTATAAAAAGTACGTATGTAAAACAAATAATGTTTATTGACACACCACACTGATTCTAACACAAGTACACTTAACGTGAAATAATTCAAGTGCTAGAGTCTCTCATTAACAACATGTTTTAATTTATAAGGGACTGTTAACAAGGAACAGCTTATCTGCCACCTCTAGCTGACCTATTTCATACTTCGACATGTTTAAAGCAGATTCATTCAAACTTTCACTTCACAATTGCTGAAGGACTAGAAATCTAGCATGCAGAATCACTTAATTCTACATTTTGTCTAGCGTACTCTGGAAGCACTTTTATTTGTTTTACTTCCGTCAATACGATGTTCTAAACTTATGCATCCTATCATTAAATTGCTGAGACCGCGGTAATGGCTTAAACATGGATTCATGACAGTTCTTCACTTTGGTTGTACGGTAAATCATATCCTACTATTCGATCTCCATATGTTATTTTCTTATTATTTTGTCTTAACTTTCCGTATTACAAAATCTTTAAATAAAGCTAAAAAACAATTAGTGGTCACCGATCGTATTCAAAAGTAAAGACACCACCTTTATTACCTGTTTTGGGGGTACTAGGATTATGTGTTATTTTATTTTTCAAATAGTTTTCTGTTAGAATCAACTTAGATTGTTTTTGACGCTTCTTGGCATGTAAAAGACAACATTGCCATACTCTATTTAATAATATGTAAGTTTCAAGCATAAATTTGGAATTTATACGTTCCCGCGCAGATCGCAAAAATTGACATATGATAATAAAACTATATTTTTACAGAAGATAGAGGATAACTTACTCTCCAAATTAAACAAATGAATGAAAAACCGAATCAGGGGAAAAATATTTGTGAGCAAATGTGTATAGGCCAGAATTGGCGGAAAGAAAGGGAATGTTTTTCTTCGTACAATCTGAAATATCTTTCTATATTTTTAGCGCAGAATACAAGCACGAAAGAACAATAGTTATTTTTTATGTATGATTGCTATTAAAGAGTGATTAATTTCGTTTTTTTCCCAAATTCTAAAAAGCTGTTTTGCTTTTTTACTAATAAAATAACATTTTAGTAGATCCATAAATCCTATTGGAAATTTCGGAGAATTTTTACGACGACGACGTCATAGACGAATTACGCAATATTAACGTTTAAAATCAGAAACAATAGTAGGATTTGACTCTAAGTATTTGTTTACACTGTCACAATCCTTTCACATTCTTGAAAATCCATTTATAACTCCTTTTACTAGACCTTAGCATTTACTTACAGAGACAGGTTTTTTATATCTCCCGCAAACTTGTCTGGGGTATATAGGAACCACCCTCTCTGTCTGTCCGTCTGTCCACATCTCCTCGTAAACCGCTTGATTAAATTTAATGAAACTTAGCATAAAGAAAGTACATTATATGTAGATATGCATGAATGATTTTTATTGACCACGGATATCATTAAGGGGAGATAATTGGACTTGAAAGCGAAGCGGGGTATCCCTTTGTGAGCGTGCTCACAGTCCACACGTGTTATTCCCTATCTTCATCTTTTTTTATATTTTCAAATTCACAAATGAGTTTCTAAATGTCAGCGTCATTATACTACCTTGCAGCACACATGCAAAAAATCTCTTTTTATCAGACTAAGCCTTCCTTCAACACCGGTAACCCGTGACCTGCTAAGCATGCTCAATTGTCAAGTGTGTTCGTTCTACAGTTTTTTATAATGTGGGTGTTGATATTTACATTTTAAAGACATCAAGTGTAAAAATACAAATCTTACATTTTTCACTGGCTGAAATACAAGTGTTTATATATTCTTTAAAAAGTAACTGAATTCATCCCTTTTTGCAAAAAATGATTTAATACCAAAATTAAATGACTTAAATGTACATGGTAAAAAGCATTGTACAAGTATGCTTTCCTGGTTTTTTATTCGTGTTTACTTGCTAAATAGAAAGCTTTTATATCTTTTTAAAAACTAAATAATCACTGTTTGAGTAAAACAATTACATAACAAAATCAAGAAAGTCAAGAACGACTTAAATTACGTGGTCATTTTCTTGTTTAACAAAAAAGGGGGGGTTAAGAAATTTACAAAGCATAGTAAAAGAAGTCTAATTTGTATTATAAAATAGCGGAAAAATGAGATATCTATTTGTAAAGTTATGCATGAGATATCTAGTTTTTTGTAGCGGCTACATCAAGCATATTTGTATCGTGTCTACAAAAGGAGTCTAAAGTGCAAGGCGCGTGGCATTCTCCACTCTCGTTACCCACTATGGTCCGCGTCAGGCTTTCTGTATTGTAACCTGACGATCCACACAACGAGAGGGTTCTCCCTATCTGCCACCTGGGGACGCACTGGGCAGATCTCAGGGTAGAGTACTGAGGACCATTACAATATGGTCGTAGGAAGAGATTTATGAGATTGTTGTTTAATTTCAATGAGTGATCTTTTAAAAACAGGTTTTAATGTAGAAATAGCTTTTTGTATGCTTCTGAGTTTCGAAAAATAAATCAATGAATTTTGAAACGATTTTATGGAGCAAAAGATGAACTGCCTGTGTTAAATCAAATTTATTATATTTTTTAAAGATTTTGTCCGTCATGTGTTGCATACGATAATGTGATCGTAATTTATGGATCTCAATATAATTGTAAAGTCAAAAGTTTAAACGAACTTTGTGGACATGTAATCGCTTGTTCTGTTGTATATTTGTTTAACAGACAAGACAATTTAACATTGTAGAATGTAGATAGATAATAACAAAATGTCAAAAACAATGTTAACCGCCAAAAAAGACTCTGCAAACTAGTGAACCATCAACCAAACAAGAAGCCAGCACAGCATGGATCCATACTTGGTATAGGCATATAACCGGGTTTTACGGCATCCCAAACCTCCCAATTCCGTTATTGTAGTTTGTGAGATGTTGCGTGGATAAATAGGGGTGGATATCATACATCAACCACTATTTGAAAAAGTCGCCTATTTCGGGTTAGCTGTAAGTATTCCTGTTTTTAATGGAAATCTAATGCAGTGCAGTGCGTTTCTTTTCTAGGGATGGAATTTCTTTCATTAAGTACCTGATTAAGATTTGACTTACTGTACTTTCTCCTGCATGTAATCAAGCAGTTGCTTAACTTTCGGCCTTAAAACCATTTAATAAGATAATTTACTTGTTTATTTGTTCCAATCAGTTAAGTATTTTATGGCATTAAACGCTTATTTTCGGTAATTCATTGATGTCGATTCACTCACAAACAAATAAACGGCCGAAAGCAGTTTTTGATAAGTTTGTGAGTGAGTCGACCTCGTTTATACATCGATGAATACCGAAAAAAGCGTTTAATGCTTATAATTCTTCCGAAATTGTTTTTTTATATTTACATTCTTTTCCCCCCAAAAAAATTCATTATAAGTGTGTGACGCGTAGGA
This sequence comes from Limnoperna fortunei, assembly GCA_944474755.1. NCBI lineage: Eukaryota > Metazoa > Mollusca > Bivalvia > Mytilida > Modiolidae > Limnoperna > Limnoperna fortunei. The sequence continues at coordinate 87,989,985 of OX104111.1, forward strand.
ATATACACAACGAACTTAAGACGAAGAAGTAATCGGTTTGAAAGGAATAACTGGCATTGACAACAGATACATTTTACGATTTGCCGAGAAAATTATTAATAAAAACAAAAGAAGACTCAACAAAAAACAATACTCCGTATACTAATGTTCCTCATTGTACCCGCGGTTTAAATTAACGTCATATGTGACGTCATATCTGTTCAAACGCAACGTAAACCTAGCTAGACATGGAGTTGGTGACAAATCCGTGCATCTTGCTCATTTCGTTGATTTATTGTGACCGAGAAAAAAAGAAGGTAGTTTTATCGTTTCGGTTATTGTGTGTATTTAAAATGATTCATTATTAAATTACAAGAAACGCAACTTTAAAGTATCGTTTATATATGCCTTCACACTAGAATTCGGCTATTTCCCGTCATTCAGCAACGTGTACAATGAATCCAAAACAAAGTGCAATGTTCAAATATTTTCTTGTATCTATTTCTCTGTCAAACAAATGATTTCATAATAATAATATACAGCCGTTTCAATGTAATAGCTTTCCGTTTAAACGATACATCGCTCAAGATATTTGAATCGCCAAAATTCGAGTGTACTGGCTTAATTTATTGTCCGAAGCGTACACGACACATGGCAGCCATATTTGTTTACTTTTAGAAAGACAAAAATAGTTCCCCGAAAATCGTTCATCAAAGTATGAACGGATCTGGGAAGTACTGGTTTAAGGCCATTTGACCATTCAAAAATGACTATTACCGTAAACGAATGTAAGATAAGAATTATTCCAAGATATTCAAATAACCGTACTGCATTTATGTTGCTGCATTGTATCAATGTTTATAGATTTTAAATAAACCAGATTGAAAAGATTACTTTTGTAACAAAACTGCAGTTTGGAAACTAAAGAAACATCAGTCATTTTACAAGAATGGATGACAACTTACGCAACGATGTAAACAATTAATATACATAATAGACGTATGCTGGTTAAAACTTGAAAGTTATTTCAAAAACAGATTTAAAGGCTGCAATTGACCAATTTTGTGACATGCTTAACATCTGATAAGTCATACGAATGTAGAAACCCTTATTATACAATATAATTTGCATTGGTTAAGCGCTCTGTTCTTACGCCGTTAAAATTCAAATAGTTCTATGACGTCATTGTTTTTTAACGTTAAAACCGTCAAAAGTTATAGTTAAAATTAAATCATTAGTAATATTTCAAATTTCTGATTAGGTTATACGATTAAATATGGTTATGGTCAGCTTACACCATACGCGGTTTACTAGGCGTAAACAGACCCAAACCATATTATATCGTACAACCTGTTCTGAAATTTGAAGTATTCCTTTAATACTAGTAATGCTTCCAATTAAAATATAACATTTGTTTTAAAATAGGATTGACAGGAATCAAATGGAATACTGAAGAAATAGCCAAAAGTTACTTTTGAATAAAATGTAAGAGCATCGCCGTTGTGTAACATTATCCGATAATTTCTGCAGATGTTAATACAGAGCACTTTTGTTTTATTGGAGATATGCAATACAAAGACAATCAACACGGAAGAAGTTTATGTGAATTAAACGACGTTGATTAAAACCCACATATCTTAAACTCTTGGTTAAAATGAAATGGTTATACAAAACCCTAAAACCATTTATCTACTTCTTACATTTAGTACTTTCTAAATTATGTCGGTTCACGTGTCTTTCGATATATTGTAGCACAGATGGTAAAATTCAATTGCATTTAGCTGCGTTTCACTTGTCTATTACAGTACATTAGCGTTAGAATATCATATTTTAAACTTTATAGTTTGTGGTCTATATAAGCAATTCTTGCACTTTATAATTAATTAAAGAGTATTAACATGTTTTGTTTCTACGAAAAATTTTTATCGCACACATATATATACAATTATGTTTCACAAGTTTTCATTTTGTCGTGGTTTGTAATAAAGTCCGTTTAATTTAGTCTCACCACAAGTGCGTTTGAATTTTCAAGAGAGAGCTATTAACATTTTCTATACTATTCCCTTGTGGAAACGTTTTGTTTACATGTTAGTGGTGTTGGAATCGTTGATAGTTAGATTTAATTTTCTATTATCTCATAAAATTCAAGGAAAGTCTGTTTGATTCAACTTTATTACATGTAACATAAAAACAATAAAAAGAAACGTTTTGATACCTCCTTAGAACCATGTCATCTTTTTATTGTTATCTGTGACCTTTTCGACTATAAGTATAACAGTATATATGTTATTATTATATAAAATACTCTCCCACATAGACCAAATCATGGAAAATTTGATAGAGTAGTATCATATGGGAAACATGTTTTTACGATATCGCTTAAGCAATCAAAACAAAATTTCCTGCATCATTCATGTCTTGTATGCTTTTTGCTATGAGATTAGGTGAGCGTTAAAATCAGAGCCTTTTGTTAACAGTTTTTTATATGAAAATAGCTAATAAAATATAAAGACATCTGCTGCGTTCCAGATCCTTTAAAGACGATATAAGAAGTCATGAAAATGTATATGAAATTTAGGCTTGCATATAAATGATTTAAAAAATACTTCAGATCCGTAATTTAAAGAGTTTTACCTTCTTCTAATAGCTGTTTTGTAACTAATAGAGTGTATTGTCACATACATAAAAATTGTTCGTATTTGTGATAGGTCTAATAACTATTTGCGAATCATGTTAAATCAAAAACAGTACTAAACTGCATTAAAATATGGTCATTATTGTGCGCTACACAAGCCGTCAAGAGCGGAATACATAATTACCTTGTTTTCTGATCTGCTTGATTTACGAAAAATCTTGTCAAAAACAATGGACGTGCCTGATGCTTATATATTTGCTACGAAAGACGAAAATATCATGGTTTTATTCATGTAATAGAACAGCTAATGACTTTGGTATGCGGTCGCTTTTGACCTCGCTTAGCGGTTAGGTAAATATTATATGCTCTCTGGTTGGCAAATCCCGATATCGACCTATATCAAAATCACTTAATGTTAGTCATTAGTTCTTCCAAACATGAAAAAATTTCTGTCCTATTTACTCTTTAAATAACATTCGTTAAAATTCTTAGATCGTTTCCCGTTAGATCGTATAATCAGTGTTTTAAGAGCAGAATGTTCTTTAACATTAATATTTTATATTTTGTCAAGATACATGCCTGCTTATTGAACATTTATGTTTCATATCTAGTTCTTAGCACAACCCTGTAATTACTTTTTGTTTATGAATTTGTTGCAAAACTAACAAATGAACACGATGTCTAAAAACTGCTTAACTGAGCAGAATTTTAAAGTCTTATGCTAATGTATTATTGATTAAAAACGCTTAAAGTACTTATCGTGTCTATAGTGTAACGAACGCACAACCCAAAATGTGTTCTTCTATATATTTATGGGATAAAAAAACAATACTTGCGGACAGGTGAAACGACAGAAAATCAATTTTGTTAAATGTTCTGAACATTGTAAAATGTGGTCAGGTACATTTTCTAACTATTTCACAACTACTTTCATTTTAAAAATGATTTTGTACCACGATAAGTACAGGAAGCAAAGCAATTTTCATTTAAAAAATGTTGTCTTACATAATTTCTGAAAGTGACCTTTATTCACTTAAACACGGTCTCAATCGTGGAACTGTAATTCTGTGCATTTAATTCAAATCAAATTGTTAATTTTGCAAATATTACACCACAAAAATGTTAACTTGAAAAATAAAACTTTTATGAGTACAGAAAATTGTAATCCAAGATCAGAAGAAATAAAATTTGTTTCAATAAAACCATGTAATAAAAACATAAAAAGCACCCCTCTTTTGTTAACACAAATTTAATAATAAGTCTCTTTTGGGGGGACATCAATTTCTCGGAAACAAAAGTATTTACAAATAATTGGCTGCTATCCTGATAATCTGTATATATTTATTTGTATACAAGATTTTCGTTAAAACTTAAATGTGTAAACAATTACGTTACATTTCAATTTAATTTTAGATGACATACTTTGATTTCATCATTTTCTTATCAATTGGAATTTTAAAAAAAAACTAAAAACGTATCACTTTATTGCTTTGTTACGTATTTGTGCTCTCAATATTTAATGATGTTTTTAGTTATAATTTAACGGCAGTTGGTAAATCCCTCGGAACATAATAGTTATACTAATTTGCAGTTTATAATCCAAAACAAAATTCAAGTTAGTATTTTTTGCAGTCAAGAAACTGTAGAAATAAAATAGATCAATAATAAAGCCAAACGAGTGAAAGAAAAAACTCGCACAAACGACGAGATTATTGATAAAACATTGATTATCTACTGTAATTCAATAACCAAAACGTTAATTTTATGTAAAATAGGAACTTTTGAGAAGAATCAAAGTTACAGATATCGGAACATCATATACCAATCAAAAGCAATCACCTGCGTGGATTTAGAGTCAGTTTAATGAAATTAAACACGATCTAACAGTGTTCAAAATCTGAAATGATAAAATTGCCCATTGCTCAAGACAATTAAAATTTAGTGATAAAATATTATCAGAACATAATACAGCTATAAGAAAGCATATTATAACTGCTATTGATTGCTTAATAGTGGGCATTAGGGAAAAACGTATTTAAATTTGACTATTTCGGTTGAAAGTTTTAAGTCGATAGGTAGTAATAAACGATGTATTTCAAACAATAGTACTGATATAATAGCATTTCCTTTTACAATTCATCTGTTTGATAACTTGTAAAGACACTGAATATGATGGTAGAGATAATAATACGTGGATACATTGTAAAACTGATAAACTAGATCCGGATGTATTCTGTATCGATTAGTGTGTGATTTGCAACCGGAACGCTCAAGTAGGTCCGAAGTAGGGCAACTCTAAAATCGTTTTGGTTAGAGCCCTTGTAAATAGACGAAACGCGCGTCAGGCGTAGCAGCATTTATTGCCTGGGACTTTGTTGTATTTTTGAATTCTGGTCATAAAGTTTACGTAATAATAATTTAACCTAAAACTTAACTGAATTTATGATGAAACTTGGCTCTGAACTGTGATGGAGTACGATATTGATTTAAATCAGAACTTCAGTATTCGATATCAATCAGTACTATTTTTGTTCATTTTGCTCTTCTGATTATGACAGCATAAATGACCAACAACGCATTTACATACAATTTACTCAAACTGTTGCTAAATCGTAAAGCAATTAAGGACTGCATGATAAAATGGATACATTCTTTATTTACAAATAAAATTGTCGTCCATGCGAAAACATTTTATTAAAAATCCCAAATGATGAGCGTCGGTTTTGAGAAGACCAAATCTATGCATGCTCTGTAGCGTAAGGAGACAATAACAATATACTAGTACCTTTGATGTCTCTGTGAATTTGTCGGTGATGCCGGCAGATCGTAAGGAGCGTTTGTACACTTGGTAAATTTGTACAATGACACCTATACCAAAATCTAAGAGAACACTGTTATTAAGCTGATAGACTATGCGGCAGGAGTATATGGTACAAAACGACATGATGCCATAGAACGTGCATACTATAAAGCACTTCGACCGTTTGTTGAGTTATATTAACAACTAATGTCTTGATTACAGGGTTCTGTATAAGCAATTTGTAAGCAGGCACTGAAGTATGGGGGAATATCTATTCTAACTAGAATACTGTGCGGTTCCGAAATATTACGCGACTAGGATTTTATGTCGTTTTGGATCGTAAGAAGATCGTAATGTGGTCATCGAATGATAATCCAATAATGTTCTTTAGATGTTTCCTAAGAATAAATATAAACATCCACTGCAAAAACATTCCTAACTTTTTTGTGTATAGTAACTGTGATACCTTTTACAAGGAGTCTATTAAAATTAAGTTACAAAACTCGGTGATTCCTCAGGTTGTGAAATCATCGACTTTTTCATTGAAACTCAATAGTTTATTTCAATGTTATGAAAGGTTAGAGGGTGCGTCGGAAGTCTTTAGGCTACCTGAATAAATACTCGGAATTCTTTAATGTTACACCTACAGTTTGCACTACAATATACCATTTATTCAACTAGACAACTCTAAAGTGTTATCGTTGAGAGCACTTTACTATGTTCTAGATGCTTTTATAACAGATTACAGAACTTTATTATAGAACCAATATATTGACATTAAGGTATATAAATAACAAACCAGTGAATGGTAATTGTCTTCATGTTTCTAACTGTTTAGTTCGTAAATTGATTACAACGTGCATACATTATTAATGACTTATACAAAATACTATTTTATTCCCATCTTTGTTTATGCATGCAGCAAACTGAGAGTAATCAAGTCTTGTGCAATAAGATCTGTATTATTTACCGTAATTAGTTTGTAACTGAGATATGACAGGTATGGTTGGGGACACTTGTTCTCCTACTTCACCAATCAACTTTTTCATTAAGTGGTAAAGAACCTGATTAATGAGTTTTTGGCACACAGCAAATTCTTTTGAATACATGTGTATATTATAAATAGATTTCTATGTTTATTGATAGTAAAATGTAGCATTAAAATCGCCTATTAAAAGTTTTAAAAATCTAAACTGTTCGCAAAACCAGTGGTACGAACTTTGATGTTTAATTCAATCAGGTTACTGAAGCCAGACAAGTATATCCGAATCGTGAATAGACATTACTTGTAAATATGTTTAAGTTCACTTCTTTTTAAGTTTTTTCTACGTAAAGATACTTTCTGTTATAAAATATAAAGACATCTACTTCCATTTTTACAATGCTTTCTGTACTTGACCTATTTTGTTGATTAATAATGTTCTCAGGGGTAGACAGTATAAGAGCATTCCGCAGATTACAACCTTCCATTTATTATAACTACAAAGGACTGAAAAAATACTTTTAAACACCCTATGTATACATGTATAAGTGTTTTTACACATCGCATTCCTTATAATTAAATATTCCGTATTTTGCCAAAATGCACATATTTTTGACTTTTGCGTCATAAATAGCTCTAAGCATAAGTTTGTCAATGCACATATTTTTGACTTTTGCGACATAAATAGCTCTAAGCATAAGTTTGTCAATGTAAATTAATTACATTTTATTTAAGACTTTTTTTATTAAATACAAATCAGGTAAAGAAGCACTTATGCCTAAACTGTGCCTTGCTAAGTAGCCTTTAAATGGTATGCCGGCAAATATCAATTGAATAGCTTTAAAATACTTGTTTGTTTGAGTTCGTCAATCGTTAATTTATGTATCAATAAGATAATATTAAGAAGAGAATAATTATAATACATTTCGACATTATTCTACAATTTTAGGAACAATAAAAATAAACATTGGATTAAATTAAATCAGGGATCTCCAAGGTTACAACGTGACTACTACAATACTTGCTTGCACCATTTGTTTACGATTAGGTGCCATGTGTCAACTGTTTGGCTAGATGTTTACCTATTGGCGTCGATGTGACAGGTTTGTTGAACCCAGTCAACGGTTGGAAACTGTCAATAATGTAAGGCACCTTTAACTCACTATCTTTGAGAAAAAAATTGTCGGAGCTGCCCGCATATGTTATGCGTAGTATAGACTATGGCACTTATTAGTGTATGAACATCTACGCGAATACTGTAATTTCCTTGTATCAGGATTATGAAGTGCAAAGCGATATGATGTCATACAATATAGAATTTAGAAACATTATTCGGTTGAACAATTACGAACAGACACTTTATAAATACCTAGAATAATACGGTACTCTCCATGTAGATCAAAATAGATTGCTAGTTACCGACCATCAGCGGATCTGTAAAATATGTGTCTCTTGGTCCGTTCATTTTATTTTATGTTTGATACTCTGACTCTTATCATGATCATGTCCAGGAAAAAGGTCACATTAAGAAACATTAAGAAAAACATATATGAGTGCGCAAAATCGACTGATAGTATTTGAGAAATAGATTTCTCGTGGTGATCAATTGAATGAACCAAATAAACTATTCATTAATATATTCAGTAGGATTATTCTACAATCTTGTCGGTATAAAGATCTTTACAATATTCTAGAAACTGATAGCACAGATTTAAGTGTGGTAAACCAATTTCTTGAAATATAGTTATCACACTGATCAACAGACTTGTATATCATTTTGGTAAATAGAAGTATGACACGATGAAAAAATATCTATACTAGTTGAGACCTATAAGTATACAGATGAATTTTTTGAAATGCTACGTTTAAAACTCACTGTAGTAATTATAGTGTAGTAAAAAGAATTAAGCTTTTTTCAATTAACATATTTAATTGTATTTACTATTTTCGTGTTTTCTAAAAATCTGCTTCAAAGGTACTGATATGCGTACATATATAATTTTTTGGTGTTTTTGTTTAAAATGAAATTTATCCAACTTTTTGTGATGCCATGAATTGTCTTAAAATACCAATTTATGAGGAGTTTTTGTTTAAGTTTTTACTTAGAAAATCGACTCATATTGTTATAGTGATACGATGCATGAAAGTTCCTTGACACGATTTAATGCAGCTGTTTATTTCTGAAGTAACTAGTTTAAAACTTCCACAGGGGGCATTTCTATAACTTTGTATAAATAATGTTTGAATATCATAAAATATTTAAAAGGAAAAGTCCATAACTGTTACTTTAATAGGAATATAGTCTATAAACTCTTGACAAAAATCAATTTCAATGGAAATAAGGTAATAAGCAACGGAGCAGCGTTTTAATTCATTTTTTAAAACAATAGTGATGATATTAAACACAGAGTAAATGCACTCATTAAGACATTCCTAGAAACGGGCTTAAGCGGCAATCTTTGTTCTCTAACTCTGAGTACGATCCCATCCACAAATGACAGCATAACGAGAAAAAACTTTTACATATTTCATACTATGGCGACATGACATAGTATAAAAATGGAACAATACGAACATAAAATTTAGAAAGGAGATTAATATATTGCAAGTATAAGTTATGAATTTGTGTAAACATTGTCAGGAGGGGTGATAACAATTTATTATAAAGACACAGAGCGAAAATTTAAGTTAATAGGTGAACAAATGAGAAGTTATCTCAAGATGAATATGGAGACCAAAGGCTGCCAACACCGACTTTTAAGAATCTCCTTTTTAGACAGCGTAGTGGTTCGAGACATATTGTCTAGTAACAATTTACCCATATGCAAAATATCAAAAGCCTATCTTACCAAAGGTCGGGGTTTCTCCGGATACTCTGACTTGCACCCCCTCGCCTCCTTTAATACAAACTGTCTACCATTATTCAGTTTAAACACATGCTAAAAGTGGCATTAACAAACAAACAAGCAATCAAAAAACAAGAGTTATATACCGAACACGCATTCGTCACTCACAAAGCAATGAACGACGATGGGGGTCAAAGTTAAAAGTTAACATCCATCGCATGCGACACATCGATTAGTTATAATCTACTCAAATGTAAATTTCAAAAAGCCTACCTAAATAGATAAAGATAGAATAGCCCCGACACGATTTGTTATGGACAGACGGACAAACTCTCAAAAATATGGCGACTTTCTTAAATACCGATTGTAAGATCTATGCTTCATCGGTATGGTTATATGTATAACAAACCAATAACTCGTAATTTTATGTCTGGTTCTAGCTGTTTAGTTCTGCAATTCATAAACAGGGCACATGCATACAATTAAATGACATCAAACACAATGTCATCTTGTCCATTGGTTTGGGACAGTTATTATTTGGAACCTCACCCCGTTATCATTGATATATTTGAAAAACCGTTATTATAAAGATAATGGTTTCACCATTGTCTCGTCATTTACTTGTCCTATATCGGATGTTATTTTTGACAAACTTTATTTATTTTAACTTTCTTTTCTTTCAACGTTAGTAAACAAAAACCACCGAGATTGAAACGAATTGTTAATAGATACAGCCGACAAAAAACAGCAATTGTATAGATTATTTGGCCTTAAGAGTGTTTAGAAAATAAAAAGTTTAAGCTTTTCCGTAAAGGTGTGGTAATTAATGTGAAAATGTCTAATAAACAAAATGTCTAAGCGGTGCGTTATTTACACAAATCGTATTCCAAATCATCGAATATTACTTATTTTGCAGAAATAATTTCAACTCCTTTTCCTCTTATATTAAGCTCTAAGCACAAACTTGTTAATGTAAAATCTTCACATTTTATTTCTTTGTTTTACAACTAAGATAAACAAACAAGTATGACTATGTTTAAAATTGGTCTTGCTAAGTACCATTTGACAGTTATGCTGAAATATGTTATTATCACTTAATGTTATTAACTGTGATATTCCTTTTACATATTTTAAACAATTAATTTTTAAATATATTTCTAGTTTGTGGCACAGTGGTTGGGATCTTCAAGTTCATAATAAACTTCATAAGATCTAGCCACTACTGCACACAAATAATTTTAATAGTTATAAAGGTCGTAGAGATCAAGTTGTTTTAACTGGGTGTCGTCTTGTCCATAACAGGACGACACATACATGTAGTTATATTTTCAATAATGAGCCGCGCCCCGAGTGTGTGCCATGCAACAGTCCGTACACTAAGCTTGTCTTGATGGAATGTATTGACGTGGCGCGCATTAGGAAACGCTTTTATCCTAACAATACTTACAGTTTTGCTACACGGTTTTAAAATTTTTAAACAGTAAAATTTGATTTTTCCGGCAATTTGTCACATATTTGTTTTTGGTTTACTTTCCGTTTTATATTTGCTCATATTATTGCACGAAAAAACCGTTTCAGTGAGAGATGTTCAATTGTTACGAATGTTAAAATAACCCAATTATTATTACTTTCACGTCCTGTGAGTGGCTGGGGTATTGCTTGCTGATCGTAAAACAGAAATCAATCTTTGATATATACTGTTTTTGATGGTACATGTAAAAATGAACAAAAGTTACATTTTCAAAATTTTTTAGATTTGCAAAATATCGGTCAAGCAAAGTACACTTTGATCAACGCTATAATCTGCACAGACTGGTACAATACAGAATCATGGTTCGCCAAGTTCACAATCTGGCATCTACGCTGTTCGCATTCTTACTGTCTAGAGTCATTTAACGGTTTAGCAAGATTTGTACCCATTGGTGACGATGCGATAGGCCGTTGTACGTAGGCGACCTTTGGGAGCTGACAATTACTATGGGACATCATTGACCTCGATGTATTTGTTCACTAGTTGTCGGAAACATCACATGTAATTTTGTGTTCCATTCTCCTACTGTTTTATTTATAATGTCCGGGGAAAAGTCAGAAAGTTCAAAGACTACATATGAGTCAGCAAACTTGATGGAATGTATTTGAGATTTTATAACGATTTATTAAGTAAACTATAATTCATATATTAAGATGCTACAATCTTATCGGTAGAGAGCACTTTTGATGTTCCAGAAGCCAATTTATTGATGTAAATTTATATTAATTTCAAACCAGTACTTAAAAGGGCATTTTTTTCCGGTTTGTAACTGTTTATTTCAGAAATTGATTAACAGGGCGCATACAAATAATTAATGACATAATGCACAATGCCATCGTATTCATTGATTTTGGGTACAGCATAATAATAGTAATCAAATGGTGCCATATATCAATGATAACGGGGAAAGTTCATAACACATAGCTTATATAAGATCTGCATTGTGAACTTTACCCCGTTATCATTGAAATATTGGAAAATGAGTGACACTTGTTACCGTATTTTTGATGGTTTGCCATGTTTTTCTCATTCACAAGTCATATATTTGATTGATTTGTTAAAAACTTGATTTATAATGAGTGTTTGGTTTTGTTGAAACAGAGGTTTCTGAAATTCATGCAGACCCTATTAATGTCATTCGTTCTAGAAGAAACACATATCTGGATTTGATAGGATGTGTGTTTTACGTCCAGCAAAAGCAGTATGGAAACTATATTCATGACGGGAAAACGTTTACAAACAATAAATCAACGGAAAAAGGAGTGGGACATAGAGACTAAACTATAAAAATTTGATATATTGGGTAGGGTGTAAAATTTAGCCTTTTGCAGCGGCTACAATGAGCCTACTCTCCTCGAAATCTACAAGAGTGGTCTTTATCTTGCAAGGATCTTTGCACTCTCCAAACACGTTACTATTGAAACCCGACACCCCCAACGAGAGGGATTCCGCTATCCGCCACCTAGGGACGCGCTGGGTTGCTGTGTGGTTTAGACCTGGGAACCCTTCCAGTATTTTTCAAGCACATATTTGGATGAATTGCTGTTAAATACATACTACAAAAACAGCAATTGCATTTTTATGCCATCATTAGTTCATAACAGATTCTTTTGCAGCTTATTTAAGTGTTCTGCTTATAGTTTCTTTCCTTCTACTGAGGGGTAACATCATCCTGCACGTTTATAAAACAAACTGTTCTGAAAATATAAACGATAATCTGAGCATCAAATTTATATTAGAAATTTAATAAAATTACATAGTTATCCTCTTCCAGTCAGGTACTGTACAACAGATAAAATATATCAATATATGTTATAGCTTTGCGAAATCGGCAAAGCGATAACATATATTGCAATATTTTATGATTTTATTATTTCTCTATTATGGTGTAAAAGAACATTACAAGAAAATAAAATTTAAGGTATAGGTCAAGCAATACTTTTAATTTTAGATTCCGCACAGTATTTAGATTAGAATGGCGACTTCGCCTAGACTGTCATTGAATACAACTCTGAACAATCGTAAATAGGTCTTAATTCAAGACGTCTTTGGTAGGTATTTGTATAGGTTTTAGTGGATTCAAGCAGGTCTAAATAATTTCCTTTCAATTAACAAAATGGTAACGAATAATCCTCAATTTAAGATTTCGATTGAGAAAACAACATAGAATAGCTAAATGAAATTTATTTCTTTTTCTCCGAGACAGCTACCTCCAACAGAATATCGATTGAATCTATGTACAATTTAAGACCAACAGGATACTGTTGGAACCATCCGGTTACTAGTATCTTTAAATTTTGTTAATACTGTACATTTTGCCGAATGTTTTATTATTTTATTCTTAATGTCTTAATACTATCAAGATATAATTTCATAGGAATGTGTTTCTTTTATGTAAAAAATAAAACAATAAAATATTTACATGCTGTTGTGTAACTGTGACGCGTATATATTTTCATTGATCTTGGAGACATTGTTAATATAATTGCAAAATAGTAAACATTATTTTTTTTTAAAAAAGGTATGGTGGAAGAAGCCCCCCCCCCCCCTTTTTAAGACAGGAAATCTTGTAACTTATGATATTTTTTAATTTAATTTGAAGTCGAAAATACTCTGACCATAGTCGGATCCAAACTGATAACCTCATTGTACTGAAACACCGATGATTAGATGTAAGTTAAATACTTCGACCATATTCCACACTGGTCATGTAATAAAAATGATTAACTCGCTTTAGTGTTAGACTTTCTTTAAAGTAACAATTAAGCAGCATCTTACAGATTAATTTTATTTTTTGCAAATAAAAACAATATTATAATAAATTCGCATGGATGAATTTTATTTTCAGCAAGACAAAATATATCTCAAAAGGTCCTTTTGCCATTCTAAATATATAATAGCATAGTGCAAATTAATTGTGATTTAAAGGTCGTGTACAACATTGTTTACAGTGTTTTTTTTTATCAAAAAGTCAAATTATTAGATTACCATGTTTTTCTGAAGTTCGATTTTAATGTCATTTTGTAAATTAGGCTGAATAGTTTATCTATTACACATGTAGCCTATTAAAGTTGTTTTAAGACTGATGACATGTTTTCATGGCTTGCATGTCATGCCTTCGATTTTGCCGCATATGCAAAATTAAAATATTTGTACAAAATATAAGCAACCAAATAAAAATAAAACCAGTCTAAAATCAGCATTGAGTATATAAAACGAATTATTATAGGTTATTTACGTTTTTTTAAACGAGATGCGTTTTCTCGTTCATATCTCATCGAAGGGCGTCAGCCCTGAGATGAGATGACGAGAAAATGCATCGAGTTTCATAAAACGTAAATAATCTGTTTATCGCTGTTTTGTAACAATGTGACGTCGCAGTGTTACTTAACTACGTCTTGACAGCGAGCTGAGATGGGCCCCATCTCAAGCTAGTAGAGTGAGATGGAATTATATCGCACACAAAGATCAAAGGAAAATACTTCAAAATAGCGATAATTGTATTTATTTAAAATATTGGAAGTAAATAAACGAACCTAAATAGTGACTCCGGTACGCCGCTGAGAGCTGTGATCAATCATTAACTTTTATCTTTTTCCCTTCTGTTTGAACTCGTTATTACTGTGTGTTTATGTACAGATTCCTAGTTTTGATCAACATGTTTTCGCATATTGACCGTGATTAGAAGGGAACCGTTAATTTTACTGTGTTTTGAACATGTGCTGTTTTATTACAAAGAAAGAAATCAATCTTTAAAAAATGAACCACAAAGTAATCAGTTCCAAAGAACAATATTGTTCTTTGAATAAATTAATTGGAAAACGATGTAGCTTTGTTATCTACTGTATGTTATATGTTGTCTTTGGCTATATAATTTGCCATTACAATGCACAAACAGGATTTATTGCCTGGAGCAGGATCTATTAAATTTCACTGAATCTCGTTGAAAAGGAAACTGCATTTAAAACTAACAACTCTTTAAATAAACCAAAGATAAATACTATATTTTGTAATTATAGTTATAGAAAAAAAGGAATAAAAAATGTATTAGCATTAACAATATAATTGAACAATCAGATCAAATAACAACCAAATTGAATCCTTCGTTACATCAATCACCGTGTCTGTGACTGTTGCTGTGATAAATAAAAAACTGCTTACCGCATATTAATCTACTAAACAGAGGATTATGCTAACTTAGGTTATATATTTCTACAGGTAACCAAGGATGATTTGGTTGTTGCCTGAGAACTATTTCTTAAATATCATATTTTTGAGCGCCTCAGTGCATCCATGGTTATTATTGTGTTCTGTTTACTCACGTTCTGTTTTTGTGGTTTAGCTTTTATTTTGTGTTGTGCATAGTTGTCTGAATCCTCGATTTGTAATCGTCACTTGACTTTCGTTTCTTCTTTTTCGGTCGGTCTATCTATTTTTTTTATTCCCGTCTATAACGACGTATAATGGTATACGACCGTGAATCGTCCACGTGTCGCACTGTATCTTGAGAATACCGTCACAGATTTTCTTCAAAATGCAAACAGTTATTAATTATATTAGCCTCATGGTCTGTATACTTTCTGATAAATTTCTGATTTTTTAATGGACCTTTGTTTATGAAAAGGAGTGGATTTTTAAAAAACTAAAACTCAAAAATGCTTTCATCAATTTTCTTGACGTTTTGTAAATTGTGTGTTTGATAAATGCGATCCTTTTATGATAGTTGGTAAATTTTGATTAACCGTAATCGACCTATATGGGTTTTTTTAGACTAGACCTAAAAATCGGTTTCAACAATTTTCTGGAAATTTGGGATTTTTTTTTTGATAGATGCAGGCTTTTTTTGTATGTTTGGCAATATTTTGATTTATCGTTATAGAATTATGGGACTGTTTGTGGAAAAGAGGGGGATTTTTTATTTTTGAACTACAACTCAAAAAAGCTTATATTCATTTTCTAGACAGTTTGGGGAAATGTTTATTTTGATAGATATCAGCTTCCTGTTGTTTTTTTCTGATTATTCATTATAGAGTTATGGGACATTGTTAAAAATTAAGGGGTGGGATTTTCTAGTTTTCCGACTCTTACTCTTTCTCAAGATATTTTCTTGAAATTTCGGGGCATTGTTAATAATTATAGATTTAATTTGGTCTCATCAGTGCATTATTATACCCCCGCTCAACAGAGTCGGGGGTATATAGTGGTCCTCATGTCCGTCTGTCCGTCCGTCCGTTCGTCCGTCCACATTTGGTTTCCGGATGATAATTCAAAAAGTTTACATCCGATTTGAATGAAACTTTGGGATATTGTTATATATCAGGTTGGTAAGAAGCCGATCGATTTTGGGGGAAATCCGTCAAATATCAAGGTAACAGTCCACGAAAAACGTTAGAAATTTTAACAAAAAAGTTGTTTCCGGACAATAACTCAAAAAGTTTACATCCGATTGGAATGAAACTTTGGGATATTGTCATATATCAGGTTGGTAAGAAGCCTATCGATTTTGGGGGAAATCCATCAAATTTCAATGTCACAGTCCACGAAAAACGTTAGAAATTTTAACATAAAAGTTGTTTCCGGACAATAACTCAAAAAGTTTGCATCCGATTTGAATGAAACTTTGGGCTATTGTTATATATCAGGTTGGTAAGAAGCCTATCGATTTTGGGGGAAATCCGTCAAATTTCAAGGTCACAGTCCACGAAAAACGTTAGAAATTTTAACAAAAAAGTTGTTTCCGGACAATAACTCAACAAGTTTACATCCGATTTGATTGAAACTTTGGGATATTGTCATATATTAGGTTGGTAAGAAGCCTATCGATTTTGGGGGAAATCCGTCAAATTTCAAGGTCACAGTCCACGAAAAACGTTAGAAATTTTAACATAAAAGTTGTTTCCGGACAATAAATCAAAAAGTTTGCATCCGATTTGAATGAATCTTTGGGATATTGTTATATATCAGGTTGGTAAAAAGCCTTTTGATTTTGGGGGAAATCCATCAAATTTCAAGGTCGCAGTCCACGAATAAAGGTTAGAAATTTTCACAAAAGCGGGGGTATCAGCGATCGCTAGATCGTCTTTGTCTAGTTTATCTAGGAATTGTACAGCTATTGTCCTTTTCTTCATACGGGCTATCACACGCTCATTGGGCAGCTGTTTGTTTCTAGAACTGACCATTTGTTATTGTATTATACTAACTGTATAACGTCTTCAAGCTCAGGTACTGTAAGGGTCTCTGTAGCCGAGGGGTTAATGTAGTTACTTTTGCTCACGTGGTTTGTCAACACTGAGGTTGCGGGTTCGAGTCTCACTGCGAAAATAGACAGAAATGATGGCCAGTTTTCCTACTTAAGTTCAGACTTTTCTTCGGGGACTCCGGCGTCCCACCCCAATAAAAACTGGACGCCATGAAAATTAATGCAGTGGTCACCAAACAAGCAAACATCAAAATAAGTTTAACATAAGACCTTTAGAGAAGAAAAAATTCAATGGCTTCTACTCTGAAACCGCTTAACTAATCGAACAAGGCTTATCGCAGTATTTATTGAATAGTTCTCTATAAGGTTTATGTTTTTGTATGCCACTGTGAACTTCACAATGGCCACCACCGCAGGAGTTATGTGAGCACTTGATTCTATAGGAAAAAGGCTTCTTTTTTGCAACCGTTTAAAAATTTAAACAAAAGAAAGAAATATTTATCCGAATTTTTTAATTTAAATAAGACAGTCAAAATGGTCATCACATACTAAGTTTAACTGAGAACTCTATATGGATAAATTTCAAATGCAAATTTTTCTGAAACTGCCAAGCTGATTCAAGCATATTGTTTATGAATGTTTTTCGATGGTTCTCGTAAAAGTTTATGACAGTTTATTTAATCGAAAATTCATCATGGATGCAATTGTATGCATTATTTTAACATAGAAACCTATAGAAAAATATAAGAATGGCTTCCTATCTGAAAATATTGCACTAGTTGAAACCAAGCAGCAAGATTCATTGGATTGTATCAACAAAGATCATGTTTTTTATGTCAGTAGCAAATTGAAAATAAAAGGACTTATTTTAACATCAGGTTAATGCCATCTTCATTGTCTATCTAAATCAGGTGAGTAATACAAGATCTTGAGACCTCTGGCATTTGCTGAATTTTCTAGACGATTGTATGACATGTTTTATGACAATTCAACTGTCATTTACCCAATAATTTCAGTTTTACTAGAACTAAGCTAAACATTGTTAATCATTTATTTGTTTTGTATAATTTTGAAATCAACGTGGAATATTAAATAAGCCTGTAAATGACAGTTGCACGATTAAGGCTTCCTTACTTACGACAGAGTATAAGCTGTGTTCACGCTTTATTGAGCTGTTAAATTTCTGATGACATGTGATTAATTATTGATATTATAACTCTTTATTTCGTATTTAGATAGATAGGACGACGTTACCTTTTAAAATATATAATCAATGAAATTTTATGCGTTTTCGAAAGTTGAATCGTCGCGCCTCAACAACGTGGGCTTAATTAGTTTGTCGTATGTAACCGAAAACAGTGTATTTATTCTGTATATTAATAACTTGGATATGTAATTCAATACTGTATCAAACGTTTGTAATGATTATTTCCTTTTTTCTAAAGGCACTCCGTAAATTTTCTTTAGAAAGAAATAGAATATCAAGACATTGAGAAAAGGTAAGACGTTTACTTATGGCTTCTTCAAAAAAATATGTAATAAATGCCGAACTATATTTTTTAATACAAGTCTTGCTAAAATGTATACTTCAATCTCTCAAAGAAACATCTCATATCTAAATCATTCATCCGATCGTAACAACTCGAGAAATACATTTTGTTATAGTTGATGCACAGGTATGAGTGTTTCATACAAGCTTTTTGTAATTTCCGAATTTACAAAAGGAAAAGTACAAAAAGATGTCGTAAAGTGACGAGAAAATACATCAACATAATCCAAACGTGCCCAAAATTCGTTAACGACAATGCAAAAATTGCAAAAGTGTAATAAGGAGCGGAAATCGGTATTTTTATTTTTTAATACAGACAAGAAAATAATAATAGCAATCGGAAATAATAAGAAACAAAGGATTTTAACACCGGTAGGATAGCAAGATGAAAAATCTCAGACACCTTAGTTAATTGATTTCTTGTCTCCATCGAGTGTGCCGAGTTGACAACAAAAGAAATCTTTTACGCGGGTGTCTGATCATGTTATAATCCTAAAAGACTCATTACAACGTTTACAATGAGGCCCATTTTACTAATGTCGATAAGAGAAGGCTCGTTTTAGCTGCTACAAAAGAATAAAAGCATGCATTTTCCGCCCTAAGCCCTATTCATACTTTTCCAGTCCATTTGATCACTTTTTTTATTGATTTATTGTTTGTTAACTGAATACAAAAGTGCTCGCTTTGAGTAAATGAACATCTAATCGATCAAAAATCAGCCAAATCAGGTGTGCTCCTTTGGTACTTTAATTTTTTTAATATTTTGTCTCTGATTTAAATTTACGTCTTTGTTTTGTCGGTAATGAACTACGTACACAAGAATGTTAAAATAATTACTTGATGATTGTTTTTGAGCCATAAGCATGTATCAGATCTTCTCTTAATGCTGCTCGGGCGTTAAACACCATTAATCAATCAATCAATCAGATCTTCTCTATCTTTAAACAAGTCCTAAATATAGCTGAAATATTGCTTGTTGGACGTAAAACAAAAATCAATCAACCTATCAAACTTTAAACCAAACAAATGTGAAATTGTTCCATTTGCATCAAAAACCACAAGACTTGTTATTCCAGTCAACAATTTTTCAGCTATGTAGCGGCGTCCAGTTTTTATTAGAGTACTAAGTCGGAGATAACTCGAACGTTCGGTAGGGAACCTGGCAATCCTTGTCACTTAATGCTGGAGTCGATCACACCCTGCTTGCAGTGAGACTCGAATCCGCACCATCAGTTTTGACACAGACATGACTACCTAACAACCTTAACCTCGGCCACTGCATCCTATCAGTTAATCGAATAATCAGTTATACCGATTAGTTATATTTGCATTTCTCAATAAACAATATATGTAAACAGTATTGTCGCCTGAAGAGCAGCGTGAAGCAGTGAAAGTACTAGCGTTACGATACAATATACAAGCTTTTTCATGTGATTTTGTTTTTATTTATATGAAAGCCGACTTAAGGACTTTATCTTGTTTTAATATATTTATATATGTATATATATACATGTAATTCCATCAGGTCTTCATTTGTAACTCATAAGCACTTGGGAACCCGGACATTCGGCAACGGTTTTGTTTGAATGGTGTTTTAACGCCACTTTCAGCAATTTTTCAGCTATTTCATGGCGTCCAGTTTTTATTGGGGGAGGAAGCCGGAGTACCCGGAGAGAACCCCCGACCTGCGGTAGGAAAACTGGCAATCCTTGTCAAATAAGATTGGAGTCGAGTACACCCTGCCTGCAGTGAGAATCGAACCCGCAATCTCAGTGTTGACAGACCACGTGATCAATAGTAGACGAACTACCTTCACCACTCGGCCACCGAGGCCCCCATTCGGCAACGGTAGATGTGATAATAAATACTAGGAATACATATAAAGCTAAGATATGTATACTACAATGAAAAATGTGTTTAACTTGTTTACAAACATTTCTTATATGTTATTCAGATAACATTAAATATAAATATAATTACTCCAACTTAACAATAATATATAAATTGTGTGGCAGGTGTAGGTAATTTTGAGAGATGTTTCCAAATAGATAGACGAGGCGTTATCAGAATTTGATTTTTGCATCAATAAAGCTTTGACGTAACTTAACTGCAGATTACGATTTAACATCGGAATATTGAACATTAAACGTTATTCTACATACGAATCTCCCACACATTTGCCAATCAAATTAGTAAAATAGTTTATCCATCAATCAAGCAATTCTTGTAATTATGTTTTCGACTGTACTTATCGGCATAGAGTTCAAAATGCCATCGAACCTGTTCACTATTAAGAAATATCGTTAAATATAGACTAGAAATTAACTAGTTTCTCTGGGCTAAGGGCTGATTTTATTGTTTACTTGTCTTATCATTTATATAAAATGTGGTACTGTCTTCAGTGGGAATACAATGTATGTTAAGGAAACATAAAGGACAATAACACGAATAATACTAAAGGATTGAGTGAAATCTGCTTGACTAGAATATTAAGTTGATATAGACACAGCACGAGCATTTTGCCACGGTGAACTCTGATAAAAAATAGAATAATATATAAAAGCAAATGAAAGTGTTTGGTAACATGATAATCTTTGAATCGAAATCGTCTTATTGTTTGTGAACTGCATGATATTAACTGGTTTCCTTTTATTTTTCATTTTTGTAGTGGTCCGATTGTTGAAATTTACCGATTTGTCTTGTTAACTTAATAACTGTACGTTTTTCTCATTTATCTTTCGGCTTCGGGTTGGTAGATTCTATTTTTGATTGATCCAACTTTCTGTTGTCTATATTTTTCATAAACATAAAGACAAAAACATTGACTTAGAAATCCAATGTGAATATCATCTTTCATATTTCATATACGTCTTAAATTTGTAAAGATAGATTTGTGATGCGACATTACATTTTACTTGCATCAAATCTAAATAAAAATAAATATTTATATTGATATACAAATCAAGTGTACCATCCAGCAAGCAATATTCCAGCTGTATATAAAGGACGAATACAACCTCTATTCACAATTTGTCGCTACTAGTACTCATCGACTGTTACGGTACTATGGTATTATTTGTCCCTTGTGCCTTATTACATTGCTTTAGATGCAAATACATTCAGCGCGGATTTAGAGGGGCGTGCGCCCCTCCCCCCCCCCCTAAAAAAGAAAAAAAGGAAGAGAGAGAGAAAGAAAAAAATAATTGTTTAACTTTTATAAATGATTATAGCGGAAAATAAAAATGTGTAAGTTTCTACTTTTAAAAAATAATACTTGAAAAGTAGGTAAAGTATTGTACAGCAGGAAAAAAAGAAGTGCTAGTTTTATTTTTATACTTTTATTGACGTCCTGCCCCAATTCATTTACAGTGATTAAATTTTTTGGTACTAAAAATGACTATCAAAAACACCCAGTAAATGCTGAAATCTCTGGAGCTTCAAGGGGCTTCGCCCCCCCCCCCCTGGACCCCTTCCAGGGCGCTGCTGGGGACCTTAATCGTCCCCAGGCCCCTCGCCGATTTTCTGCGCACCCCCTAATGCGAAATCCAGGATCCGCCCCTTCTACATAGCATACTTTTCACCAAAGTAGAGGCTCGGATGGCCACTTTCTAATTCCATCCGGAGGCCGGTAATTTTAACAAAAAAGAGGTGACTGCCATTGTAAATGTGTGTACATGTATTATGTTTGATAGGTATTCAAAGTTTACATTAAGTAAAAACTACAATACTGGAAATCACATTTGCAGTAAATATATCTCGTCCCAAAAAAGCCACCCATTAAGTATTAATTATTGATAGATGTTTAATTGTTATAATTAAACATATTTATTTCTTCCCAAGTCAGATAAATTGAGTTCTGGGCACGAAAAGTTTGGCATTTGTTGCATGTGACTTGTTCAATATATAAGGAATGTGCCATTTGTTTTCAAGATAGCTACGACTGCACTATGTCATTAAATATTGATACAAGTGTCTTAATTGATGATATGTTATAATCTTTTTCAGAAGATACTTCATGATACAAGGAATTTACAACATTATTACGGTCAGAAGATACTGTCTGATACAATAAGAATATTTTGACAGAACAGGTAAAATATATAGTATTTATATGGCTTCTAAGAAAAATGGTACATAACAAAATACATAACAATTTGTTTTTATAGAAGCAATGCCACGACTCACTATAGTAGGACTTTCAGACAAATGTTTTGTCAATTTCCAATGCTAGTATAAAAAAATTCTCTATATTATTGAGTACGATTATTATTAACAGCCAGGAACTGCCTACTCTTCCCGGGCCTCTTGAGTTCAATCTCATTTCCTTCATAGTTCGTGTGCACGTGGCTGGCTTTTGCTTATGTGTTGTTGTGTTATGTGTTTGTTCTTGTGTGTGGCTTATAGTTTTGTGTTAGTGTTTTGGACTAAGAGATTTGATTATCCATTCAGTATGTCTTAGCTTTATTTATATGTGAAATGTTTTAGTTATTACATTTAAAAAAATACATAAATTTTTTTATTTACATATATGTGTTTTATCAAATTCACATAGCACATTTTACATTGTTGTTAGCTTGTGACGCGTGCTTTGCTTATGATTGTTTTTCAGATGTTATCCGGATAAAAAGCTATATGAAATTTCATTATTCCCTGTTGCTCCCAATTCCCTCTATAAATCCCAGTAGTGTAAGCTGATTTATTTGCAATATAACTTTTTTATAGGGATAAATGTTTCTTGTGAATGTCATAGACATCTGTCAAAAGCATAAAAGCTTAAATGAGAAGTTTATACAATCAAGAACACATATTTCGTTTAAAAAAAAACATGTTTCAATGTCGTGAATGTATACGGTCATTTCCCAGTTGTCTGTAAAAAAAAATAAAAGATACCCGTCATATTAAAAAATATTTATATAATCAAGCCAGACATTTATAAGGACACCTGAGCGCATGTAGTTAAAGTAATTTTGTTTTTAAGTATAGTTTCTACACAGTTTATTGTTGTATTCAGGACGTGTTGCATTTGTAACAAGTGTTTAGATTGGATAAAAACACTTAAATTGCGTCATCTCAAATAATGTATTCATCGATAGTTCCTCTGAGCAGAGCTTGTAAACAAGATGCCGTCCTCATAGCGTATTCGGAAATCGGAGAGGTGGAACAGTGTTTTGTCTGTGGCAATGAATTTTAACAAAATCGATTAGATTTTAAATAAATTATAATTTGAATACAAAAATTATGTTTCATTTTGTTCATTTTGCGAATAATATATACAGATCCGAGATTCCTTTCTTAATGTGTTTATATATTCTCATGGTGTATCCGATGTCTTGATAGGTTTCTGTTTGTTTCTGCTCTTAAAATCTCAACGACAATTTATGCGAGTTATAAGTATTAAACACATTGTTGAAGAAAAATCTCCGTCGACTCTCTTACAAACGATATGAAGTATTTTGTTTGTGTGTGTCACCGGAGTCTACACAATTAGATATATTGCTTGAAAAGATGTTTTATCATATAATATTTTCAAGCCAGACATTTATTTATATGTATTGGACGCTTTAGCGGAGACCATTCTGGAAGGGTTACCATTGCGCTAGACCCACAGAGCTGCCCAGCGCGTCCCCAGGTGGCGGATAGAGTAGTCGTTTTGTTTGGGGTTTGTCAAGTTATAATACGAATAATTCTCACTGTAGGCAGGGTGTACTCGACTCAAATCTTAATTGACAAGGATTGCCAGTTTTCCTACCGCAGGTCGGGGGTTTTCTCCGGGTACTCTGGCTTCCTCTCCCAATAAAAACTGGACGCCATGATATAGCTGAAAAATTGCTGAAAGTGGCGTAAAACACCATCAAACAAAAAACAACAACGAAAAATATGTCCGCGGAAAGTAGCTGTTATCAAGGTATTTAATTAAAAATATCACCGCGGAAATCATAATTGAGGATAGATTTTTATCAACTTAAGGATCTCCTAGATGTAGGTGACGGGTTAAGAGAATGCCGTGAGTTGTCGTCCCGAATATAGCTGAAAAATATTCTGGACGTTAAACAAACATCCAATCAATCTATAGTCGCTTTAGTATTTCAGTCAATAAACTGTGGGGTATGTTGGCTTTATATTTGGTTTCTCGTACTTTTTCTTTATTTCATTGTTATTTTCAACTATTGTCAGCATTAGTCACATCTTGTTTGGAGAATCGATATAACTGTTCTGGATGTCTGTATTCTGTGTTATTCTTTACGATATTTAAACGGATTGCATTCAAAAAGAAGACTAATGAATGTAAAATTTTAAATGACATAAATACAGTTCATTTTAATAGCCGAATTACTTGATTGAGCCGTAGATCAAGTCGAGTGTTTGCTGTGACAGCCAGACAATTTTTTTACAACTTGTATATTAGGACAGATTAAACTCTAAACAAAGAAAAGTAGAGTGTCTCCATTGGGATTTCATTCCATGCACTTAACAGGCATCAAGAAACTGTAAGTTTTAATGATAGCGCTATTTCTTGTTTTTTTTTTATTCGATCATGACGAATAATTGACATCAACCACCCAACATAATTTGATTAGTCCAAAAATAGTAGTATATTACATCAATCAAAATGATATCTCATCAAGAGTGCATCTATATTTGATCCTATAAACATGATTATTTTATATTACGTTAATCAAAATGATTTCTCATTAAGAGTGTATCTATATTTGATCCTATAAACAGGATTATTTATATTACGTTAATACTTTAATCAAAATCATATCTCATTAAGAGTGCATCTATATCAGATCCTCAGATTCTACATGCAAGAGTAATTAATGTTCTGACTATGTTCTTGTCTTTATAGTTTGGCTGACGTTGTCATTAGTAAATTTACTAATTCACTTATGACAGTAAAAACCAGTAAAAGATAGTCGACGCATGTGTGTGTGTGAGGCAGTCAAATAAAAAAAATATGGCGTACATACATCACAGCGGAAAGAGTTTTTTTACAGATAAATTGCTTGACAAAGCGAATGCAAATATACTTCTACCCTAGACGAAATACGCAAAAAATACACTAAAATAATCTGCTTTCAGAGTAAAATATAGTAAATTATTCGAACGCAGAATTTTTTACTATTTTTGTCCAATCAGAGTAAAAGTTTGTCTTCAATTACCATGCGTTACCGTGAGTTAGCGTCTTTTAGTTCAAATGTCACAAATCGAAAATAGACCGACTGTGTCGGAATAAGACACTGCAAAATTTACTAATAACTAAAGGCTTGCAATTTTTGTGATTCGAATAACTTTGCTAAAATGAAACTGTGAAATTGTACTGGGGTAAAATGTTCACACACGTGCGTTCGCCTTTCTATCTTCCAATGATGTTCTGATTGAAGCTACGAACGATCTCAGCCACTGAAATGTTTGCTAGATATTTTTTAAACTGGTTGGTTATTATAACATCTTGACGGATATTTAAAAACATCATGCCAAACATATTTATGCTGCTGATATGCAGACAAATGTGTCAGTTTTAAGACTACTTTACGCAGATAGATTTAATTAATGTTAAGTATTAGTATTTTAATTAGGAATAATGCATGAATTAATTTTAAAAGGCCACGTTTCTTATGGAAAACAATGTTAAAGATTTATCAAAGTAGAATTTTTTTTCTACGACGTTATTTTGTTACAGGTTCTAGAATTCTTTAAACGTTGATGTCTTTAGCCTTGTAAGTGTGAAATAAGTGTTGAAATAGTATATTGAAACGAATGATACGATTTAAAAAACAGCAATTCTTAGTTTACGTTTTAATAAGAACAGACTCAACTTGGAAAAATATTGATAGATTGATTGTGCGCTTAACGTCTAGCGAGCATTATTTTATGACAAAAACAAGTTTGGAAACAAGGGACAGAGAATTCAGCTTTTTGTAACGGCTACAATAAATATTGCGGAGTTGTTAAGTTAGTTCTTGTACTATTTATCATATGGTCTGTCACCACTGAGGTTGTCGGTTCAAGGCTCTATGCTGGCAGTGTTGCGCTCGACTCCTTTTTAATTGACATTGATTGCCAGTTCTCCTACCAAAGTTCGGGGGTTTTCTCCTGGTACTATGAATTTTTCCCACAATAAAACTGGACTGCCTGATATAGCTGAAAAAATGCTGAAAGTGACGTTAAGCACCAAAATATAAATAAATAAACATACAATCAGTCTTCTCTTTTTACATTTCAACAAACTGGGACCATACTGCGAGGGTTCCCAGTGCTCGACCCACAGGGAAGCCCAGCGCATACCCGGTCGGCGGAATAGGGGAGACCCTCTCGTTGTGGGTAACGTGTTTGGAGAGTGCCACGCTCGTTGCACGATAAAAATCCCTTTTGTAGATTTCAAAAAAGAGTAGGCTCATTGTAGCCGCTACAAACGGCTAAATTTTCCGTCCCTACCCAAAACTCCATACTCTTCCAGTGGCAGTCAAAATTGTATTACCTGTAACCCATCCCACCCCTCATTTTCCGTTGATTTATTGTTTTTTAACTTGTTCCTGTCCTGAATATAGCTGAAATACTGTTCGCTGGCAGACATCCAATTAATCAATAAATCATTTAAACAAATTGGGTATATAGGATACAAGGAGAGTTGTACATGTAACGCCTTTACTTTACTCGAAGAGTATAAATGGGCTGCATTACGCAGAGTGGCGCTCTCTAGCAATTATGGCTTTTTTTATTTGTAATGTGACCTCACCCCAACGAGATGGCCTCCCCTATCCACCACCTGTTCAGCTGTGTGAGTCTAGTACTAGGAACCTTCTCAGTATGTTTTCAGCTTTGAAAAAAAGTGTCCAAGAACGCAAATAAATATTTTTAAATGCAAGTATTTGTTCATATTTACCTTTTGTATAGAAGGCGAATATACTTCAGTTTTTCTTCTGTGCTTTGAAATTGCACATTGAATCTTATTACAAACTCGGTCCACTCTACTTACACGCAAGACTTATAAGACAATAATGTTTACGTTTTTACAACTCTTATTCCATATTCTAATATGACGTCCTGCTTTAGCTATGTAGACAAAGCCGTGTCAAAATTCCAATAAGTTTAGTTCGCACATGCGTAAACTGCGTGTTTTGTGTAAATGTAAAAACTGACTTGCAAATGCCGTTTGTTATGTGTTATCCTTAATTATCGTTATTGTTAATAAATTATAGTTATTTTTAGTCTGAATTCTGAGATTTATATGATTAAAACTAATCCCGATACATTATTTTTTTAACAATTCTACATTCGAATTAATATGACGTCACAATTAGAATTTCGACGTCATATTACGCTGAACTGAAAATTTCAAACTGGTACAATGCAATTTCGTTAAGATTTCTCAATTTTTTTTGTTTAAAAGGTACGTACATTCAATAAAATGACGAGAATATATGTTTATGTCAATTTTATTTGCTTTAACATACTGTTTTGGGATATATCGTATTAGTTTCAAAACAACAATATAACCACTGAAAGCGTCCTCTTAGAACCGCTTCGAAATTTTATTACATTTGTTAGACATATTAGAATCGAAATAGATTATTGCGAGCGGGCTTTATGGGAATTAGAGCATGGTCAGACCTTATATTTGTCTTCATTTTATACCTCGCTATCGCTCGGTATAAAATATTGACAAATATAAGGTCTGACCATGTTCTAATTCCCATAAAGCCCGCTCGCAATAATCTATTTCTTAAATGCGAATGTGAACAAAAATAATGACGTCATAAACAAAACAACTCCAATAAAATTGGGTTGAGAAAATTTGTATTTCTTATACAAAATTTACTGCTTTCTAAAATAAGAGAAATATATTCTTATATAAGTGTTCTTGGATTATCAGATTTCTCCGATCTGGATAGTTAAACTATGGAATTTAAGTCCTCGCCAAGGCCCAAAATATAAATTCCATAATTAACAATCCGATAATCAAATCGTACCAATGTAAGATCCTATATTTCTACCATTACAAGTCCGTATTTCATACAATACTTCTATTGTTCACGTCACATATCGTCCTTAACTTTTGTTACGGAAACTTTACATTGCAAGTCAACCATTTTGTTTCTACCGGGATCTAACATTACATACAAAGGTTCGTTTACGTAACGTTCTATATTGTATTCGGACTTTTCCCGCCTTACACGGAAACGACATTCCCCGAAAGTTTCGAACAGAATATTGTCTGCTTCTAGCTTACATTTCCGTTCTAATTTAGGTCCAGCTTTACTGCGTAAAATCGGCCTATCAAAATGAAAAAAGCGATGCATTTTAAAACGCTGATTAACCGTGGAAAATAATTGTTGATTTCATTTGCACTTTTTTTTGTAAATCTACAAAAAACCATAAGCTCGACCACACGCAGAAAGTTTTCATTTCTCGTGCCTAAAACCTCAAAAACACGTTGATTTGTAGTAAAAATGTTAAATTTGAGCTTATTTGTATTCGGCTGAAAATGAGGGAAGAGAATTTTAGACCTACTGCGTCTTGTTAATTATACAGTTATCTATTGGTTTGGCTATTAAAACTATTCATGAAACAACATACATTGTAATCATGTAATGTAGATATAGCCTGAGAACAAGTTATTAAGTTCATAAAGAAAAATTGAGGCTAAATCAGGGTAAATGGGTAAACAAAAAACACAGAAATTCTAAATAATCAAAATCAATTGGAAACGAAATTGTATAACGCTTTGATAACAACTCTGTACTCTACACTATTCATTATATATTACAATAAAGTACGGCAGCTGGATAAATTAATGTCTATGTAACACAAATCTAACCTATCTTAGTTTTCAGTGTTGAATGTCGAATATTATCGTTGATCTCGTTTCGTTTAACTCGTCATCGATTTTGGTCAAGTATTACAGATTTACATTTTTATCGCATCTTTGAATCTTCTGTTTTTCATACTGCCGAACTAATGGCAGTCTGCTATTTCAACAAGACACTTGCATTATCATTACATTGCACGCTTGCAGGAAACAACTGGATCGCTAACTGTTACAATATAGATAATTTATAAAAATAACGTTACATAATTTGCATTTTTTTGCAATATGAGTGCATGCAACATAAATAAACTAAATAAACCGATTAACAAGGATTCTAATAATTTAGTTCAGGTTATACCAAACGATCTTCAATAATAATAAATAAACATTATTTTGAACAGAAAATAGCAATGTCATATACCCTAAATCAACAACTACAAGATATTGTTTGTGTTTGGTTGACTGTTTATGTTTTGTTTATCTTGTTGAGAGGATCTTGTTCGTGGCAGCACATTACATTTTATGTTGTAAGTTTGTTGACAATGTCGCTAACAATAATCTATTTATACTTATGTTTCAATACGTCTGATAACCAAACACTGCTGTAATTAGATTTTCAAACTGCTGTTTTCAGTGTGCGAGATTTTAACTTGCACTATTGCGCTATTAACTTACACTGCTTTCAGCTGCGACTCTACATCCGTTACATGTAATAGCGATATGTATTTGAGAACAGGTCGGCAATATATGACTACCACTACAAAGGTTTTGAATGTTAGTATAGGCGCCAATTACATATAAACCGCGGTACAATGAATATTGATTGTTGTTCTGTCGTCTTTTGTTTTCAGTCATTTTTTCGGCAAATATGTTTTCAATGCCGGTTATTCCTTCCGAACACGACTACGTTTTCCTCAACAGTTCTGTGTGAATATATCTACGCGTCAAAGTTGAATTTTATGTGAAAAAAAGTCTCGACTGGAAAAGATAATACATTTTTTAAAAATAAATTTGGAAGGATTATAAGGTTTTAATGGATATTGTCGGTAATTAATCATTGTACGAACGACGTCGACTCACTCTCAAAACTTATCATACACTGTAAAAATGGCGTTTAGACTTGGAACGTCAATAGAACATGTTTAAGTCTAAACGTGTTTAGGATTATGTTCTATCCCTAAACGTTTAACTCTAAACATATTTAGGATTTTAAACATGTTTAGAGTTAGAACACTTAAGTTTCGTATATGTTTAGGGTTAGAACACATAATTTTCATTTTTCATTAAAGTGTGATGTTCCTCCTAAACATGTTTAGGTTTAGAACATATTGAATTACACACATATGCCGTCTTCTAAATGTATAGGTAAACGTTCTTTGATTAACTTTACTCATGTGTGTAAGTCTTTTATTGTTTCTATAGGCAGAATAGATATCTACGTTTGAAATATCTCATTCCTGAAGAGATGGGTTGGGTCCCGGTAGTGACCCCCCCCCCCCCCAATTCCCTCTCTCTGTCTCACAACATTATACGTGCTTCCTTTCCTTTTAAACCCGCCACTGGCGATATGTCAAGTTTTGTACATATTAAGTATCCAAGAACCTCAATCTAGTTAAAATTAAACAATGACAATAACAAAAAGGGGGAGCAAGTCGGTAGATTTAATTTTAATTAGATTGCCTATATTAGTCCCAGTCGTATTAACCAGAACACGCCAAACATTTTAATTTCTACACTTATGTCATGTGTTGTATGTATAAATCAGGGACGAGTATAACTATATTTATACGATCCTGTATAAAAAATAAAAATTTCGCGATCCAGAACAAGTGTCGAGTTATCTCTCCGATAGAAGGCGCAATAGTTTTCTTTGTTTGAAGTAGCCGCCAAAATGGATGTTGATGAAAGATCCGTGATGAAACTTCAGCGCCGGAAATAATCCAGCTTTGTGCAGAGAATTCCTTCAGTACGGGTTACACTAATGTCCTGAAACTTACCTGGAATGTCCTGAAAAATGTCCTGAAAACGGAGATAAATGATCATAACTTTTTTATTTCTTGATGGATTTAAACCAAATTTGGGTCAGTTTGAGATATAAACTTATATTATAGGAATATGAAAAAAAATTAAAAAAAAAATTTTTTTGTGGGAGAAAAGTTGACCTGAAGGACTACCTGTCGTGTCCTGAAAACGTCACAGGGATAAAAATAAATATCTATAACTTTTTTATTTCTGAATAAATTTTGCTTAAATTTTGGTCAGTGCGAGATATTCATCTATATTATATTAAAAGTTAAACAGAAAGTTAGAAAAATTTATAACAGCAGAGAAAACTTGACCTGAAGGATGATCTCCTGATATGACGCACGATGTCCTGAAACTACACATAAGATAAATGTCTTACCTCGGTGATAAAGAATAATATATTCTCACAACAAAATGATAAAATCCATAGAGGACAGTTATAGATGCATAAAGTTTTGAAGACTGAGCAACTATGAATTTGCTAAACTGAACTAGAATTGATCTAGAATTAATTAAACAAAGTGAGTAATGTTTAATTAGCGTTAATCATTAATTGCATTTAATTTAATTACAATCTATTACTTGTTTGGTTATAATTTAATTAAATTTAATTACATTTAATTGATAGTGAACAGTTTTTAACAGTGAGAAGTTATCACCAATATGTATATATAACATGAATTTCTATTTCTTTCCATTCAAAGTTTACCAAGTCATTTGACTGCTATACATCTCCCATGTTCCCGTTAACACTACTGACACTACCTCTACCATTACCACTGCTAACATTTCCCCTGTTCCCGTTAACACTACTGACACTACCTCTACCATTACCACTGCTAACAAGTCTAATCCAGTTAACAAATCTCCTTGTAATAACAAGTCTTCTCTTTTTTCCTTGTGTTATTACTTACCAAGGTTTAACTTTCAACAGTTCTGAACATTTGTATCAATACCTGCAAGGCTCTCGAGCATTCAGATAACTATTTGGCAAAACGTATTATAGAAGCTCCGACAGCTAAGGACAGTAAAGTCCGTTCTAAACAGATAAAAACTTCCCGAAATTGGTCGTACATCAAGCTAGATGAAAAAAGGGTTTAACAATGTTACCAGATGTTCAACAACAAACAAATGGTTATGATTGTGGTGTGTATGCGATTGCTAATTTGTTTGAATATTTTGTCACAGATGTACATTTAACCTAAAGAAAAGAACCAGTTTCGTCGAAAAGTACATGCGGGAACATTTAATTGCATGTCTAGAAAAGGGCTACTTCACTCCGTTTCCTCAAAACAATACCAATACAGGGACAAACATGAAAATACACACAAGAAAAATAGAAGCAAGCTGTACCTGCGGAAAGCCAGATGTGTTCCAAAATATGATAGGATGTGAAGGGAAAAGAGGAAGAGTCGCGTGCAACAAGTGGTCTCATTTGAGTTGTTCAGGAGTGTCTTCAGATTGGTTGTGTGATGATCATAGACATTCTCAGTAATAGGTTTTCATTCTATATTTGTTTATGCAAGTTTTATTGCGATTTTTTTCTTTGTATTTTATAAATAAAGTAATAAACTTGTCTGCCCAACGCCTGTCCCAATTAAGTATGTAATTACCTTGAAGTGTCAATAATGTTAATTACTACCTGATGTATAATTAATCCAACTAAATACTCTAATTAATGTTTTTAATGCAATTAAGTGTAAACAGCTGACATTTGTACTACTATTAATGGCTTTTTTAAACTATAATATGCAGAAAAAATTGTAAGAAATTCTCATAAAACACATGTTATATTATAATTTTCAGCAACATTTGAGTAATATATGAAGTCATTCTGTCAAGAAAAAATGATAATTTCTGTATGTTTTCAGGACATTCTCGGGACATACACAAACAACATACAGTCTTTCAGGTCAACATTTCTCCTACAAAAAATTAAAAATATATTATATTTTTTTCATATTCATATAATATATGTTTATTTTTCCAGCCAACCAATATTTGAAGAC
This sequence comes from Limnoperna fortunei, assembly GCA_944474755.1. NCBI lineage: Eukaryota > Metazoa > Mollusca > Bivalvia > Mytilida > Modiolidae > Limnoperna > Limnoperna fortunei. The sequence goes on from OX104111.1 coordinate 88,023,353, forward strand.
AATCCATGAAGAAATAAAAAAGTTATGACCATTTATATGTTTTCAGGACATTTTCAGGTCACGACAGGTAGTCCTTCAGGTCAACTTATCTCCCACAAAAAATTTTTTTTGTAAATTTTGTTTTCATATTCTTATAATATATGCTTATATCTCAAACTGACCCAAATTTGGTGAAAATCCATGAAGAAATAAAAAAGTTATGATCATTATATACGTTTTCAGGACATTTTTCAGGTCACGACAGGTAGTCCTTCAGGTCAACTTATCTCCCACAAAAAAATTTTTTTTTTATTTTTTTTTTCATATTCCTATAATATAAGTTTATATCTCAAACTGACCCAAATTTGGTTTAAATCCACCAAGAAATAAAAAAGTTATGATCATTTATCTCCGTTTTCAGAACATTTTTCAGGACATTACCGGAAATTTCAGGACATTAGTGCTACCCCTTCAGTACTTCATCGATTACTGCCTTAGAAGGTTTGTATTATCAAATTAATGCTGTCAGAATCTGAATGTCATTGAAACAAACAAAAACATCATGTCACATGTGCCCCGGTTATTTACCGGCTTGCAGTACACGAAATGAAAGTATAAGACCACATAACACAACAATAAATCAATATGTATGTATGACAAGAGCTTGCACCGTATTTAAAAATTCACTGCACACAACAACCGCATGAGCATGGTTGATCGTTTAGCAAGCAATATTTCATCTATATTCAGGATCGGAAGATGTTTTATGTGCATAAGCCATAACTGTAAAATTGTACAATTCTGCATGATTTTGCTACTTTTACACACACAAGTGCATTTGCTCAAATACATTCACTCACTGACTTGAAGAAAAAGTGTTAAAATGTATGTCATGTTTTATTAGATAACGAGTGTAGCTTCCTTTTGCAGTGCATTCTGACATAAATTCATGAGATTAATAGAATTGATTTTATCTACATTACATTTTGTTTTTTAAGCCTATTCTTTTTGCTGGTTTTTTAAAAATATAAATTTGCATTTATTGCATAATAAAACAAGATATGGGTTGATTATTGGAACGTTGACAAAGAATGAAAACAAGTTTTTTAGTGTTTAAACCGTACTCGTATTAGATTTCATATATTTTTACAGGCTGAGGACAGAGAATTCCTGAGCATGAAGAGATTTTGAGACTGATGAAGCAAGAAATGAAGACAAGAAAAAAAGATTTTCCATTAATTACAGAAGTGCAAGTAAGAATGGTTCTTGTTTGTTTTCATTTGTAACAATATTTCCCTTCTTTAGTCTCCCTCCTTATGTTAAAAGGATCAGTATATGAAAAAATTTATCAATTTTTTTCTCAGTTTGGAAAAAAGTGTTGGTCTGTCTATTTGTCAGTCAGTCTGTACACACACTGATGTCCTAATACTTAAAATACCTCTCAATTTGTTAGATTCAGTTGATTCTTGGTAAATTACTGCAATACAAGGTACATGCCTTGAAAATGGAGTAAAATTGTTTGTATTCTTTTTTTCTGTAAATATCATTAATATTTTGCTCAAGGATAAAAACAAAGTTGCTGATAAAAGTTTGCTTGCATTTTGTTGTTAGTTTTTTATGTATCTGGCTTATTTTTGTATGTTTTAAATATTTTTATTCTTTTTTAGGCAACTAATCCAAGCACTGTGAAGACAACATCTTGTCTTGTGATTGTAAGAAACAGACACAAAAATTAACACCATTTATGTGTAGTGAATCGATATAAAAACATAAAAAAGGCATAGAAGTTCTTATACTCTTCTTCTTTCTGGATCTTTCTTGTCCTAAGTGCAGCCAGCTATTTGGGTTCTACAAATCGCACTACTGAAAGACTGTTCACATTGCCATAGAGTTGATAACTTGATAAAGTTTAAAACAAAAGAACAATCATCAGACAGAAGTGAGGAGGACAATAATGGTGCTGAACTTGAGTAATTTACAACATACAAGTTTTTACTTTAAATTAGGTCGATATTTTTCGTATAGACCATATTTAAATGCTACAGTTGTTATACATGTATTATTAATTGCAAGTTTTTGTCTGTATATATTGTAAAGAAATTTAGTTAAATGTTTCTTTTGATACTATTGTTTTGATGGTTTGTTGTCTTATGAACCAAAATTTCACATTTCATTTCAAAATCAGCTAAAAATATGAAAACTGTTGATTTAAAATATATATTAATTCAATAAACAAATACAACAAATTGAACTTTTTGAAATTTTAAAACACTCCATTATTTTAAACTGACCGAAGATAATAACTTTCAAACTGGAAATAGATACAAATGAATTCTGAATGGCTGTTAAAAATTTTCAAAGGAGAGAATTTCTTATTATTTAAAGAAATTTAAAAATAACTGCAATATCATTTTTAAAAATTTAATTTGCAATATCACTTTTCTATATCATTTTCTTTAAATTTAATTGTGCAATATCACTTTTCTATCAGCCGTTTTTAAAGAATTGACCTCTCAAAATACGGCATGTCATGTGATGGGGTTTACACAAATCAAATTTCTGAAAAAAAATTCAATTAATATTATTATTTATTACCAAATGAATATATTTTATTACTGTATAGTTGATACTTGCTGTAACATTTTCACAAGTATGAACTTTTTGATACGATGTATGAATCTCACTTTTTATATTGTAATGGGTGTTAATGAGTTATGTTTTACCCATTTTGTTAACTGTACAAATATTTTTTCACCTTTATTGTTATATTGCCATGTTCATTGTAAAGAGCTTGCCTGGGAAAAAGCAACTCCTGTCTTGGTTTTGTTATTGGGCACCACCTTGGAATTTATTTAGTTATTGGTAATCTCACCATGGATTGAATGTTTCTTTGATCCCAGGCCCAGATCTTTTTACTGGAATAGCCTTTAATGTGTAAATAAATGTGTATGTGGTAGAGGTAATTAACATTTCATGATTCTGTTTGAATTAGATGAATTAGACAGTTTTACTTTCTTGTTGATATGTTCACCAACAAAGTCTGGATTTTCAATTTTTATCATTTGTCTTGAAAGTATTGTTTAATTATATGGTTAAACTTATCATTTGTGGGAACATGCATGAATAAGACATTGTAACCCATGTTTGATTCTCAAAAATGCATTATATGATGGCATATATACATAGTGTTTTTGATACATTCTTTTTTAATCTTTTGTTTAATTTTAATAGATTAGTTCTATTGCAGAAATTTACATGCTTGAACTTGTACATGTACACTTAAAAATAAAATATTAGACTCAATTTAATTTTTTGTGTTGCATTTTTTGACATTTTAGCCAGTATGTTTGGATCTGTATGAAGAGTAATCGTAAATTCTCCAAATATTAAATGAGGGTCCTCAAACAGTTTGCTTAACAGTCTGTAAACTAAAAAAAACTAGTTTGACATAGAAGCAGGGAATGACTATACAGAAGGAAAAACCCAGGAATTGCAAGTAGAACATGTTTAGGGTTAAACATGTTCTCAATCTAAACACCAGTTAAGACCTAAACATGTTTAGGGTTAAACATGTTCTAACCCTAAACATCAATGCAAACCTAAACATGTTTAGGGTTAAACATGTGCTCAAGTGAGAACACAAAAGGCGTTTAGGTTTATGTTTAGACTCTAAACACATTTTTTACAGTGTAAACGGAGTGAGGCGACCCATCGTTGAATTTACGAAAATATCGTTTAATCATATAGTTTTTCACGATTTACTATGGCGTGTTTGGTGCATGAAATCTGTAAAACCGGAAATATTGACGTGCATGTTTTTGCATTGATAAAAGAATGAACAAGATTATGAAAATCTTCTTCGGGACACTTGTCCGGAGCATGCAGTGACGTTTTCCCACGTTATTACAGGCTCTTGGAGGCCATACTGCTTATTGGAGACAACGAATGGCTTTAAGATATACAAACAAACTTTGCAATTTCACTATGTATAATTTTCATCTTTGGCATGGAAAGCCGACTCAAATTAACCTGGGACTAGTATAACTAGGTTCCTGCCTTAAAACTAAATTTTGTTTTATAAACAGTCAAAAATGTTTCAATAATTTTTGATACAAATTTATTCTGAAATTTTTTTATCTGTTAAGAAATTCAAATTTCTAAAATATGATTCTTAACTTTTGAACCAGTATAGATTGAATGCATCTACAACTAAACTATATTACTTGACAAGGTCACGTGATTCTCGTTTTCCAAAATTTGACGTTTTTATATCACGATATGTCGACTCACAGGCGTATGCATCTTATCAAAATGCTTGTATAACTTATTAGTATAATTAATTAGCATTATTATTCATTATTTGACTTCTTGTTGACGCTATCACTAAATACATACATGATTGTTAAATAGTTAAAATCGCAAAATAAATGAATAAATAAAGACAAGGAATCGTGAGCAAAAATGTTAAAAAAACATTAATAAGGACTTTATTATTTGTGCTCGCATTTGTTCATCTTCATATATATTTGTATTATTTATTGTTCGTTTGAATGTTGTTTAAAGCCACTTTAGGCAATTTTTGAGCTTTATCATGATATCCAGGTTTTAGGATGGAAGCCGGAGAAAACCCCCAACCTTCGGTAGAAAAACTGGAAATCATTGTTAATTAATTGTGAATTAAGTTTGAAGGCACCGTGTCCGCAGTGAGACTCGAACCCGCAATCTCAATGTTAACGTACCAATAGTAAAGTTCAGTTATGGCGTCCAGTTTATATTGGGACAAGAGGCCGGAGAGAATCCAATCTACATTTATTTAATAACAACACAGTATAATAATTTAAAGAAGAACCCTATATGCACTTTATATTGTTATTTTTGTGTCTATAATCCTACTTCGGAAATATTTATGTACGCAATAGCAGTCCATCCCGAATCATTTTTACACTATACTTGCTACTTAAAGTTACACTTTAACATATGCCGATGTCAGTTGTCAGCACAATAAGAGATCATACCTTTTTTTTTCATTTCGCTATTAATTGCCTTCATGTCAATATCGTATATCTACGTCTATTTCGGGGATGCTGTGATGTTTAATTTGCTGTCAATCGAATAATTGACTTGAGCCTTACTAAATGTGATTCAGTTGAAATTAATTGTCGAAAAACTATATGAATATTGTAAAGTTCAGACTTAATAAATTTCCCACCGTTGTGAGATTTCGTGAATATGAACCTTTGACTTTGGAATTTTCTGCTACATGTAGTATAAGGCACATTTTTGTTTCGTGTTTTTTAGATATCAATGCGACATCCCAATTCCCCACTAAAAATATGGTGGATTGTGATCCCCCCATTCGACCATTACGGCTATTATGGCCTCAAAAAAATTAAAACCCTGCTTCCCATCCGGGGATAGTGGTATACTGTTTCGGTCTGAGTGTGTGTGTGTTAGAGCTTACCATTTTTTGTCACATTTTCCCAGCAATGGTTAGCGATACAAAACTGAAATTTTGTCAGTATCCTTGCTTGATCATACCATAATGTGGGATTATTTAAAGATCTATCCGACTAGGCCCATACTGCCAGGGTTTACTGTGCTAAACCTACAGAGCTGCTCAACGCGTTCCCGGGTGGCGGGTACATGTAGGTGCATGTCCTTTAGTCTGGGAGGGGGGTTGTGGTAATCAGATAATAATACGAAAAGCGTGATTGTGTAACGTGTTTGGAGAGTGCCACGATCCTTGCACGATAAACACACTTTTTTATATGTCAAAAATGTAGGTCCTTTTTAGCCGCTACAAAAGGCTAAATTGACCGCCCTACCCATGTCACTTACTTTTTAAGTTACAGTCAAAATTTTGGCCCTACGTTCAATATTTTGTTTTTCAACTTGTTCTCGTCCTGAATATAGCTGAAATACTGTTCCCTGGATGTAAAGCAAAATCCAATTAAGTAATTTTTATTACTTCTTGAAAATGGTATTGAAATTTTCCTTCACATTTTCCCCAGAAATGATAAATGATACAATACAGAAATTTTGTGAACAGTTGTTTTGTTGTAAATTTCACTGTTGATATAAGGCAAAATAATTTAAAACCATACATATTAAATGCCATTATAATGATGGCTCGCTCCAATTAGTGTTCTATCGGAGAAATCCCGTACTTATATACCGTCTTTTTATTTATGCATGAATCGAAACCTTTTTATTAAAGCGTTATCGGAGTTATTGCTCTGTTTTTAATGTCAAATTAATACATAATGACATAGAGATGACTAATAACACTAAATAATGTGACCAATAATAACATTATAATATAAGTTCATTGGTTCTACCGACCAAATGATAGGCTTTCCACTTATTGCAAAAATGACCTTGACCTTGACTTGGTTATATGGAAATTGAATCTTCTTTTTAAAGTAAACAAACGAAAGTAAAAACATTCGGATATCTTTTAAATAAAAGAAGGTCATTAAATAGGACGTTAATTGACATAAATGACCGTCACCACTGAGTTTTTGATATTTGCATATTGAATGCTTTAAAAACATTCACTATGATTTACCATTTTATATATACGTCAAATCAGAATTTCCAAAATGAAATAGGATTTGACCTTGACTTCTTACAACGTGACCTTTCTGAAGGTCAAAAAAGACCAACAGTGAAGATCTTATGTCAATATATCTTATAGGTATGAAGATATGACTATTTATCATAAATGCCAAAAATTAATGATAATAAGACCTTGAGCTTTGACGTTGTTTCTGTTTTCAAGGTCAAGGGTCATAATGGTTTTTGGTGAAAACTCCATGCCCCTACTATCAATTGTTAATAAGTTATCAATAAAAAACTAAATATCAATAAATGTAATGGGGTAGAAATCCTTTACGATGATGTCAAATTATTTCCCTCCCAATGTAAAAAAGTAACACCTTAATGAGGCCGACATTTTACCTATTATAAGTTGTAACCTATCTTCTACCATTTGAAGGAATATCGATGACAAGCCAATATCTGTTATAGTAACTGAGATAAAGTGATTAATGCAATACACAATACATTTAATTGGTCTAAAGGAGATAACTCATATAAAAGGTCAATTAAAAAAATGACGATTTAAGACCTTAATATGATCTACATTTTGGTAGTTTTCAGTTGTCTATCTCTTATGGTTAAGGAGGAGATTTGCACACAACACAATGTCCAAAATTAGAATGTGACCTTGACCCTTTTCAAGGTCAAGGTCAATGATGACAAAGAGTGAAGACCTAAGTCTTTATCCCCTCTGGTTCGTGAGTTACAATGGTACAAATTATACTTCCAATAATAAATGGGAAATAAATCTTATAAGAAGTGATCAAAAATCTTTGAGCCATACAAAGAATTGTTGCAATCAATAGCTGACCATTTTGCAACAACTTAAAATGTAACATCTTTTACGTTTTCAAAGTTTATCTGCACACAAGCTTTTTAGTGACAGGGGAAATCACTCAATTAATAACAAGTGTTCGGTGTGCCAGTGTTAACTGCGAAAGCATATTGTCTCATACACCCATACTGCATGCAAAAGGTCTTTACGACATGTGGCGAAACAAAATTTTTAATGGGAAAAGAAAACTTGGCGGAAAAAAAAAATAAACAGACGAATTACAGGAAGGCTTATCACACGGAAAGTGGAAAGTCTTAATAATGTCACCAATAATAACATTAAATAATGTGACTAATAATAACATTAAATAATGTGACTAATAATAACATTAAATAATGTGACTAATAATAACATTAAATAATGTGACTAATAATAACATTAAATAATGTGACTAATAATAACACTAAATAATTGTAACTAAAACCTGTAACACATAATACAGTAAACTGATTGAATTGGGGTTTAGCGTCACAACAAACAATTCAGGACGAGAACAATTTAACAAAGAAAATATAAAATCCAAAGGGAATTCAACTACGGTGGACAATATGCAGGCATTTGACTATCTCTGGAAAAGTATGGAGAGATTGTTTGTTGTCTTAAAATTTTAACTACTGCTACAGCGAGTCTATTCTTTTTTCAAGTTCTAAATAGGTATTTTTATTGGTGTAATTTTACTATTCAAATCAAATCTAAATGCTTAAGGTGTTCTTCATATGACATGATAAGGAGATGGAATAATGCAAGTCCACTGGGATCTATACATAAACAATACAGGCAGTTCAAAACAATATATGACAAGGGCTTTGTAAATGAACATTGTCTTAGGGAGAGGAACGAATAATGTTTCCCAACCATGCTTTCCGTATGATTGCCTGACGCCTTCATTAACCTTTGTCCGCATGCTGGCAGCTCTGTGGGATGAGCTATTGGAACTAGCCCTATTCATAACAATGCAATAAATAAACGACACAGCCAGCCATCGTTTTCGTTCACACAAAAATATTATCAGATAAACGCAAACAAATTTTTAAATAAATAAATAAATAATAAAAATTAAGTTACAGTTAAACACAACAGTTTAAATGCAATGTTACCTAATAATCAATATTTTTGTTTGAAACTGTCATACCTCAAAACTTGGAAGTAATCAATACGAAATTTCCAAGTTTTAAATCAAGTTTCAATTAAATGTGAGTAATTAGTTGTGCCCCTAGCTATGTAAACCATGTCAGATGCCATTTAGTACGTTTTGGATAGTTAAGAAATAATTCACGACTGGAAGCCGTCATTTTAAAAATTTTTGGTCAAGAAATCCTTTTCTTCAAGTTTGCAATGTGCTGTGGACACAAAATACACTTTCACAAAACATTTATTGAATATTTTACCATACGCGCCTTGATATGTCTTATTTATTGACTTTTATTTTAATCCGAACTTCAAAATTCACCCGTGCGAAGTGGTAATATATAGGGTAATATATCGTTTGACGTTATAAGGACGTCATATTAGAATAGTGTTTTACATACGGTGTCACCGGGATCTTGAGTGGTTAAGGTAGTTAGTCATCTAGTACTGATCATGTTACAATGCATGTCAACACTGTTGTTGCGTTTCTCTTTGAGGGCAGGGTGTGCTCGACTCAAAACTTTATTGACATGGATTACCAGTTTTACTACTGAAGTTCGGATGTTTCCTCCAGGTACTAGGGCTTCATTTCCCAATAAAAACTGGACGTCATGATAAATGCTGAAAGAAGCGTTAAACCCCAATGAACATAAGATGTCGTCCAATATCACCAAACAAGTAACTTGTTCTTGTGACTCTGTGTAAATTCATATAAAAGTTTAAAAACGCATAAAATTTATTTGTGTTTAGGCCCGCCGAATTAATTACTTGTTCGTCGGACCGCCCGCACATAAAATTATTTCAGAAAAAAAATAATAAATTTTTTCCGCCCGCATTAACCGGAAAACCACCCGCGTCCAGAACGTTTTACGATTTTCATCCAAGTGCTCCGATAGCTGGAGATTCATTCAGAACTTAAAAGGCAAAAATACCGTTTCAGTCCCCTATAAAATCAAAACCGCAGGTCAAATGTAGAAAACAAGTGTGTGGTTGTGGCATCAGTTGCCACCCAGTTTAAAGTACTGCTACCAAATACAGCATTAGAATGTCGAATGGACGACACCTTTATCGACCTATTTACATGCATTCAAGGGAAGCCTTCAACGCACGCACGCCAATGTTTCTAACCATAGTTATGAAAACATTATGAAAATCAAAATTAAGGACAATCCCAAGCTTTTGGGTAGGGAAAATGGTATCGTAACGACTCGCCCCACTCTCGAGTCGCCCCATCACGAGTCGCCCCATATTAATAACGAGTCGCCCCACATGTAATAACGAGTCGCCCCACTCGATAACGACTCGCCCCACATATGTAAAATATATAATATAAGTTTACAACTTTAATATTTTAAAATATATTTCATTAAATTTATAGTGTACATTTTTTAATTTGCATATGTTTTATTGCTATGTGTTTTAATTGGCGGTGTATCTCTTGAGATTAAAGTGAACTCGTGTTCACTTCTTGAATTAATTGGGATAATTATAATTGAATGTTTGCTTGTTTACAATCGCGCTTAACTTTGATGGGATTAGCAGTTTTAAAGGATGAAAAGTTAACCAATGTAGTTAATATTATAATGAAGTAATTAATTGTCTTTAATGTCAAAATTGTCTGAGATTGGCATATGCTACAGATATTGGTTTTTGAACAAGATTATTCGTAGCATGTACCTTCACTTTCAAAACGGTGTAAAACCTAATATTTATTACGAGAATGTTACCATAATAAAGTTTTTAACAATAACAAAAACGTAGTCTTGTTGAAGTCTTGTATGAGAGGGCGGACAGGGTAGTGGGAGACAGGGAGAGAAGGGGGGAGAAAGGAGCAACGGGGAGGGAGAAAGGAGAAAGGATGAGGAAGAAAGGAAAAAATAAAATTCATTGATTTTATTTTAAAAAGACTAAAATTATTTACATAAAATTCGGACAGGGTAGTGGGAGACAGGGAGAGAAGGGGGGAGAAAGGAGCAACGGGGAGGGAGAAAGGAGAAAGGATGAGGAAGAAAGGAAAAAATAAAATTCATTGATTTTATTTTAAAAAGACTAAAATTATTTACATAAAATTCCTGTAAAAAGATATTTTGCATCCAAATGATCAGAATTTTTACTGCTAGTATGCAGTAAGGTTTTTTCCTAAAGCGTATATGTCTGTCCCCTTTACATATTAACTACAATGGTTGTTTTTATGGTCTCTTGTTATTCTTTTTAAACTTGTAGAAAACTGTTTTCAATAGTATGTAAGATTAACAGTATTCTACACTTAAATTTACAGTCAGCATTTAATAGTTTTACATTTAGAGTACAATTTTGATTAATTAAATAACAGAGCAGTACAATATACCCAAATTAAAAAAAATATACTATCAATGTATTTATTTATATTATAAAGTATTAAATATATAAATTTCGATTATAAATTATATATTTTTACATATGTGGGGCGAGTCGTTATTGAGTGGGGCGACTCGTTCTTACATGTGGGGCGACTCGTTATTAATATGGGGCGACTCGTGATGGGGCGACTCGAGAGTGGGGCGAGTCGTTATATATTCGGGAAAATGATGGCATAATTATAGTTAGACAGGTAGTCTTTTATTATTTCTTTTTAATCTTGAAATTATGTCTTGCAAAAAAGATTTGGAGACATAACTGAATAGTGGTGTGGGCTTTCTGTTGGTCCGTCTGTACCTATTGATAGAAAGCAAAGGCAGCATCTTTTCAGAATAGAAAAAAACAATTCAAGACACTTCTTTTCTACTATATTATTTATTAATCAATTGGTTAAGTGATAAACAGTAAGAACAAGCACTTGTTTAATATCGAATACATTTTTTTAAATTTCAGTTATTTTCTTTAAAAAAAATCGCTCGCTCGCATCAGTTTAACCACGAAAACCTAAAAAAAATTTTTTTTACAATTTAAAAACATGTTACTCGCCTTAAAAAAATCATTCGCTCCACAAAATCAGAATTAAAAAAAAATAAATAAATAATAATAAGCTCGCTCGCTCCTTATTTCCAAAGTTAAAGTCCGAAGTACAAAATATTAATTCTGTGTGGCCTAAATACATACATGTAAAATATAATGTTATAAGAAAAACGATTAATATCGTCTAAAACAACCATACTTGTAGCATATTTGTTTTTTTAAGATTGTAAGTAAGATTGAACTAGGTCGGACATGGTTTAGTCGGTCTTCCCAATAACGAATTAGACGCGACAGTTGATGTATAGTTACTGTGAAAGTTGTTTTAATATTACGTCTTATTATTTTTGAATAATTTTTATTTGATCTGAAGCAATTATCCAGTCAATATATATTAAATAACTCATGTGTGTCGATGTGTATCGGCATGTAGCATTTGATATCTGCGACATAATAAAATGCTTGGTGATTGTTTGGAAACAGAAGCGTAGCCATGGCAGAAGATCGGACGTTTCCACGTGGTTTTTTTATCATTCCTCTCGAAATTTTCATCCTTGCCAGTTCCAGAATCATATAAATATAACTTTTGTTGGAGTGAAACACCTGGTATCTGTCTTCTCAGGATTCGTCCTCTCCACTGGATCCCCTTCCAAGGATTTGCCCTGGACACACTAGAAGCCTTATGCGTCTCCCAAAGCCCTCATTGAGAAGGCTTCAAATCATTCAGATCCTAAATACGCTACTGGGAAATACTAACGCTGTAAACAATCGAATAATATTTCGTCTTCGCACTATCTGCGACGTTTTTATTTTTCAAGTATGATCCATGTACTATTTTATAGATATTTTGATGTAATATTAATGTTCTTAATTTAAATATATTTTAATGTAGTATTGATTTTCTTATTTCATAGATATTTTGATGTTTTTAGTTCGTTGTGATGACAACAATAATACTGGTCTATTGGGAGTTCGTAGTGAGTTCAATTAGGGTGACAATGTCATTTCCAAGTATTTTTTTAAGCATATTAAAGCTATTGAAAGATCATAAAAATCCCCGTATTAATAATAATGAATTGTAGGAATATTTGTTTGATATCTTCATCGATACCACAAAATACACATTTTTCGATGTATAAAATATTCTAAAACCGCTTTTAAACTATTAAAATAGCCAATACATTCATTATTCTATTTTTGTAATCACCGGTATTTATATTTTGCTTACAATGCTTAACTGTATACGAATGTTCTTCTTTCTACGTAATAGTTCGGTTCCTAACCGTAAAAATCATCAACATACATTGTATAATTAAATATAACCTGAAAAAAAATATTGGTACTTATCTTAAACGAAAAAATTATTGTACATAGAATAGATCTAAATAGCATGTTTAATAAAACAATATCAGTACAAAAATCTATCTAAAAAGACTATTTTTGTCCAAAGTTTATTCATCGACATAAGTTAAGGACCTCGGTGGCAGAGTGCTTAAGGTAGTTCGTCTACCATTGATCACGTGTTATGTCAACACTGAGGTTGCGGGTTCGAGTCTCACTGCAGGCAGGGTGTACTCGACTCCACTCTTTATTGACAAGGATTGCTAGATCTCCTACGAAGGTATTTTTTCCGGCTTCCTCCCCAAATCAAAACTGGAAGGCATAATAAAGCTGAAAAATTGTTCAAACTGGCGTTAAACATCATTCAAACAAGCAAACAAAAAATCTAAACTTAGTATGTGTCCTAATTTGTATCCTAACTCCAGGACAACAAATTTGATGACTTGGGATCATCCTTAAATAATCCTAGTATGACATCATAAATAGTAAACACATGTGGCTGGTGAAACTTACAACATTTTGAAAAACAGAAAAGCAATAAACATGTACATAAAATACAAAACAAAAACTAAATAAAAACCAAAATAAAACCAACAGCTATATATGACGTGTATACATCTGACAACTCTAATGTCAATTTTTATAAGAGGAATTAATAAATTAACTACATGTAATTTTTGTAACATGAATCCTTTGTTCTTTTTTACGAATAAACAAGAGACGACGAGTAGGTATGCTCTTAATTAAAACACTTGTATAATATTGCATGAAAGGTCACTTGTGCCTGTTAAACTCAAGGGAAAATAGCCATGCAATAATGTCACAAAGTGAAAACTTCACTGATTGTATGTAGAAATTTATTATCTCATTAGTTAGTCTATAATCTTAGGATAATCTTTTGAAGCTGGACAGTTGTAAGTAATAATGCATCCAGAGGGAATACACGTTATCTCTAGAAGTGATTAAGGATTTTTATTTGTTTTGACAAGCCGGTATTAAACTTTATGTGACCACATGTTAAGAATTAATTACCCAAATAATGTTTCCACTTTGAATTTTAATTTGGGAAAGAGAGAACTGATTAGGCTTAGGGACAGTACAGACGTGGGTCTTTGTTGAGAGAGAGATGTTAATTATAATGTATATATTTATACATATGGATGTACATTTTATGTAATAGTATAGAATAAATGTGTATTCTGAACGTGATGTCAACTTTGTATTTAGTAATCAGTTACGTTACAAGCAAAGGTTGTGACATTTTTGGTGGCAGCGGTGGGATCAAGAAAGCAATTTGCACCAAGCCTATGGAATATTGAGTTTACACAGTATTTACCGTGTGTCGGATGGAACTGTGCCAGAGAAAATACCCAGTCTGTACTGAATTTGGATCGTGTGTCGATCACTGAATTTGGATCGTGCGTCGATCATTGAATTTGGATCGTGTGTAGATCTGATATTTTTGACTGTGTGTCATTCAAGTATAGGAAATAAACTGTGTCAGTTTATACAGTGTCTCAGTAGGACTTGATGTCAACCGTGTGTCGGACTGGAAATAAACTCGGTGTCAGTTTATACAGTGTCTTAGGAGGACTTGACGTCAACCGTGTGTCGGACTGGAAATAAACTGTGTGTCAGTTTATACAGAGGTTTAGCCGGACTGGAAGTAAACCGTGTTGCGGAACAGAAAGCAAACTGTGTGTCAGTTTTTACCGAACCTGAGTACTAGAGAAGATATCCGTTTGTTGTATTTAGTGGCAACTGTGAAAAGTTAACTGTCAGAAAAATAGAACTGGCCATTTTAAGTGGATCAAGTAGAACACTGCGCAACAAGACTAAGTGACTGGATGTTCCTGACTAACAGACTGGAATACTGGAATTGGTGGATCAACGTGGTTATTGATGAACAATGACAATTAAATTTTAATTTTTTGTTTTAATATTTATTTTGAATTATTACTTCGGAAGAGTGACAGTTAAATATTTTCTATTTATTGACTGTAAAGATATACATTTAATTTTCTTTATTTTTTTTTAATTAATTGATTTAATTTTTATGTGTCTTTAATTATTTTTTTTTGGTCATTGAGACATTCCGATCTCTCTGGGGCAAAATATTAATTATCTTTGGCATTATATATACTTTTCAAAATGTCTAAACATTCTGAAGATAACGTTGCAAGTCATTCGAGTGATGAAGATGAGGACACAGTAGAAGTCACCTTTAAACCACAGGTAAGTGATCAAAGTAAAGTAGTATTAGAACAAGAGGCTCCAGATGGTAAAGATGGGATACAAGATATTAAAGGTATGTCTCCAGAAACGCTAACCGCTTACTTTGAACATAAGGAACGTTTATTGGAAAGAAAACAGAGGGCCCAAATGGAACAGCTACAGCAAAGGCTTAGGCATGAGCAGGAGCTGGAGATTAGAAAACTTGAATATAAATTAAATTTAGAAAAGCTGAAATATGAAAAAGGTCAAACCCCATCTAAGGAGTCAGATTCTAATGCAATTTATAAGGGTCCAAAGGTTCCGAAATTTGAGGAAGGTCAGGATATTGATAGTTATTTACATACATTTGAGAAATTGGCTGAGGTTTATGAATGGCCAAAAGAAACGTGGGCGACGAGACTTGCTGCTCTGTTGGCTGGGAAGGCTCTAGAAGCCTATGCAAGGATGGATCGGGACGAATCTAAAGATTATACTAAAGTAAAGAGAGCAATTCTTAAGAGGTACGAGTTAAACAGTGAAGCCTACCGCAAGAAATTCAGAAGTAGTAGAAGGACTGTGGATGAAACATTTGCAGAGTGGAGCGTGCGTTTGACCAGGTATGTGGACCAGTGGATGGAAGCGGAAGAAATTGGTCCATTTACACAGAAAGAGAATGATGCGAGTAAAGTAAAAGATTTATTTATTCGTGAACAGTTGTTAGAAAATTCTCCTCCAGAAATAAGAACATGGTTGAAAGAGCATCAACCAAAATCTGTAAAAGAAATGGTTGAACTTGGAGACAGGTATTTGGCATCCCATTCATATCACTCTGGTGACAGTAAAACCCGGCAGTTTGGGAACAATAACCATGTTCACGACCAGTTGCATAAGAGACTTTCCATTAGAAAGGAAGGAAGCAGGAGATGCTTCAAATGTAATAAAAACGGGCATATAGCGGCAGATTGTAAGTTCCAATTTGCAAAGCCAAAGAGGGAATTTGTATGCAATAAAAAGGAATATGTGGAGTTAGACCCCGAACTCAAAATGTACAGAGAGAAAGGAATTGTAAATGGTCTAGAAGTAGAAATGTTATGGGATACGGGGTGTACTCAAACGTTAGTTCATGCAAGTCTTGTACCTGAAAGGTTAATTTTACCAAATAGATGGGTTGATATATGTTTAGCCGATGGGAGTAGACGGAGGTTACCAGTTGCAAAGGTACATATAAGTACTGGTAGTAAATCAGGTTACCTTGAAGTGGGTGTGCTGAACACACTTCCTGAAAATGTTTTACTTGGACATGATTTTTATAATAAGGCATTCATTTCAACAAGAGCACAAGTAAGGAGAAAAAACAATCAACAACAAATTGCATCAATAAATGTTGAAAAGTCTGGGGTAAAACCAAGTAAATGTCATATAGGAGGTAAAGAAGTTTCATTAGTCGGCCATATTGTAGGCAAAGGGCAAATACGAGTACAACCAGAAAAGGTAGAAGCATTACAAAAGTACAGACGACCAAAGACGAAGAAGGATGTGAGGTCATTTCTTGGTTTGGCAGGGTATTATCGTGCCCACATTAAGGATTTTTCTAAATTAGCCTTGCCTCTGACTGATTTAACCAAAAAGGGTAAACCAACCGTCGTGGAATGGAATGACAGTTGTGAGAAATCATTTAATGATTTAAAGTGTGCATTGTCAACTGAGCCTGTGTTAAAGTCACCTGATTTTGATAAACACTTTTACCTTCAAGTGGATGCTAGTGATCGAGGTTTAGGTGCTGTGTTAAGTCAGTTTGATGACGACGGTCATGACCATCCGGTAATGTACCTAAGTAGAAAATTATTAGACAGAGAGAGAAATTACCCTACTGTGGAAAAAGAATGCTTAGGCATAGTGTGGGCTGTCCAACAGTTACAATATTATCTTCTTGGAAGAGAATTTACCATACAGACCGATCATGAGCTTTTGACATGGTTAGAGAAGGTAAAATGTAAGAATCAGAAACTCTTAAGATGGAGTTTGACCTTACAACAGTTTAGTTTCAAAATTGAACATAAACCAGGAAAATTAAATGGAAATGCAGATGGATTTTCCAGGGGATTTGATTGAGGTTTGTTTTCTACTTTGTTTTATTTTATATTGTTTTTAATTTGTGAGGAAACTACGTTTACTCAAAAGAAGGAGGGAGGAGTGTCACAAAGTGAAAACTTCACTGATTGTATGTTGAAATTTATTATCTCATTAGTTAGTCTATAATCTTAGGATAATCTTTTGAAGCTAGACAGTTGTAAGTAATAATGCATCCAGAGGGAATACACGTTATCTCTAGAAGTGATTAAGGATTTTTATTTGTTTTGACTAGCCAGTTTTAAACTTTATGTGACCACATGTTAAGAATTAATTACCCAAATAATGTTTCCACTTTGAATTTTAATTTGGGAAAGAGAGAACTGATTAGGCTTAGGGACAGTACAGACGTGGGTCTTTGTTGAGAGAGAGATGTTAATTATAATGTATATATTTATACATATGGATGTACATTTTATGTAATAGTATAGAATAAATGTGTATTCTGAACGTGATGTCAACTTTGTATTTAGTAATCAGTTACGTTACAAGCAAAGGTTGTGACAAATAACCAACTACAATTAGATCCGATAATACACAGTAAAACTCCGCCTTAATTAAGTCAAATTTTATTGATTTTCATTGCAAATGGATAGCATGAGCTTCCAATATTAGCTTTTCATTTGATTAGTCGAATATCGGTCGCACCATAATAAACACCGCCCTCTTTATTTATAAAAAATTATTAATGGGCGCGATCTAGGGGCTTATTCATGTTACAAATCATTTATAGCACCGCCTTCCTCGTTAGACAAATCTGTCTAACTCAGAAGACTGTGCTATAAATATAACATAATTTGTAACTAATTAACTTATAATTAACAAAACAAAAACATACCAACAACAAACAAAAACAAAATGGAAGAAGTTTACACTACGGTTTCAGTTCTTTGTTGTTCGTGTACGTTCTGAATACTAGTGTATTTTACTTTACAAGAATTTATCTATTGGTAGCACAGTAGTAAATGTTTTGGCTATAGTTGAAAACACTAACATTTCTGTGATTTGCATACCTTTTTAACATTGATCAGCATTTACCTGGACTAGGAAATTAATCAACTTTCATTTACCATTTAAAAATATATGCCATATATATCCGTGACCAATTCCTTTTTTCGCTAGTTAGAACATTTTGAGACGCTCCCACTTTTACATGCAATTTCTAATGCAGTGAATGTAAAAATACTACATTGTTTAAAAAATTACCAAAATTTTATCTTGCAAGATCTGAGAAAAATTTTACCACTTTTTAAAACTTAATTTATGCAGGAGCTTACAGCTAAAAAATTGTACACATCTAACCACTATTTACCAAATCAGAACACAACATAGTATTCAATACTGTACTTAATGTAGGGTACACAATCTGGTAACTTGTTACTGGTACACATTTACTACTGTTATGCCTATACCAAGTTTGCAAGAGAACCAATTTAGCCAATATTTCTACATCAAGTACATAGGTCATATGTGAATTAAAATCAATAAAAGATATATTGGTATTCAAAGTGTTCTTGAAAAATTCTTCTATTCTTTAGCCCTACCCAAGGAGAAAAATTGCATATGTATATAACATGTGTTTGAAGACATCTTCAGAATAAAAAATTGCATATCTGTCACTGCCCCTGCACTTTTAAATAAGAAAATAATATCAAAGTTCTATAACAGATACCTTTTAAATGCACTAGCCTTATATTATACTATTGGCCATCCCAATTTATGCTGGCACACTAAGATATGGTGGCTTTCAATAGCTGACCACTCCATCTTTTAAACTATGCCATATTGTCCCCTAAATTGTTTCTAAGTGGCTTCAAATTAACAAGATGGTGCTTTTAGACAAGAAAACCTATTAAACAAGTACAAATAAATGAACAAATTTTAATTTAACCTGTTTTATACCTTCAATTTAAGTGCGAAATAAAAGTACCAATATTTCAGTCAAAGGCTGTTGATTACACTAAATTCCACAAAAAATTATACTTAAGTAAAGGAAATCTGTTTTCTCTTTTAAGTTGGATATTTGACCCTAATTATGCCTTTACAAACCATCTGTTGAACAGGTTTTGTTAAATCATGTGCATAATAATCAGTTTTATTGACAATACATTACCATTTTTGGCTAATTTTTGCTTATTTTGGACTAAAATTTAAAAAAAATTTCAACTTGTTCCTATTAATTTGCTTAATTGTGTCCCTAAATTCAGCAATTGGGGACAAAATCTAGTTTTTTGCCAAAGGTTTGAGAGAAATTGATACTAAGTTCAAACTGATCAGTACGGTTTAAAATTTACCTTATTTTTGGCCTAATTTTTTTTATCGAAATGTAATTTTATGCCCATGAATATGCCCAATTCATTGCGAAAAGTAAAGATGATCATACAGAAAGAAAGTTAAAATGGAATAAAGACAGGAGAACATTTTCCTGTGATTGTGTGTGGTTTTTTAATATGTGTATATAGAAAAATGCCAAAAGTGCTGACTTAGCAGTTTTTATAGTGTCCATTAGACAATTCCTTCTTTTTGAGTACTGCCTTCAGTTAGTTTCAACAAGAAATACCACAATCTATGCAAAAAAAAACCTTGATGTACTCTCAAAAATTAAAATCCACAAAACATCATCTGACATATAGGTAGCACAGTAGTAAATGTTTTGGCTATAGTCGAAAACACTAACATTTCTGTGATTTGCATACCTTTCTAACATTGATCAGCATTTACCTGGACTAGGAAATTAATCAACTTTCATTTACCATTTAAAAAATATATGCCATATATATCCGTGACCAATTCCTTTTTTCGCTAGTTAGAACATTTTGAGACGCTCCCACTTTTACATGCAATTTCTAATGCAGTGAATGTAAAAATACTACATTGTTTAAAAAATTACCAAAATTTTATCTTGCAAGATCTGAGAAAAATTTTACCACTTTTTAAAACCTAATTTATGCAGGAGCTTACAGCTAAAAAATTGTACACATCTAACCACTATTTACCAAATCAGAACACAACAAAGTATTCAATACTGTACTTAATGTAGGGTACACAATCTGGTAACTTGTTACTGGTACACATTTACTACTGTTATGCCTATTTTGGTTGGTATCCTATAACTTGTATGACGGTTAATTGTTTATAAACAGGTCGACAGAGAAAAGAACTATGCATTATGTTTTCATATCTTTTACATGTACGGTTTGAGATCGCATGTGATAATATATTAAAACCATTGACTTCTTATATTATCCTTATTTATTTTATCCTTATTATTAAAAGTTCCTTATTATTAATTATTATTTATTACACTGTATCTTTAAAAAATGTATTATTGGCAAATTAAAAAATGTATTTACTGAAGTCTCCTTAATAATATCATATTCAGGATCGTCTTAAGGAGATATCCTACAATTCGATCTCCATATAATATTTCTTTATAATTTGTCTTAACTTGCATTGTTTCAAAATCTGTATATAAAGCTAAAATAAATTAATGGTTACAAACCATATTTTTGAAAGTATTACGTCAATTGCTTTGAATTACTAGGGTACCTGATGTTATTTGACATATATTTTTTCCATAGTTTTCTGTTATTAAATCCCCGACCACGAAGTGTCGGGGATTTATTGTTTTTGCACCGTTTCTTATTAAATCCCCGACCACGAAGTGTCGGGGATTTATTGTTTTTGCACCGTTTCTTATTATTATTCTTCTTCTTCTTCTTCTTCTTCTTCTTCTTCTTCTTCTTCTTCTTCTGGACCTAACTTTGTCCGTAGGATTTCTCGAAGACGAAAAGACATAGGTCAATGAAACTTACCAGAAAGATAGGTCACCACTAGGAAATGTTGTTTCCGATTTCGAAATTTTGAAAATGGCGGCCATCTTGGATTGGCGGCCATTTTGAATTTGAAAAAAATACAAAATTAATCATAAAAAATCACAAACAATATGGATATGAACCAAAATAGGTTTATAGGTCAATATTAAGGTCCCGGACAATATGGGACCATTTTCCGAAAAATCCAAGATGGCCACCATATTCAAAATGGCCGCCAAAGTGCGAAAATTAAATTGAAAATTTGTCCGATTTCAACGAAAATTGGCATTTAGGTCAATATTGATATTACGAACAACATGGTGACATGTTCGAACAAATCAAAGATGGCCGCCAAAGTCCAAGATGGCCGCCATATTCAAAATGCCCTCCAAAGTGCGAAAATTGAAAAGTTGTCCGATTTCAACGAAAATTGGCATTTAGGTGAATATTGATATTACGAACAACATGGTGACATGTTTGAACAAATCCAAGATGGCCGCCAAAGTCCAAGATGGCCGCCATATTCAAAATGGCCGCCAAAGTGCGAAAATTGAAAAGTTGTCCGATTTCAACGAAAATTGGCATTTAGGTCAATATTGATATTACGAACAACATGGCGACACTTTCGAACAAATCCAAGATGGCTGTCATATTCAAAATGGCTGCCAAAGTGCGAATATTGAAAAGTTGTCTGATTTCAACAAAAATTGGCATTTAGGTCAATATTGATATTACGAACAACATGTCGAACAAATCCAAGATGGCTGCCAAAGTCCAAGATGGCCGCCATATTCAAAATGGCCGCCAAAGTGCAAAAATTGAAAAGTTGTCCGAATTGTGACAAAAGTGGGCACGGGAGGGGATTTTTTTGTGACTTGCTTGCAATCACAATCAGCACTTGTTATTATTATTAAATCCCCGACCACGAAGTGTCGGGGATTTATTGTTTTTGCACCGTTTCTTATTATTATTATTATTCTTCTTCTTCTTCTTCTTCTTCTTCTTCTGGACCTAACTTTGTCCGTAGGATTTCTCGAAGACGAAAAGACATAGGTCAATGAAACTTACCAGAAAGATAGGTCAACACTAGGAAATGTTGTTTCCGATTTCGAAATTTTGAAAATGGCGGCCATCTTGGATTGGCGGCCATTTTGAATTTGAAAAAAATACAAAATTAATCATAAAAAATCACAAACAATATGGATATGAACCAAAATAGGTTTATAGGTCAATATTAAGGTCCCGGACAATATGGGACCATTTTCCGAAAAATCCAAGATGGCCACCATATTCAAAATGGCCGCCAAAGTGCGAAAATTGAAAAGTTGTCCGATTTCAACAAAAATTGGCATTTAGGTCAATATTGATATTACGAACAACATGGTGACATGTTCGAACAAATCAAAGATGGCCGCCAAAGTCCAAGATGGCCGCCATATTCAAAATGGCCTCCAAAGTGCGAAAATTGAAAAGTTGTCCGATTTCAACGAAAATTGGCATTTAGGTGAATATTGATATTACGAACAACATGGTGACATGTTTGAACAAATCCAAGATGGCCGCCAAAGTCCAAGATGGCCGCCATATTCAAAATGGCCGCCAAAGTGCGAAAATTGAAAAGTTGTCCGATTTCAACGAAAATTGGCATTTAGGTCAATATTGATATTACGAACAACATGGCGACACTTTCGAACAAATCCAAGATGGCTGTCATATTCAAAATGGCTGCCAAAGTGCGAATATTGAAAAGTTGTCTGATTTCAACAAAAATTGGCATTTAGGTCAATATTGATATTACGAACAACATGTCGAACAAATCCAAGATGGCTGCCAAAGTCCAAGATGGCCGCCATATTCAAAATGGCCGCCAAAGTGCGAAAATTGAAAAGTTGTCCGAATTGTGACAAAAGTGGGCACGGGAGGGGATTTTTTTGTGACTTGCTTGCAATCACAATCAGCACTTGTTATTCTTCTTCTTCTTCTGGACCTAACTTTGTCCGTAGGATTTCTCGAAGACGAAAAGACATAGGTCAATGAAACTTACCAGAAAGATAGGTCACCACTAGGAAATGTTGTTTCCGATTTCGAAATTTTGAAAATGGCGGCCATCTTGGATTGGCGGCCATTTTGAATTTGAAAAAAATACAAAATTAATCATAAAAAATCACAAACAATATGGATATGAACCAAAATAGGTTTATAGGTCAATATTAAGGTCCCGGACAATATGGGACCATTTTCCGAAAAATCCAAGATGGCCACCATATTCAAAATGGCCGCCAAAGTGCGAAAATTGAAAAGTTGTCAGATTTCAACGAAAATTGGCATTTAGGTCAATATTGATATTACGAACAACATGGCGACACTTTCGAACAAATCCAAGATGGCTGTCATATTCAAAATGGCTGCCAAAGTGCGAATATTGAAAAGTTGTCTGATTTCAACAAAAATTGGCATTTAGGTCAATATTGATATTACGAACAACATGTCGAACAAATCCAAGATGGCTGCCAAAGTCCAAGATGGCCGCCATATTCAAAATGGCCGCCAAAGTGCGAAAATTGAAAAGTTGTCCGAATTGTGACAAAAGTGGGCACGGGAGGGGATTTTTTTGTGACTTGCTTGCAATCACAATCAGCACTTGTTATTAAATCCCCGACCACGAAGTGTCGGGGATTTATTGTTTTTGCACCGTTTCTTATTATTATTATTATTCTTCTTCTTCTTCTTCTTCTTCTTCTTCTTCTTCTTCTTCTTCTTCTTCTTCTTCTTCTTCTTCTTCTGGACCTAACTTTGTCCGTAGGATTTCTCGAAGACGAAAAGACATAGGTCAATGAAACTTACCAGAAAGATAGGTCACCACTAGGAAATGTTGTTTCCGATTTCGAAATTTTGAAAATGGCGGCCATCTTGGATTGGCGGCCATTTTGAATTTGAAAAAAATACAAAATTAATCATAAAAAATCACAAACAATATGGATATGAACCAAAATAGGTTTATAGGTCAATATTAAGGTCCCGGACAATATGGGACCATTTTCCGAAAAATCCAAGATGGCCACCATATTCAAAATGGCCGCCAAAGTGCGAAAATTGAAAAGTTGTCCGATTTCAACGAAAATTGGCATTTAGGTCAATATTGATATTACGAACAACATGGTGACATGTTCGAACAAATCAAAGATGGCCGCCAAAGTCCAAGATGGCCGCCATATTCAAAATGGCCTCCAAAGTGCGAAAATTGAAAAGTTGTCCGATTTCAACGAAAATTGGCATTTAGGTGAATATTGATATTACGAACAACATGGTGACATGTTTGAACAAATCCAAGATGGCCGCCAAAGTCCAAGATGGCCGCCATATTCAAAATGGCCGCCAAAGTGCGAAAATTGAAAAGTTGTCCGATTTCAACGAAAATTGGCATTTAGGTCAATATTGATATTACGAACAACATGGCGACACTTTCGAACAAATCCAAGATGGCTGTCATATTCAAAATGGCTGCCAAAGTGCGAATATTGAAAAGTTGTCTGATTTCAACAAAAATTGGCATTTAGGTCAATATTGATATTACGAACAACATGTCGAACAAATCCAAGATGGCTGCCAAAGTCCAAGATGGCCGCCATATTCAAAATGGCCGCCAAAGTGCGAAAATTGAAAAGTTGTCCGAATTGTGACAAAAGTGGGCACGGGAGGGGATTTTTTTGTGACTTGCTTGCAATCACAATCAGCACTTGTTATTATTCTTCTTCTTCTGGACCTAACTTTGTCCGTAGGATTTCTCGAAGACGAAAAGACATAGGTCAATGAAACTTACCAGAAAGATAGGTCACCACTAGGAAATGTTGTTTCCGATTTCGAAATTTTGAAAATGGCGGCCATCTTGGATTGGCGGCCATTTTGAATTTGAAAAAAATACAAAATTAATCATAAAAAATCACAAACAATATGGATATGAACCAAAATAGGTTTATAGGTCAATATTAAGGTCCCGGACAATATGGGACCATTTTCCGAAAAATCCAAGATGGCCACCATATTCAAAATGGCCGCCAAAGTGCGAAAATTGAAAAGTTGTCCGATTTCAACGAAAATTGGCATTTAGGTCAATATTGATATTACGAACAACATGGTGACATGTTCGAACAAATCAAAGATGGCCGCCAAAGTCCAAGATGGCCGCCATATTCAAAATGGCCTCCAAAGTGCGAAAATTGAAAAGTTGTCCGATTTCAACGAAAATTGGCATTTAGGTGAATATTGATATTACGAACAACATGGTGACATGTTTGAACAAATCCAAGATGGCCGCCAAAGTCCAAGATGGCCGCCATATTCAAAATGGCCGCCAAAGTGCGAAAATTGAAAAGTTGTCCGATTTCAACGAAAATTGGCATTTAGGTCAATATTGATATTACGAACAACATGGCGACACTTTCGAACAAATCCAAGATGGCTGTCATATTCAAAATGGCTGCCAAAGTGCGAATATTGAAAAGTTGTCTGATTTCAACAAAAATTGGCATTTAGGTCAATATTGATATTACGAACAACATGTCGAACAAATCCAAGATGGCTGCCAAAGTCCAAGATGGCCGCCATATTCAAAATGGCCGCCAAAGTGCGAAAATTGAAAAGTTGTCCGAATTGTGACAAAAGTGGGCACGGGAGGGGATTTTTTTGTGACTTGCTTGCAATCACAATCAGCACTTGTTATTATTATTGTTTTTAAGGCTTCGTGGCATGTAGCAAAAATAGGCCATTTAATGTGACATTAAATAATACCCCGCCACTTAGCAGTTTTTAATATTCATGAACACATTTTACGGAGAGACAGACGGACACTCATATCTATACGGAGGGTATCACATAATACCCCGCTACTTTGTGTGGCGAGGTATAAAACAGCTTTGCCATAATCTATATTCAAAGTTTTAAGCATAATGTGGAATAAATACGCTCCCGTCATTTTTGTTTGGGACTCGGAATACACAAAACCGCAGATCGCAAAAAGTGACCTATGATCATAAACTATATTTTCAACTTACTCTCCAAATTGAAGAAATAAAATAATATTGTCCCCGAGTTAGGAGAAATTATTAATGAAAAATATGTAAACGCCTCAAATGGCAGGATTGAAAGAGCGCGTTTTTTTCTTCATACAAACTGAAATATCTTTTCTAGATTTGAAGCGAAGAATATTATCACGAAAGTACAACGGATCTTTTTGTGCATGTTTTCTTATAAGTATTTTTCCCTAATTCTTTAAAGCCATTTTACCTTTTTACTTATAAACTGACCTTTGAGTCTATCCGAAAAGCCTATGGTTAATGAAATGAAAAATTTCGCGGAATTTTTAAGCCTACATCATAATCAAACTACGATAAAAACAAAAACGTTCAAAAACAAAATGCGCAGAAATAATAGAGGGATTTGTCCTTAAGACCATCTTTCCTAAGATTGTCATAAGATAGCTTCGTTGTTCTATCTTAGACCTGTCATAAGATGGTCTTAAGAAATGGTCCAAGATGTTTTATTGTACATGATATGTTATTTTTACATATTGTAAATGTGTCTCAAATGTTTTCTGATGAATCTTCAAATTTTATATCTGCAATAGTTTTCATACGAGTCTTAAGTTTTTTTTTCATTGTCTAGACAATCCAAGTATATGTGACGTTTAATACGTGTATTGTACGTGCAGCAATAACAATGTCGACGGTTTTATTTTAAGAAATATAAGCCAAGAGACTGTCCACTATTGTGTACCTGAGTATAATGATTCATATTTTTATTATCATAATAATTTATATAATGGTTACTTGCATATATTTTTGTAATATTAAGTTAGATTTGTAACGGTTATGAGAAGCTGTTTTATGATGATTACACTCATAAAAACAAAACAGAAAAATCGTTCGTAGACATACTTTTTGGACGAGTGGCACGAATTATGTTGAAGAAAGGATTTCTATTTTGTGTAATCAACTCCTACAGGTTTCAACCCAGACCTCGGAGACTTCACAAAAAGATTGCACACATATTGAAGTTGTGCATTTTTCCAGACCAAAACACTTGTTGACACCGACCGAAACCTTCGTTCAACACAAAACTATTTCATTTATTAAGGGACATGCTTTGCAACTTTTGCGATTTATAAATATTTTCTGGGATCATATTTGGAGGGTTCCCAGTGCTCGATGAACCGAGCTTCCTAGCGCGTCCTCGTGTGGCGCATATGTGGTCCTCTCGTTGGGTGGTTTTCAGGTCATAATATGGTTACGTGCTTAATAGGGTAAAACGCTCCTTGCACGATAAAGACCCTTCAGTATATACCCACAAAAGTAGGCTTGTCGTAGCCGCTACAAAGGACTAAATTTTCCTCCACTACAAATAACCCATACATTTCATTTTTGTTCTTTTGGTCCATCTTTCCGGAATTGATTTATTGTTTAATCAATTACATATTGTTTAATGTTGTAAGCCAGTATAAAGCAGATTCTATAAAATGTCTAAAAATCTTCCTGCATTATAAACCAAAGCTACGAAAGCACAGAAGGCTCATTCGAGATTCGAGAATCGAAATTCGAGATTCGAAATTTGAAACTCGAGATTCGAGATTATAAATTCAATATAGTTATAACCAATCAGATTGCGTGTGATATAATCGCCTACCAATCAGAATAGTTCTTATATAAACGTAACTAAGAGGGGCCCACTTTGCTCATGCTTCAATGATTTCCTATGTATCCAACCAAATTTTTCCGTCAAAAGGGAGGGGACCTGGGCCTCTGGATCCATCCCTGATAGCCCCCCCCCCCCCACAAAATTTGAAGACCAAAATGCACTGGTAATATGCACAACTAAATATGTTGTACCTCTTATATACCAAGTTTTGTAAAACTCCATGCAGTAGTTTCAAAGGAGTAGCTCCGACAAGATGATAAGAGTATTTTCAGCAAATTTTAAATTCAAAGGGCCATAACTCCCACGAAAATTTAAGATCAAAATTTCCTGGTAACATGCACAACTACATATGGTGTACTTCCTACACGCCAAGTTTTGTTGAATTCAGTTCTCCATGTACATTCTTGTTTCTTGATTTGCAAAATCAAGATGTAATTGTGAACTGATTTAATTTTATAAAATAACAAAATAAAGCTTATAATTTTTTTTAACAATGTTGGACACAGTCATTCTTTGACAAATATGTGGATGGTTAAAACCCCAAATAAAAATAAATTTGAAGAACACAATTATATTGCACAAAACCCGCGAACTTGATAGCACATGGCTACGTTTATATAAGAACTATTCTGATTGGTAGACGATTATGTCACACGCAATCTGATTGGTTATAACTATTGAATTTCGAGTCTCGAGTTTCGAATTTCAAATCTCGAATTTCGAATTTTATATAAGAACTATTCTGATTGGTAGACGATTGTGTCACACGCAATCTGATTGGTTATAACTATTGAATTTCAAATTTCGAATCTCGAATCTCCAGTCTCGAATCTCGAATGAGCCTTCTGGGCTTTCGTACAAAACAGCTATAATTCCGAGTGGTCTGAATTTGATACCACCGTTTAATTTGTTCGGATAATCAATTATTCACATTTTGGGGTTTCTTATCTGGTACAAGTACACGTAAATACCTTTAATGTTTTGTTTTATTTTATCAATTAACGATGGGGAATCAAATTATTAAAAATTATTAAAACTATTTTAGGTTAAATCTATATTACAAGTTATGAAGCAATGGTATTCTCAGACAGTCGCTTCAAAATAAGAATTTGAATGGTCTAACAGAAATCAGTTTAGATAATAACATATGAGGTCAACAACCTTGACTTTCACTAGTTTCCAGATTGTAAACAAGAATACAAGTTAAAATAATTATCATTTCTCATAATAACATGATGTAATAAAAAAAAATTCATATTGGGAACTAATCAGTAGGTCTCGTTCAATCTTTAAACAATATAGACAACAAAAGTGATGGAAATGGCCTTCAGAAGCTTTCAAAAGTAAATACGTTATCAAAATTACAAAACTTTGAGACTAAATTACAAAGCTATTGCCAACTGAAAATTCTAAAACACAGCTGTGTGACATATATTCCATACAACTAATTTAGTATCATAAAATGTACGCATGGACGATCTCAACCTGTCAGTTAGGATTATTACCATGGACTATCTTATCAGCTGTGATATTCATACTCCATAAGCAGGTTATGCAGAAATACTAATATTACACCGAAATAAAGGTGTGGAAATCGTCAAAACTACCCACGTGTTCGATCAAAATACGAAGCAGATTGTAAGCAGACTGAGCACCGTTTGTTGTGTATTAATGCCTAGCTTAAAAGAATATAGGGAATGCAAAAAATCTACAAAACTTAGACGAATTGACATCACCTACATAGTGAGAGCTGAAATTAAACGGTTGGAAAAGCTGCTATATCTTTTTCTTTTGTCAAAGACCTTGAATGAAACCTGATGAGGGCAAATTGTTTGTGTTTACAGTACGTGCCTTTCTGTCAATATCATGTTTAATTATAGCTTATGCCAGTTTTTTGAGACCGATGGTCAGTAGTTCTCTTCGGGTACTTCAGTTTCCTCTCCCAGTAAAAACTTTACGCCATTAGCTGAACTAATGCATTTCCTGCATTCGGCGTTAAACATCACAACAACAAACCATCAAACTAAACTGTCATCCTATAGCCCTGTAATATTGAAAAAACTTTTATAAACTGATTTTTATTTTACTTTGTAGATAAATAATTAATACAAGTAACTACAAATAAACACCAATTATCTCGAAAAATGAATTATACTATTGAGAGATGTTATGTAATTTTAAGTTATTAGAGGGTATTCAACACATCTTAACGACCTAATTTTCTGGTTAATTGTTGCAGAATGTGTTATTAAACCGATTGTAGTACGGAGAATCAAAATAGTGTACTAAAACGGTTGAAACAATAATGCAACATATATTATATTTCTATGTATCACGTTTTGAAATATTAATCAACCACATAAAACCTATCACTTTCTGTTGATATGTATCCTGGGGCAACAATCGTTATATCTTGATTAAAAATATATACATAAAATAGATTACTAGTATACAGAAGACGGAATCACACCTTTATGTTATTTTTACTATTATAGCCTTGTTTCTGCCAGTCCATTCATTACTTATTGATTCTAGTATCAAATGAATACAATTTGCTCATTAATAATCTGCATATGCTGACAACTCGTCCGCTGCGCCCGAGTTCGCTCCCATGTGCAAGTTTTAGCTGGATTCGCGTTGTTCTTTGTTTTTGCCTGCCAAGTAACTGACATTTAAAAA
This sequence comes from Limnoperna fortunei, assembly GCA_944474755.1. Taxonomy (NCBI): domain Eukaryota; kingdom Metazoa; phylum Mollusca; class Bivalvia; order Mytilida; family Modiolidae; genus Limnoperna; species Limnoperna fortunei. The sequence goes on from OX104111.1 coordinate 88,053,695, forward strand.
AAACTCTAAAACGTATACGAAGATATATAGTTTAAAAGATTTAAAATTTATGCTGTTGAATATTAGTATTAAACGAGTACAGTTTAACCTTGATTCAAACTTATTAATAAGTATCTTAAACATAGAACAATTTAACAAACAAAAATCAATTTGGGGAAGATGGACCAAAGGGCAAAAAGTTTGAATGACAATGTACGTAGTATGAGTAGGGGTGAAATTTAAGCCTTTTGAGCTGCTACCACATGCCTACTCTTATCTTATCGACATCTACAAAAGCTGTCGTTAGCGTGAAAGGAGCGTGGCACTCTCCAAACACATTCAATGACCTACTGTTATCCGCGGCAAGGCTTTCCGTATTATGACCTGACAAAAGAACATCCCCAATCCGCCATAAGGGGATTTGATAATCAGCTTTGGGGGTCAAGCACTATGAAACCTCACAGTATGGTTCCAGCAAAAAGACTGCATATTTTTGTCGTTTGCTAAAAAAATCTATAGAATACGAATGCGCTTGAATGCGAAACGTACGTAAACCCGATTTCACAAAAATTGTTCTCCAGTCTCGGAAAATTACTTAAAGTCTAGTACTGGTAGACTGTGTTGTTAATGCTGCACGGTTCACGATATTGTGATGAATGAATTCGAAAGTGAAAATGGTTATACTCGACCCTAAGCAGCGGTTAAAAACGTTGCAAAAATAAACATGTACAGAAAAGTTTGTCAGTTATTCCATTTCCACTGTTTTGTAAGGTTCGTGTAAAACACTATTCAAAGAAATAACTGAGAAAAGGTTAAAAAAACAACAAATATGATTTTGAACTCTTTCCTCTGAGATAAAAACCTGATGTGCGTATTTTTATTTCACTTTTTTTCTTTAATTAGGCTGTTGAATGCTAATATAGCATAATGTTATTACATTTACATTAACTGCCCTGACTTAGTGGAAGAGTCTTTCTTACATAATTGACTAGTTACTTAGTTTAATGGGTTTAGCGCCACTTGCAGCATTTTCCTGCAATATCCTGACTGCCGGTTTTTATAAGGATAGGAAGTCGGAATATCCGGTTTAACTCCACACCTGACAGTCATTGTCAAGTAAGATTGGAGTAGTGCACAGCTTACCCGCAGTGAGACTCGAACTTCCTTAAACGCTTTGCCACCTAGGCTCTCTAGCACATAATTGAAGGTTTACCACAAGTTACTATCATTTTAAGTAGCTGCTTTGACTACTTGATAATACAAAAATAGCTTGGTAATCACCGACTCTGGGAAAAGCTGTAATTAATAACTCATTAGTGATGACGCTCAATTGAATATATAAATTAAAGTCAAGACCAATAGTAATTGATGGTTGTTAATGATTCCTCGCTCTATAGTTTATGGTCTTAAACATTTTTTCAGCTAATTAAACTCTTGTTGTTTTGGTCTAATGATAAATGCTTGTTTTTGTCAAGAATATAAAACGAAGTATTAAAATTCTCATTAGGATTGGAAGAACTTTTGATTTATATAATGATATATAGTTACCATATATACTATTTGATATATAGTGTCTGTTTTTTAGTAAATTTTTACAACAAAGAAAAAAGACGCAATCAAAACCGTAGAAAATTCCACAAAAATTTCAGAAATGATTTAAAACATTTTATTTTATTTCCATGGAGCTATAGAAACAATTCAATGTGTTTTCGCAATTAATGAAGATTTTTGTAATAAACTGTAGATTTTTATTGAATATAATACACTAAATGTCCTTGTAATTCAAATAAGACCAAACACTAAATGTGCATAGCGGCGTTCACCTAACTGACCGGCTACCAACATTCTAATTATTCCTCTAAATATGTAGACGTATTTGTTTGTACTCACCTTTGGTCACGCCTCATTTTCTTACGACTTTAACTAATCTGTTGTCAGTTGTTAACTCCCATTATACATGTGGAATTTAAATTGAGTATAAAAACAACACTTACATAAGGGAATTATAACCGCAAATAAAAAAAAATGTTTAGTACGTGACAAGACAAGTAAGGCTACAATAGGCCTGATGTATTCTTTTCAGTTTTTTATAATATTTATAATGACAATCTGCTTATGATGTTTGAGTTAAAAAAATTTAAACAAATCTAAACAAATTCATTTTCTGCTTTGTAGAACATAAAGAGGGTGTAATGGATATTCACACAGTTACTTGCATTAAGTCATAGGAACGCTAACACTATACTTTGGCGTCACTTTAAGATAAATCTGGTCTCCTTTGACACTTGCCAGAAGAGTTTTATATGATCATTACATGTTATCATGTGTAACAATGTCAACAGTCGGATTGTCAAGTTTATACCCAATTATTTTTGTACCACTGTGACTTGAGACATTTCTTTTTGCTTCAATTCCTGTAAAAGATGAAACATATAAAACAAAAACATCTTCCGATAGTAAAGATGCAATTAATAACTCATTACTAAGCCTGTTCTATTACAAGTAAAGCGTTTGTAAGGTATTGATGTTCGATAGTGCTATCTATTGTTGCACTACCTACAAAAGCAAACGATGTTAATGATATTACTTAGTTGTTGGAAGATAGGAGATTTGTTGTATAGTTTGAATTGCGACATAGAAATTACGCTTGTTTGTATAAATAAATCTAAACTAGTGTATGCGCAAACATTACTGCTAAAAGTAATATTTAGTTAAAAACAAACAAATTTTATATCATATTCTTTAACGAAACGGAAGATTTTAATGTTATTTTGAAATGTGGAATTAAGTCGAGTTGCATTATAAGAATAACATACTAATCAGGTATGTATAACGTATTACATAGACATTGTCAATACAAGAAAATGATACTTTTCCATCTTTTGCTATTTTTTATCACAAAGAATCATCTGATCAAAAATTAATTGCGACTTTAATAAAATAAGTACATTTTATTTGATATAACAAAAACATTACATACGAGCTCAACGATACTATCTATGTATTAAACACGCGCGTTTCGTCTGATCAAAAGTCATCAGTGGAGCTTAACCAGAAAAATGGATGGTAAAATAATTAATGTTGAAGAGCTTTTTTACAAATTTTCCAAAACGTTATGCAAATCCCTGTAGGGTCATTTTCAACATGTGTACAGGCCAAACTTATAATTCAGATAACTTTTTCGGTATTTCAGGGGAGAAAAGTTTAACAATGACCGTATCAAAGTAACAACTCCATTGACATCTTGAGCCTAATTTTTTAAAATGTACAAATGGGGTCTTCAGGTCGAAGCCTGAACAAATTCATAAATTAATATCCTGCTAAAATTCTTTACAACGCGAAGGTCTGCAAAAAGTAAAATATTTGAGTCATTTCTGTGCTGATTAAACAGGGTAATAACACTGGAAAAAGTTATATTAAAATATTTAAAAAATTATGCAAAGTACAAATCTTTCGAGTATGCAACAGATACAATAGGAAAGGTAAATTTGATATGAAATTGTTAAACTCGTATGTAAATAAGTATTGAATACACTGTGATAGTGTGGCCAACATCAGCTTTTAAATCGTCATGTACAAACCACTCGGATATTTATTAAGTGATTATTTACTGAAGTATCCCTGTCCAACGGTCTGTAACCTTGCTGGAGGGTTAGGATAGGGGATACCCTCTCGTTAGAGGGTTTCAGGTACTACGAAAATCCTAGAAGCGGACCACTGTGGGGTACGTCTTTGGAGAGTGCGACTTTCCTCGCACATTAAAAGACTTATTTTGTAAATTTCAAAAGATAAGAAAAAGATTGCATCCACTACAAAAGGCTAAATTCTCAATACTCTATAACTTTCCATTTGATTTAAAAATGTGTTCTACTTCCACCCCTTTTCCGTTATTTGTTTGTTAAATTGTTCTCGTCCTGAATACAGGTGAAAATAATGCTCGCTGGAAATCCAAACATCCTGTACGACGGATGTTATATCTGTTGATTTAAAACTAACCCTTCGGCATTACATTCAGAAGCTGTTTAAACTTATGATAAAGTTTCATGCAATTTTCATTTGGGAATGGATTTGGCACAGACAATAGGCACAAAGACACTAAAAGCGCAACTAATTAAAAAAACCTTAGTTACAAAGCCTTGGCTAACTAAAAACTCACAAAATACCAAACAACGAACATCCAAAACGTACAACAAAAAATACAAATAAGTAAATAATAAGCTACGAAAGCCTCGTTTGTTACATACATTACAAAAGAAAGATAAAATGGATATACATTGGAATATAAATACAGGAAGTCCAATTTTTTTGTAGCTTTTGTGTGTATTTATTTCAAAATTTTCCATCTTATCTGTATACTGGTATTATATGACAATCTCTAGCATTCTTTTTGATAATATAATCATTGAGTTTCATCATCTAAAAGGGACAGTCATTATTTGATTGCCCCCGATAGCCTTTTGTTACTACCATAATCGCACCTAAGGTAGGAAATCACATATACATAGCAGATCATTACAGCTGAAAATGCAGTACCGTGATACATATTTCAATTATTGAAATAGTTTCTGAACAGAGGCCTTCTTTAACTAAATGTCAGTAACAAAGCGATATTCTATTACTTATAATTCATGATACCATTGGTTTTTTTAAATGCTTTATCTGAAAATAAACATGATCTTGACGATCATAGTAAGTTTCTTTCTAAATGGTAAAGATATATATTTTTCCGCGTTTCGTAGATAATTAAACCATGGCAAACAAGTATGCTAATTATGCGGGTGCGAATTCATCCGGCTTCGGAGTTGATATTGTATAAAAATATTAGTACAAACTATTTAGACCACTGGGATATAATTTAATTCGCAAAACACTAGTTTAAAAAATGCATATAAGCTACCAAAGCTGTAAAATTAATTATGCCAGACGCGCGTTTCGTCCAGTGGCGTCCAAAAAACGTCTTCATAATTGTAATAATTGAGAAGTTGCTGAGCTTGTTTCATTAAAATTAACGAAAGACATTTAAGACATTTAAGAGTTTAAGAGAAAATGTGCAAAATTGGTACATAATAGACTGATAAATAATAAATGTTCTTGGTTTTATTTCTATTTGTGAACGATAAACTTATGTTTTGACGATTAATGCGATAAATATTATCACGTGTGGTATTTAAGTAATCGTTTTCTCTAGTCTTGTAATAAACTGGAAAATACCGTTAACACTGTATTATTATGTTGCATCTAAGTATACAAAACAAATTAATTCTCCTTTGCAATCAAATTCACAACTTTATTACAAAAAGTACAATGTTTTTTCTCCAAAAATTAAAGACTTATTTATTGAGAATCAATCTGGACGCCCCAATGTAGATAGTACAAACAAGAGTAGTCAATGAAACGTTTTTGATTTTTTTGTTATTTTTATTTAAATTTAAATAAACAGGAAAGCTTTTGTCAATTCCCAAACAATATATATGTCTATTGATTCTTTACTTAAAACTGCTTTACAGTTTGATACAAAATCAATTTAAGTTTAAAACGGTAGTGTGTGTCTTAGCTGGGGGTCAATCACCTGAAAAAAGAGATCGGATATCTATAAGTGAAAATGTGCGGTTCAAGTACGTTATTGAGTTCTATTCTGTTAACATTCTGGCTGCATAAAAAATAAGTGCCACAAAATACGCCCGTCACCAAAACTTTGGTAAATGTCTACAAAGTTTGACAGAAGTATGTACATGTATTAAGTTGCAGGAATCCTTATAACCCAAATGAATTTGGTAATCAGTCAATTTAATAGCAACGAATTATGGGATATTTGTAAAGGCTTCAACTAGATCACAGGGAGCATAAACACCACTATAATGGATTTGATAACCAGCCACAATAATATTAAGTTATAGGGAAATTAAATCATTTGAATACTTATTTTATCATAATGAACTTGATATAACCAGCCAATTTAATACCTTAGACACCAACGATTGCACATTCGTGAAGATCAGCGAACTACTATTTCAAAGTGTGCAGAGACCAATTTGAATTTCGTTTAGTAAAATTAAGAGTCATATAGATATGCGCATAAAGATTTTCCCCAAGTTTCATGAAGATCGGACGACAACTGTTTGATTTAAAGAGCGGACAATGTGACTTTGCCATTTTTATAAAGGGCTATAACTCTGAAGTGGCTGAAGTGATTTGGCTGGGTATCGAACTTGGCTTAACTATTATGCCTATAAACATTTTCCTTAAGCTTCATGAAGATCGTACAAAAACTGTTTGAGTTAGAGAGCGAACATCCGCCAGTCCGCCATTGGTGTTCCCGTAATAAGAACCCGTCTTCGATGGTCGTATAAAAGTTAGGTCTAAATTTATTTTTCGGGATTAGTTAAGGATAGTTAAGTCGCGCACAACAATATTATTCTTATTACTATCATTGTTATTTTAATATTTGTTAATTGTTTCATATTTTTTACATCATTAATTCGTCCAAAATTGGGAAACAATTTTTTGAGGTCTTATTTGAACGAAATTTAGTGTTTAGGTACCTTTTAGTGTTTCGAATGCAACACTACCGTCAGAATTCGCGTCAAATTTTAACCTTTGTCCGATTTCACCAAACTTGTGTTTGTAGGAAGCTTATTTGTCCGCAGTAGAACACTTCATTTTTTTAATGTTTTGGGCGACTTGTGTGTTGGCATCCCAACACACTTATTACTTGTGTTTACATGCCATTATAATATACAGAGTAAATACCATATATTCAAGTTAATTGTATTGGCGTAAAACACATACATAGTTATACTCGGGCTACCTCTTTTTATTGCTAATAACTGTTTTTGCTTCTGCAAATGTGTTCGGCATTCCTAACATTGTCACTTAGTAACCAAATATTGTGTTTTTGACATTTTTTACTTCGAAGCCTATAATCTGAGAAAACCAGAATAAAACATAATAGTTTCTAAGCTTTATTCATTCATTTGATTTTTATTTGAAAGACTGTTTTCTACTTAACGTATGTCTTCTTGTCTACATGCGCATGGTAGTAAGCATTCTTCATCTTGAACGTAATTTGATGACGCTTTAAGTATGTATTTAACAATTATACATAAAATTAACAGTTTGGGAAAACGAGAAATCCTCATTTATGATTTTATATTCATATTTTAACGTCAGTTAACAAAATATTTTAAATACAGAAATGCTTCTAAACGGGACATTATATAATATAAATAGTTGTATCAATGTAATGTATATGTGTCTCGTTTACGAATTACCTCGTCACTGTGTGGTAAACATGTACCAAAGATACAGACTTATTATGAACATCAAACGCAATTTGTAGAATCATTACATTAGATGTCATGTTATCTTCTAAGATAATATTACATCTAATGTAACGTTACGAGTCTTTGAACATACCACTAGAAGCTAATTTTTGAAATTTAGTTTATATATTGAATCAGTTCTACATTTTGTGTAGGTTTCCAAGGATTGATTACAAAAAAGTATTACATTTACATTAGAACGTTTTATTTTTATTTCAATGTTTGGATTTCTTTTAATTAAAACAAACATTAAAGTACATGGAGACTTTTAAATATTTAAAAAATAGTTATTTAAAACTTTACAATTATAATTATTAAGACAATATATAACATTCAACTTTTTGCATACATTTCAGTTTTTAAATTTAAATCATTTGATTTTAAAGTTTAGATAGAGCTGTTGCAATACCTTCTTGTCTTTTTTCCTTCTGTTATTGGTAATTGTTGTGATAATCGTTTACTTCAAAGCCACTGAGACAATTAGCACTAAGCATAATATGATGTATCAGACCCATTACTAAAACTGTAACCATATCTAACTACCGCAGCACACATCACTTATTGATTCTTTTGTTTAGATGTTATCGATATCGACTTAAAAATATTTAATATAAAATACTTGGCTATACAATTTCTTTGCAAATAATTGCAATAAGTATTAAAATATTTATTGATATATAAACTATGTGTTTTAAATGTCACAAAGAACATGTCTTGGTTTTTGAAACCCATGTAAAAATAGTTTTCTTGTCATAACGAAAGGAATCGATTTTTTGAGATTTTTGATATAAATTATCAAAGACTGCCCTGGAAACTAATTGTTTAATGCAAAAAAAAACAATTCAAGGGGTCATTGCTTTGACAAAGATTTACATAGTTTCTGCAGATATCATTTATCAGATCACATCTGGAAGCTTCAGTAAAAATGACTAATTTTATTCAGTATGTCGATAATAAAAAAAAAATCAAATTTTATACAATACCAAAATAATTATAAACTATGTAAGAATTTCGTATTGAAGTCTTAATAATTTTATTATATTTGATCCATTCTTAACATCTTTAAAACATATATTCGAGGGGTTTTTTGCTAAAACACCCTTTACCGAATTTTATGGATTGTTCTTGTCGCTGACTATAGCTTGTGCTTTGTTTCGTTGAGTTTTTATTGTGTGCCATGGATTTGTATTAGTGTTTTAGGCTGCGATATTTATTGGCTACTATGGTATTTCTTACTTCCCTAAGTGTCTATAATTACGAAACACAGAAAGATCTCTGGTATTCTGGAATATGTCAGAGTTTTAAAAAAGGAAAAATTACAATAATGTAATTGGAAAAACATATCTATTTGTACGTGATTGTTTACCATAGTGGAAATAAATTCACAACTGTCATTTAGAAACCTGTTTAAAATATTTGAATACATAATCACAAAACGAGTACACAATGATACAAGTTATATTATTATCATTTATCAAAACATATTTTTTACTGAAGGTGAAAGATCACGATTAATATGTGTCCTTTAGTAGTTTTTTCGGTGATCGCGTGTTAAAGAAACTTAAACATTTTAACTTCAAATCCATTATACCCTAGGTACTAAAGCTTAGAATATTTCGGGATTTCCTTGTTCGATTTGAACCAGTATTAAAGTCAGTGTCTAATTAGCTTTCTGTATTGCATGTGCTATGTAATGTTTGTAGTCTATAAGAAAGTCAGAATTCAGTATTACTTTGCAACAACTAAATGTTTATAGACCAAGTATCAGCCGTTACTAAGATTTGGTGGATCAGTACGAAATGTTCTTGCCCCAACGCAGTAAAGATTTGTTTTGTTTATAGATAATTCACAAGTCCAGTGTTCTTAGCAACAAATGTGATGCTTACCCTGTCTACGAACTTGATCTCACGTTTTCCATCTGCTGTTATACTCTTTAGATAAGATCATGGCTTTTTCTTGAGAATTTCTTGGTGGCATTGTACCATTTTGCCTTTATACCAGGATAGTGTCTCTGTAAAGTCATATTAATAAATAGCTTAATATGTGTTCTTAAAGATAGATTTGTAGTAATTTTTGCAATGACTGAAAATATTGGTAAACGGAATATCCTTGCAAAACCTTCATTCTATGCTGTATAAATAAAGTAAATTGCAGACAATATTCGTTTCTGTGATTACAATTATTGAGACTTTAAAGTTTATTTTGGCTACAAAGAAAATATGTTGACAGTGTTGCTCTGTTACATGTGTACATCGGAATTTACTAAGGGCAATTTTGACGCAGTTACATCTGTACTATTACACTAGTCCAAGATCAGTATCATTAACAATTTTTGTTGTTGTAAATTTAACTGAAACAAATGATCCGTTAAATGAATTTGAAGAACTACATACAAAATATATCTAACTGTTTTACAAAAAACTTGTAACACGAAAGTACTAAATACGACAAAACTATGATTGATTGATTGATTAATGGTGTTTAACGCCCGAGCAGCAATATTTCAGCTATATTCAGGCGAACAAAACTATGAATATTCTTCGTGTCCTGTTTAAGCATCCAGGTCAAACATTAAGTAGGTTAAGGACATGATTCACTCGTTTTAGAGAATTAAACGAATATTTTGTCAAGATACGTCCTCAAACATCATTTTTATTGGAATTTAAGTATCAGTAGTCATATTAATGCAATATTTAAAAGTCAACATGTTTTAATAGGACACATGTGTTGAGACTGTCACGTGCCAATGTTTCAACCAATCATATTTGTGAGAATTGATAATTCTAATACAACTGCGACAAACAAAAATCTAGTGACAGCTTTAATACAAATGGAATGAAATGTGATCGTATGTATTTGCTGTAGATGAGATTCATCAAGCAAACATTTCTGGTAAAGTTTAATTCATCATTTATGATTATGTTAATGTAAATTAAATTTTACTTTGTTATATGTAAAATGAAAAATGCTAATTATTTGCTTATTTCTTTTAGATTAAAAAAATAAGATAGACGGCTTATGTAATGCAGTTTGAAATCACCAATACAACGGATGCAAACAAAACTGTGATTATCAATGACGAGAAACATGGCTTTTATGACTTTGTACATGGACTATATCTTTATGTGATACCATTGATTGTGATCATTGGTGTAATTGGAAATGCGTTATCCTGTAAAGTATTCGTTTGTACAAGCTTTAGTAGACATCCATCAAGTATTTTCTTGGCTTTGCTCAGTGTTTCTGATACTTTCTTTTTGATTGCATTAGTATTTAGCTGGATGGGAACTTTAAAGAATGCCAAGATACACACGGGTGGTCTATGTTTAGTTACTATATATATAACATACATAACCAGTTTTTTATCAGCGTGGTGTGTCGTGTTAATAATGCTAGATAGGTTTATTATTATATGTTTTCCACTGAGGCGACCAAGGATTTGTTCCAACAAAATGGCAAAATGCATGGGAATAGCAGTAACTGTATTTTCTGTTGTTATATATAGTCATTGTTTTGTAACTATCGAAGTCATTCCAGAGTCTGGATGTCAGGTGCGACAACAATATATCACTTCATTGGCTATGATAACTTATATAGATACTGCAATTACTTTTATAATACCGTTTATTGCTATTTTCGTCCTAAACATTTATGTTATAGTAATCATACGAAAATTTAATTTTAAACATGCTAAACCGCAGGCCATCAAATACTATCCGCCTAATTGTAACGTTCTGTCTGTTGCTCAAATGCGTCTGACAATCATGTTAACGATAGTTTCTATAGTATTCTTAGTTCTCAATTTACCAAGTCATGCCATCAGGTTCTATATACTTGTAAACGATTTAATGGCAAACAACGACAATGTCGAGTTGTTTCTTACGCAACAGTTTTGTCAAGTATTATATTATGCTAACTTTGCAATTAATTTTGAGATTTATGCCATTTCAAGTAAAACATTTCGACGATGTTTGAAAGAAAGAGTAAGGTGTATGAGATACCAATAGTTGAAGAATGCACGCTAGTCACACCCCCTGTAGGATAATTAATTTTTAGTAAACCGGCTTATACAGTATATAGGATTACCACCTATAGTAAATTAAATCATGACAGTGATATACATTTTTCTAAATCTATAGTTAATTTATAATAATTTATATTATAATAATCTAGCTTATATATGACCACTTACAATAATTTAAAGCAGAGAGAATTTCTAAATGTCCGTAAAATGATGCTAAAATTATGATTTGCAAAATAATAATCGTGTGACAAGAGTGCCATTTCAGTCTCATTTTTCCGTTATGTTAAAGAGCTTGCATACTACGAAAAAGCAAGACATGATACTCATGTATTTAAGTTTCTCTTTGTACTTAAATATAACCTCACTCGTAAAAAGTCATTTTATATCATTGCTGTAGTATATATACATTTGTAAAAACTTGCCATACACGTGCACACAGTTAGTATCCAATAAAGACGAAAACATTATTTTGAAGGGCCTCTTTTTTCTTTATATCAATTGATAGATTGTCATACAAGAAAGGCTATTTATAGCTTTCCTCTGGAAGACGTGTAGGACTTTACGGAGGATATAATCCCCATTTACATGCATGTCATACAATCTTTATTCATTCCATTCTTTAAGTACATATCAATGGGTATTTTTCTAATTTATATTTATAAATATTGCACATTACAATCACATTTTATATTTGTTTTACTCACACTTTCTAGTAATCTTTATAAAATTGTCTATAGTGTCATTTAAGAAGCAAATTGTTGTCAGTGGTTTTCGAAACAAAAGAACAAAAAGTTGAGGTTTTGTACTATTTTCAGCAACATGTAACCTTTGTTGTCTATATTGTTATTTTTTTTTTGTAAAATAATCATTCAGTACCTTACTGACCAAAACTAAACCAAGTCCAAAAAAAATATCGTAAAGATAATGCATATTTGTTTAGTCAGGTCAAGTAATATTTATTTATAAAGTTGATGAATAAATAAAATTCACATAAGCTGTGATAGTGCTATAAGACGCGACAAAATTGTTTACAACTTGGCCTGATTAGTAATCAGTTTTGAATAATATGCAACAAAATGCTCAACAAGAACAATTTTGTATCGAAACATATTCTCTATAAAAATTATATTTGTAAATGCCGTTTAAACAGTGAATCATGAATTACTTTTAACGTTCGGTTTAACGCTTTTATTTAACGATAAATGTTCACTGAAAGATTAAACTGTTAAGTACTGGTAAGCTCAACAGCTGGATCAAGTTAGCAAACATTTATGAACGAAATAGAAGAATCTAAAGCATGTTGAACCTAAATTCAACCATAATTTAATGTACATGGTGTACGATAGTCTATTTCCCCAATTTTTTAAAATCATTTTATGTGACACTAATAAGTAACGTTTAAATGAAATGTCTATTAAGCTTACTGGATAATCGACTTGTTGTATTTTTTCCAATTATTGTATCTTTACCAATGTTAATAAAAATACACAACAGAAGAAGCTTTGGATGTTATTTTTGTCGTAATAAAGGCCTATTACAGTGCTATACAAAGCGATGAGTTGTCACGGAGTTATTGTCTCCATGCTGTATTTTCTAATGCCCTTTAGTAATATATTGCTCTCTGATGAATGAAGATTTTACAGATCTTGATATTTATTCATATAAAGCATCACATAGTTTACCAGCATTTCAAGCATACCAAACTTTTTTTAATGAAAGACATGTCTTGATAAAAAAATCATCCTATGGTATCATATATAATCTTAAGCTGTTTTCCAGTTATATTAATTGTTTTAGACACTAGCACAAATTTTTCAGCGGCTTCGGTGGCCAATTGGTTAAAGTAGTCTCACTGCGGACAGGGTGTACTCGACTCCAATGTTAATTGACAAGGATTGCCAGTTTTCCTACCGTAGGACGGGGGTTCTCTCCGGGTACTCCGGCTTCCTCCCCAATAAAAACTGGACGCCATGAATTAGCTTTAAAATTGCTGAAAGTGCCGTTAATCATCATTTAAACAAACAAAACAAACATTTTTTATCCTTTAAGTATAAAGACGTTTCGGAGAAATTTCCTTAGCGTTTGCTTGGAAACGCATACTTGGAAGCCATAAATCTGCTGAATATTCTTCATCATAGAACAGGAAAGGCTCAAACTCCATATACTCAACGATTCCAATTATATCCCCCACTACTGTACCTAAACTTCACTCTTAAATCAACCTTTTCATCAACCAATGTATGTTACAGATTTTTATTTTTCTGGGGCCATACTTCGATGGTTTCCAGTGATCGACCCACATACCTGCCCAAGGTGGCGTTTCGGGGAGGCTTATCGTTAGTGGTTGTAAGTTCATAATACAGAAAGCCTGGTCGTAGACCGTAGTGGGTGACGTGTTTAGAGAGTGTCAACAATCGTTACACTAAAAAGACCTTTTTGTAGATTTCAAAAATGAGTATGATCATTTTAGCCGTTACAAAAGGCTTATTTTCTGCACCTACCCAATACTCTATACTTTTTTGAGGCAGTCCAAATTTTGGCCCTTTCGTTATTCTTCTTGATTTTTAATTTGATCATCTGTATATAGTTAAAATATTGCTTGCTGGACGTTGTACAGTATTCCAACAACACCTTTATGAAGTAATAAACACTATAGTGAACTAGGATGCAGTTACTAAAACCTATGTATCAGTAACTTTGGGATCTTCCTAGTATTTTTTCTTTGTAATGCTGATTGTATTTATTCCAATCTCGCATATTAGTTAGTTCCAACCATGAAAATAATACACTATATACTTGAATGTTTTAATATTTAAAAAAAATTATTTACACAAGTACATCAAAATAAGATTTCAAAACACTTATATTACGTTCATGCTTACGTCATATATTATATTCCTGATATTTTCGTCTGATAAAGTTTAACATGATACAGCTTATTTTTTAGTGATTAGCTCAATACTTCTTTATATGATCGCGTGTAATAGAAAATTTAACATTTTTACTTCAAAAATCCATTAAAGGTAACTATGTAACTGTGTTTTCATGCAAAGCGTATATCGTTTCCGGATTTCCGTGTTCAAATATTGTTTAAAGCCTTTATTGTCTAAGTTTCTTCCGGTGATATGTATATTTTTAATGGTCTTGAAGAAAGGTCAGACTTAGATATTACTTTGAAACAGAGCACACCGTTTTACAAGAAACGCATTCTACATGTACTGACACACACTAATAAAGTTCACCACCATGAAATAGCTCGTTAAACCTTTTTCAACAGAATACATTGTGCCGATTTAGTATATATATGTATAGAAAGACAATTCGCGTTCCGTTCAGTGACTGTCAATATTCAGCGTGATGCTTACGCTAGATTGTAAACAATAACTGTTTAAATAGGGATGTCCTGAAATGCATACGTAGCTGAACATATTTCAATGTGTAGGAATACAGAAGGCTCTCATTACATAAAACACGAACTATAACGCACAACTACTACTGAAGTGTCTGGTAAAGTATCAGATAGTATTATTAACCAGTCTACCGGTTAAACGGTGTGTATAATCCGCATTTATGTATTGTCCGCACCCCTTTCTTGGACCAGAAAATTGCGGAAAAATTCTTATATGCATGTACTTGTCCGACTTGTCCGCGCTTCTTAACAAGTTTTTACTTTAATATGTAATTATTTTTTTTAAATATCATTTATGTTTATACTTTTATTAATTTCTAGTGATTGTAGTAAATTAAATTAAAAATATAGCATTCTCATATCGTCTATTTTGATCGTCGTTAAAATGGAAAATCACACATTTCGTAACCAAAACAATTTGTCAACTTTGATTCATCTAACCAAATAAAGAAAACAAAAGATAACACATTTTATTTTAATCCATGAATGATTGCAATCAACATAGATCTTCAAACAATTGAGGTTACATATCGACGCCATTTGCATTTTACGCAATACAGGTTACACATCTACTATTTTCGTATATGTTTTATTTTTTTTTCGTCCTATAGAATTAATATAATATTACTAAAAATAATTTAGGTAAAAATTAATATCATAACAACGTATACATATGGAAGTTGTAAAAGAATAATGTTAGAATAGTACGAAAATACGCGTATGACACTACAACAAAATGGCGACCGCCATTGATTGACAACAATCAACGGGACAAAAAAAAACGATAGAGTCTGTATTTATGTATAATCCGCACAATTCCTTTCCAACTAAAGTTAAAAGAAAAAACTGCGGACAATACGACCCTAATTACGATATGCCAAACTTTTATGAAAAATATATTCAATGAATGCAAACAAAAAGTATAACACATAATATGAAAAGTGTAATTCCATCCGGAATGTGTAGTTTTTTAAAATTTAAATCTTATGATACTATAAATTACGATGACCTGAACTTTGCTTCACTTAAACGAACTGCAAATCTAGATACAAATATCTGCTTGAGGCATTACCAGAAGGACCAACTGTGCTCCCCTCTTTCTTGCTAACTTGTTCTGCTATAAGTACGATAAGAATTTAGATATGATCATTGATTTGTGCTGTATGTAGTCACCGCTGTTCCGCCTTCTGGATTATGACTACCGCTGATATGACTAATAACCGCATGTTAACGACGGATGTCACGCGTGGAGCGACAGTTGCTTACTCTTCAAGGAATCCTGAGTTTTCCCTGGTTGTACTGAGCTTCGTGTTACTGAAATTTTGGTTTTGAGTTCTTAGTATGTTAATTTTGATGTTGTCACCTCTTTTGTTTAACTATGGTTTTGTAAATCCTGGAATTATCTCTTCGTGAAAAATCCTAGGTATCTTCGATTCTTTTTTCTCATATCTAAAAAGGTCATTAACAATAAACTGGTTTGCATCTTATTGAAAAAAACTAGCATAGACGTAGTCTTTTTCAAGTTTTAATTCATTTGAGGCTGTCTTTTCTTATACAAACATTATATTGAGTTATTCTACAACGAGCTCGGGTAATACTCATTAATAGAGCTGCTAACAAAAATTAATGTTTGTTGAAAAGCCTTTTATAAACTGTAATGCAAGTTATCGCGAAACAATGTAGTACTACAACCGGTAATATTTGCCTTTATAAATTTCAAATTTGTCTTTTATATTTTGTCATTTAAAATCTAAATAAAAATCATATTCCATTCAATAATTCGGTCATTTAGTTATTTGAAGAATCAGAAAAAAAATAATTATCAGGAAGAAAATTATGTTACAAGGATTTAAGGAACATGTAAAGTTGTATTATTAATATTGTATTACCGACGGCAAACATTCTGAAAAGACTGTTATTTGAGTCCCCGTATGGCAATTAAGAATGTATAAGGTTAATGAGGTCTCAGTAGCCGAATTTCTTGGTCGTTAGTCACGTTTTCGACAAAAACTGATCAAGGGCATTTCAACTCAGACACTGTGTAATGGGCACCATGAGACATTTTTTTATTAAGCATTGAAACATTTGCATTTTATCGGTTCTAAATATCTGATAAAAATAGTTTTGCAAGCATTCCGGCATTGCTTTTTGTCTATGTCACTCGGACTGAATTTATCTCCAATTCCATATCTATGCACACAATATTACAGAATGCTGATATTACCCAACAACAAAGTTTATGTGTTGATTCCTATCACATGCTTTTCAGCAGCACTCAAATTTTAAAGTAATGTCAGGGTTTTTCGTGTTAATCTTGTGATGTTTACCAAACATAATTTTGATATTTCGGGTAAAGATCGCTTTAATAATAGTTTATAAACAGTATAAAAAATCATGAAAACATTTTTCCAAAGTCTTTTTTAATTTATTTATCAAAACACCATTTGTTATTGAAATTGTATATACACGTAGGATGTTCGAGAAATGACAATATGATTAACTTACTGTTGTCATTGTGGTTATCCTCACGTACAAGTATCAGGTTTCGGTATTTCATTTGTGTGATTTAATTTTATCTTCACAAGTTTTTTTATTAGGGTCAAAGTATCTTGTTTTGCAATTTATAAGAAAATAACATTATACTTGGTTGTTTATTTTCAAATTTCAATTCATTTGAAAGTGTCATTGGTTGCGAATTTCAGTTTCTTCCTTTTTATGTACTCTAAACTAGATCATTTGTCTTTGTTGTTGGACATTATAGAGTTTGAAATACGTTTTGGAACATTATACAAGTATGCAGAAAAATCAAAAGATGCAGAAACGTCATGAAAATAATAAAATTCCTAAAACGCAAAGATTATACTGCACGTAACAGAAACACAAGTACAACGCAACAATCAACAAGCACCTACAATCTGCAACAATGAAAAAGTGTGTGGTGTTATAGAGGATTAACATATACTGCGTCACAAGTGACAATCTTTTTGTTACTTATAGTCTAAATCAGTATCTTTCAATTAGAGAGAGCGAATAAAATAAGAGACAAGTCAGTTATCCAAAATATTCATCGTATACTTGTTCACGTAGTCGGCCTAAATACATGTAGGGGAGCCCTCAACTTAACTGTCTGATTAATTGATCGATAGTCTTCTTCACATCTAGTGAGCAATATTTCAGCTATATTTAGGACTAATTTGTATTTCAGCTAATAATAAATTGTATAAATACTACAGTTATAAAACTTTTAATTATTTCCTCACTTATTTTTAAGAACATTAATTAAAAGTTTTTAATGAAAGAAATTATTATTTATATTGCAATAAATGTGATATTTATTTTGACATTTTCTCAACATATGGCGGATGTGTTCGACATCCAATTAAACAGAAAACAATTTTACACAAATAATTTGGAAACTAATAGCAATAATGCTTGGTAGCAATAAATCTTTTATATTTTCAATAGAATTTTTTTTTAACGTTTTGATTGAAATCGTTAGTTAAATAAGTTTCTTGCGTAAAATTGAGATTCTTCCAACCAAACTTTCGGTTGCGACAGTATTATAATATTGTTATCTTATGAAATCAGGAAAAAATATATTAATGATCGAGCCGGAAATGAAATTTCAGGGATTGGAAGAACAAATATTGTTTCTATGTTGTCCTTTTAATTAGCGATGACAAGTAATACATATGATACAGTCATACAAATCTCCTTACGCTGACAATCACGTAGTCATATATCGTAAATTACATGGGTTTGTCAACATGTTGCATATAATTTGTAATTGAAGGTAAATAAAAGATTTTAGTGCATATGTGTCTTTTTTCGCAGAAAGTTCGATAGTTTTTCATGTTTAAATATTCATATACTGATCAACGACGTGTAGACGGGTTGTGGGATGTCGTTTGAACTTTTTATTTTACCAGATATGATAACATATCTACCAGATATGTTATCAGTCGTCATTTGAATCAACCATATTTAATTGTCTGAAAAAATCTAAACATTGCAAAACGGTAAGCTAGTTTCGGTTCCAGTCTGTCGCCGTTCTTTGATTTATCATCAACTCTGTATTCTGGAATAGGTATGAAAGTTGAAAAAAAGTTACTCAAATGTTTGGAAATTGTTACTGTAGTATAAATATGTTACATCCAACCAAGCAAACACTGGATAATGTTCCCTTGTTTAAATGTAATTTAGGAATGTTTTTTAGTTTTAGCATGATATATATTACCTGGTTTGTGGTAGTTTACGCTTTATCTAATAGCTAAGCGACCAATATCCAACAACCAACAGAAATTCCGGAATGAAAAATACATTCTGGGATTTTTATATAAATTATGAATAGTTAATTATAGCGAGCATCGTAGATGCGAGCTATCAGAAGAAATATTGTAGACGAGCATTAAAATTATTTTAAAGTAGACAAAAATAATATCGACATCGAAATAATTTTAAATGTTTTAATTTTAAATACACAACAAAAATAGACAATTCTTTGCAATCCCAAAAATCTCTTTATTTTTTAAATATATTTTTGTGACTCACCACCATATAAAAGACGTCACGTCACTACTGGAATGCAGAGGCACTGTTAGGGTACTTTGAAGTAACGTGATGAACCATTAAATATGCGATTCTCGCATTTATGGTGCGCCTATATTCATTTTAAATGCAATATACGTGTAATATATGCAGAATATTGAGATGAACATTTTGACTTTTTCATAATTTCTGTTCTTTATTATCTTTATGATCAACAGAACTATGACCTGAAAGTGAACTTTTATGACATTTAACATACAGTGTTTAGGTGATAGAATTGAAGTCGGAAGATTGTGACCCCGCAAGTGATTAAGAGGCAATTAATTCGACAGTCAATATAATTGACTTATGAAATTATTCTTGTGTATTCTCTTGTCTGAGGACATGTGATTTGTTATTTTAAACTTATAAAAGAGTTAGGGACTTGCAATAATATTTAGTCCTCAATTGACTTTCAAATATCTACAATATCTTTTTGTATGTTATAAATGTTACACTAGCCCATTAAACTGTTGAAGTGACTTCCTGTTTGTCAAACCAAGTTTTCTTGTGGTAGCGGTGGGATTTTTATATAGCATTCATTGTTTTAGAAATTGCAGAAATAGAATTCCAGAATAAATTAGAAATAGTATAAATGTTGGCCCTCGATAAAACTGTCGCGATGTTCGAAATCACAGCATATGACTCCATTGCAGACATCAAGCAAAGAGAGGAGCAGCAGAAAAAAACAAACTTTATTGAGGATTAGAATTCACAATTAGAAGACTCTGAAATTGAAGATACTTTTGTAATGTTGAAAAATGCAATACGCACAAAGAATATTTAAGATTGGAAATAGTATTAAAAAATAAAAGATTACACTGGAAAGAGAAAAAGAGTAGAAATGGACAAATTAGCAGTCCACAAGCTTTAACGTCATATGACTATATCACAAGAGCATCGATTGACCGTTACGGTAAACATCCTAACGAATATCTTTTGGGATTTATGCAACATTAGAAAGAGAACAATGAAACTTGTTGTGGACTAATATCACGAAAAGAACACTGTACAGACAGATGCATAACATGAAAAATCCAACTGTGTTCTTTAAAGAGGAATAATTTCTTATGGCGTTATCTTTATCTCAATCCCACGGGATTCGCCGAAATAAAGTAATTCGTTTGTTGTGAAGGCTGAAGATTACATTCAACCTCCAAAATCCAGTTATTCGGAAGCACCGGGAAAATCACTCCATTATTCCCAGAGAAGGAAATGTTAATTTGCATTCAAGTCGAAGATGAAAAATATGAAATGCTACAAGTGTAGAAATTTGGACATTTTTTGGACAAATGTCCAGGTAGGATTAATCTGGTAATTAAGGATTACTTCATATTTCTTCTGACGTCAATCAGCGATGAGTGGAGGTTGTAAAAACACGGTTGCTTCGATGACTATTGTGTGAACATTTAGTGAATTTAAGTCGAGTACTGGGTAACAGGACAACTCTGATCTTGACAACTTGGGCCGTTGTGTTACCAGAATGCACATGTACTATTTGTTCAATACAACTGGATAGATACTTAAATATACTATAATTAAAAATGAAAAAATGCTTCCACGTTAAAAACTTTATTAAAAAGTTTCATCGAAACTATCCAAAGATAAGACAATCCTAGCAAAGATGGCTATAACTCTGCAAGTATTTTCGCAAGATGTGCAGAATTATACATATGTGACGAATTTATTTATTTATAGATATTTTTATAACGTTAACCACTTGGCTTGTAGAAAATAGGACAATCGAACCGCATATATTTCGGTGACTACTGTGATTACAATACGATAGTCCTTTTAGAATATTTATAAATTTTTGTAGTTACAAATGAAATTGTTCTACTCGAATATATTTTAATAATTAAAAAGGGAACCTGAACCGCATATGACAGAAACTTTTTCCAATAGACCCATACAAATCATTTGTGATGCACTATTCTGCACAGACGTTTTACGTCAACGACAGGCGTCACCAATTTTGATGGAATCTTGTCGATCATCAAGGCACCATTCTACCAATTATTAACTATTGTATTGTGTAATGGCTGGCAAGGCCAAGAAAGACTACAAAAAAAGTGTTTCGGGCTGTTCTAGACCTACTACTAGTTAATCCAGATGTACACTCATTTATTTTTTACTCTGAAAGTGATTTATGGTGTGCCTGGCAGAGTGCTTTCGTCCCCCCAAGTCCAAGACGTAGGTCTTCAGATATCAGCAAAGACGACTATAAAAGTTCCTCGACAGATTCTCAAACTGCCGTTACTGCCACAACCACACATACCTGATACCTTGATCAAATTTCAAGAAAATGCTACATCAAAACAACTTCCTGTTTCAGGACACTTGGGTTGACAGTACTGTATGGCCTGTTTCCTAATGGAACTTTTTTGGCAGAAATGTATGTACCAACAACGACGTTTAAAGCTGGCATCACTGAATTAATCGTTATGCACAGAAAGGGAACCTTCATTTTACCTTTCGCTGGAACATTTGTATCGAGAGGCGTCCAGGTAACCTCTTCAGCTAAAACTAATAATTCAGGAAAAGTTGTGTCGCTACCAAAGAAAAAATGCATAAGATGTACAGGCCAAGATCTTCGAATTATGAGACGATTATTCTAACAATAAGATCTCCACCAGCAAAACATATATTTATTTTAAAGTATTTTGTGGCAGAACATGAAAATAATATATTTATCATTTGCAAAAAATCTAGCACAATAGACGCTATAAATAGAAGGTTTACATAATTTTGTTGTACTTAATGAAAAACAATATATTGGTTAAAACCAAATTTTGATCACTACACCCCAAATTGACATCTTACATAAATTGCAATACTTGGCCATATACACTTCCACATTTCTTTAACTATATGTTGACGCGTTTTTTTGCCTTGTTTCGTCATTTTTGCTGATACATAGAAAATTTCACGAAATCAACAACCTTTAGTATTGTCAACTGCTGTACAGTTAATGAAATAAACATCTGTTTACAAAAAAAAACTATTATTATATGACCGCAAATTATAGGACCACTTAGGCCGTATATGAATAATACGGACCAACCTGTCTTATAAGGGTCCGATTGTCTGGCATTCGTGTCGTGGACTGACAGAAAACACCTCAGTATACAGCTATCTCTTTGTCGTGTGAGGCTAAGCTAGCCGTTATTAATATTTACATTCCATACTTAAGTGGTCATGCACAGGTCGGTTTAGTCCCGGACCTTACGGCAGATAACTGTTTGGTGTAGATGACATGAATCGCGGTCACAAAGGCTCAAGCACTTAACAATAAGAGATGTGATGAGGAATCACAGGCTAAGAAGCTGTACAGTGAAGTTATACCTCGGGATTCGTTATGATTTTGTTATGACATTAGGCCAGAGGGTAACATTGTCCTTGAAACTGCAGAAGTTCCAAATAATCCGGAGACAAACGAGGATATGATCAGTTCAGATAATATAAGCATAGTGAATGCTGAAGTGTTGTCAACGATGCAGAGGAAGAATACGTCATTACAGAACTGTAATGAAGAGGCATAGTGTCATCGAGATAGTATTAAGAAGCTACCGAAACTTTTCACTCGGAAAATAAAATTATGAAAGAAGTGGACATCAAACGACAAAAGTAAAATATGGAAATATGGAATCAGGTTGTACTCCCAGAGTAATTGAGTAATACTGTAAAGATGTTGGCACGTGATCAACGCCTTGCGGGTCATCTAGGTGTTGAAAAGATAAAGGAACGCATCTTGAAATCGTTTTACTGACTAGGAATGTTTCAAAATGATATTAAATGTTACAAATATTATTTGCAAACCATTTACTAAGATATCCATGGGTATTGTTGGTCTGTTGCACAGAACAAAATTTGGAAATCGATTTCTTCTGACAATAGTGGAATATGCTACAAGATATACATGTGCGTTTGCGTTGCTCAGTTGTGATGCTGAAATGTGGCAAATGTACTAAAATAAATATTGATCCGAGAAGGAATACCAAGAACAAGTTTAACCGACCAAGACACACATTTTAAAAAAGTTAACTTCTATAGCAGTTGTATGATTTTCTAAAACCAGGGGTGTAACTACATCGATGTACCATCCTGAGCAACATGGAAAAATAAAAAAAATTTTAATGGGACACTGAAGTCCATTCTGAAAAAACTGCATGGAACAAGATGTGGACTGGGACGTCATGTTGCTGTATTTACGGGTTGCATATAGAGAAGTGCCCTATGAGGAAACAGGATATGCTCTATTTAAAGTACGATATATGGGTTGTCAGTTTGTGGGCCAACAGTAATCCTTAGAATATTATGGTAAGTGTTTGTGAGGTAAATCAATCGGTAGTAAAGCTGAGAAATTGTTTTTTTTAATTAACTGGCATGGTTAAAAACAAAAGAAAAGGTCAAAATGCGGTATGACTGGGCGGCAGTAGAGAGACAGTTTAGTCTATGTGATAAAGTGCTCATAATTCTACCGTCTCACATCCACGAATTGTCAAATCAAAGCAAAGGGTCCTTTCCAGTCATTGAGCGAGTATTAAATTGATTAACTTAGTGATTACGACGACACTGCGAGGTAAGGAAGCTTATAAGTGCAACCAATATCGTTAGCTCGTAACTTGCCACTACATTCTAGTAATTTTCATTCATTATACAGCAAAAAATTTTCTATTGAATCCGCGAAACGAACATATTTATACATTTGTTAAACAAAATAATAGCTCCTGATTTATTTTCTCTCTTTTTCCTTGTCTAATGAGAAAAGAAAAATAAAGTAAACTGGATTATCTAGTTTTAGTCGGAATCTGTTATGTGTCGTCTTTTTATTGTTTGGAAAGAACATTTATGATTTTGTCAGTACATTTACTTGAAGTATAACTATAACAATGGGAAACTTTAGTTATTTTTTAGAAATAATCAGCCTTTATACTTCAGGTTCATGTTTTCTGGGAGTGAAATATTTAATATATTATTAAGGCAACGACACAATAAGGTACGTAAGCCCGTAAATGTTGCATATATTTATTTTATGTCGTGATTGACATAATTACTACTTCGTATCTATCTAATAATTACATCGCTTTACCGTACTTTCGAAATAGTATTATGTAATAACAATGAGCTATCGCATAATAACCACATAGTTTTCTGGTAATTACAACTGTTTTATAGTAAATAAGGCTTATTCTTCTTTATTATAACTGAGGTATCTCGTTGTCTTCATAATTATTACTAAGTTGTCTTGTACTTACATCTTACTAATCTCGTAGTTGCGACATTGATATGATTCAATATCCCGAACCGAGGTCATATACGCTCTGTTCCATACTCCGTAGCACTACCCTAAAGATATCAGCTCTGCCACACAAGCCTAAGCTTTCCCCAAAACTTTGCCCACTAATCGGGTCAAATGGTAATACATACACAATATAGTTTTGCACACAATTTTTTTAAACTTTTTAAACTATAATTAAGCGAAATTTAAATTTGATTTTAAAAGGTAAATTAAGCTTTTACAAGATAATTCCGAAATAGCAGAAAAATAATCTCGAAATAAGCATTTATGTATGTGTATGTAGATAACACATATCAGTGTATCCAATAAGAATAAAATACTATTTAAAATGTGAAATAAAATTGATCAACTAGAGGATAAAACAGCAATAAATATGGGACGAGATAATCCCCTGTGTGACAGAGGTGAATTCTGACGTAGGAAGAATTGTAATCTCTATTTTGATATTGATTGCGACATGCTATTTTATAAAGAAGAAGCCGTTTTGTGAAACAATATGCTCTTTATCATGTGTGCTTCTATATTACTTGTATTTTAACAGAAATAATGCGACCCTGCGTTAAAGATTATGAATTCAAACGCCCTTTTGAATCTTTAAAATATTATATTTCCTAATTGACATGAAGGAACAAATATATAGCACATAATGAAGCAATACGGATCAATCACACATAGGAAACCGTTACTATGAACGTTATGTGGTTATTATGCGATAGCTCATCGTTATTGCGGAATACTATGTCGTAAGTACGATAAAGCGACGTAATTATTTGATACCGATAAGCCTGAATAAATTGTTGCTGTCAGTTAAGAGGCACTTAAAATATAGACAGAGAATCTTTATCATGCACATCCTTACACTAACCAGACAACATACTAAAAACTATTTGTCTCACCTGTCCGTCACCTATAAACCACACCTTCGTCTTTTTTAAGAATTATATTCCTACATCTTGATAACAGAATAAGATCATTTGATTTTTTAACAGTATACGACAAATTGTGGAATTCTCTTATCCTCCTGTATGATTTGTAGAATAATAATGAGTCTGTAATGCATGTTAAGTGCTTCAGCCATTCATATATCTTAATTTTATAGGTTTTTAAAGAAATTCACCACCATGTTTTAAGTAAGGGATTTAGAGATTATTTCTATTGAACAGGAACAATATAGAAACTAGTGCTGATTGCGATTGCAAGTCACAATAAAGTCCAATACTGTCTACAAAAAAGTCGGTCACATGGCATGCTTGATTTTTGCATCAAAACTACCTACATATCAATCTTTGTTGGTTGATTGATCGGTTTGATGTTTGCTTTACGTCCTGCAAATATTATGTATTACCTCCTCTGGATTTTTACAAACATTTGACTGAGTTATTGTGTGAGAATTGCCATCTCTCCTTTAGCATAAAGTGAGTAATAGAGCTTAGTTTGACAAATGATTTAGGTGACATTAATAAATGTGTCGGGATACATGCAACCCATACTGATAATGTCCAATTGTTATGGCTTTTCGTCTTTTGAATTTTCATGTGTGGGTCTTCTAAACACCAAGGTGCAGAAAAGCGTCGTTGAATATTCTCTTTGTATTCATTTATTTGTACCTGGTAGCTTTAGATAATAGATAAGAGGCAGATAAATGATTTAAATCAGTTTAACTAGTTCACACATTAGTTTACTATTAAAGACTTGCTATACAAATTTGATAAATTAAAACCTCAAAACTTTAAAGGATACTTATCTTTTTACTGTCCTCCGTGTTTGTAAGAAAGGGATATTTGTTTTCTTTATGCATCAATGTCGACTTCGTCTCGCTCTTATAAGAAACTGATGATCCTTTTCTAACCAGTCAAAAATTATATTTGAAGTTAGTGACATAATAAAAATTAAAATCTCTGTAAAACCTAAAATCGATATGAGCAACTATGATTTTGAATTCATCATAACAAGTTCTTCTTTGAATTTGAATTATTAAGCTTGTGCTAAATTATTAAAACGACAATGTAACTCTTCTCACTGTGCATTTGAACGGTGGTCTTTTAAATGAATTGATCGCGTTTATTCCGTATGTATATCGAGGCAGTATACCTTAGGTATTGTATACAAAATACAAGTAATTTAATAAAACTGAAACTCGACCAGGTGTTGATTACTTGAATTAGCTCACGTTTACATTTAGGAAAATAAAACAAAATGGTTAATTCTCAGAAGGTTGAAGTTTGATTAACGATGAACATGTGAGAGATATTTTTGTGTTTACAATCTTTTGCATTATAAAATGTGATTCATAGTTAACTTAAATAAAAAGTCGGTGAAATGTACTTTAATAGTACAGGTGCCTGCTTTTGCCCTTTGAAACTTTGACATTTATAGTGATCGTAAAAAAAGTAATATGTATTTTTTGTTAACCTTGGTATCTTTGACGACATTTTATGTACCTTAATGATACTTTTGCAACCATTATAAAAATTTATGTCGTTTCCGATTTACCGTGCAGCTTTTCAATTGGCTCTGAAAAAAATGTACTATTTTTCCTTCTTTAAACAAGAAATAAACCAGTGCCTTATGTCGACGTTCAATACCCATAACTGTTTAAGCAATTAGTTTGTTTGACCTGTCATCTTTGGACCTGACAATATTCAACATTGCGTTTATTTGAATCCTATCATATGTTATTTAAAATGGTACTATCTAAAAATAGTTAACCTGACGCAAATTAGGCGATATTTAAGTGTTTCCTCTGGACAAAGACGTCATTGCAATAATCGATAACAAGCTTGTTGGTCGTGTGTAATCAAAAAAGATGTAGTTACACAAAAAAAAAGATTGCAAAGTTTTCAAAAAGTTTTATTTTATCTGTTTACAACATTCAATAAACAACGTAGATGCCATCGAGGAATTTGTATACAGCTACCATAATTAATACTCTAAGCTTCCATATTTGCTTATTGACAGTAATACAGGCAGAACAAGTCTGCTGTTAATTTCACATCTTCCAAACTTGCGTTAGATTCAAATCGGATGTCATCTTTATTTGTATTTTAAACAGAACAAATGTTTAAATTAAGAAATAGATTATTGCGAGCGGCTCTTTGCGAATTAGAACATGGTTAGACCTTATATTTGTCCTCATTTTATACCTCGCTATAGACCTTATATTTGTCAATATTTTATACCGAGCAATAGTCAGGTATAAAATGAGGACAAATATACAGGTCTGACCAAGTTCTAATTCGCATAGAGCCCAATTGCAAAAATCTATTTCGTTCTAGTATGTCTATATTCTTAAAATTCAAAGCAGCTCTAAGAGGACGCTTTCAACGGTAATACTGTTTTTTTACAATAATAAGATATATCCCAAAAAGTATATTAAAGCAAACAAAAAAGACACATATTTTTATCATTTTATTGAATATACGTAGTCCGAGAATCCTCTGCTGTCCACACAAAAAAAGCGTTGGACGGCAGAGGATTCTCGGACTAAAACGTACATTTTCAACAAAAAATATTCAGAAATCTTAACGAAATTGCCTGTTCCAGTTTGGAATTTTCAGTTGAGCGTAATATAACGTCGGAATTCTAATTAAGACGTCATATTAATTCGAATATAGAATTGTTTAAAAAAAATTATGTATCGGGAGTAGTTGAAATCATTCAGACTAAATATAACTGCTTTATTAACAATAACGATAATTATGGATAACATATAACAAACTGCATTTTTATGTCAGTTTTACATTTACACAAATCACACAGCTTACGAATGTGCGAACTAAACTTATTGTATTTTGACACGGCTTTGTTAACATATCTAAAGCAGGACGTCATATTAGAATAACCGTTAAAAACGGAAAACAGGATCGCCGATAATTTAATATAAATTCTTGTCTACTTCGCTAAATGAATTATGGGACTACACTGGGAGGATTACCAGTTGTCGATCCACAAATTAGCTCACCGCTTCCCTGTAATGGGATACCCTCTCATGGTTTGTTTGTTTGGTTTTTTTTGGGGGGGTGGGGGTGGGGGTGGTAGTCAAGTCATAATACGAAAAGCCTGGCCGCAGACTAGTGTGTCACGTGTTTGGAGAATGCATTGCAGAAGAGTACCTTTTATTATTCTTAAAAGCTGCTGTCAACACAACCATAGTCTTTTCTAGCTGTATGGTTCACAAACCTTTAACGCGGTTCCCGGTAAATATTTTACTAATGTTGTAACGTTAAGACCGAATTCGAAGACGTTAAAACATGTGAACACATTGTAGTTGTTTTCTGCCCTATTGGTCTACACTATTTTCCTAGTTCTCGTCGTGAATATAATTGAAATACAATTCGCCGAACTAAATCAATCAATCAATTGTCTCGAATTATAATGTGCAATTTCCGGTTGTAAAAATGTTAATCTTGATCTCAATGTACTCTGTCAAGCTCATTGTATAGCACATTATAGTCTTTGAGTTGTCTTTAAAGTCTAAATTTTAATCCATTCAGGTCCTACTGTCTCGAACAAAAAATCTAAATCGAAATTTAAAACCCCGTTATAGCAAATAAAAACTTTAAAATGATCGCGTTAATAGTAGTTGAGAAGAAAACACACCTAGATTCTGCAATAATAAACAGGAAAGTGTTGTGATGTATGTTGCGAGTACAGTGTGCAACAAGGAAATTACATAAAAGACAGATATGGTTTCTTTTATTTTCTGAACAGAAGATTAAAACAATAGTCAAGTCAAATCATGAATAAGACACGTAAACAAGTTTCTATAGCTGGGTAAAAAATCAACGGTTAAAAATGTTCTTGACGTCATTGTTTGCGCCAATAATCTAATAAAACTTTAAAAATCAAGTTACATTAAAGAGCAAAAATGCATTTGAAATGTTAGTATTCAAGGTGTAGTATTTGTCGGTACAAACTAGTTTTTGTTATTAAAACCTCACCTACATGTAGTTTTAGAACATCCTGTTTTACGTATAATTATTAGATCTGTTGATTGAAATCACGGCTTAAATGAACGCGTATAAATGATAACACAATACATATACATTACATTTTCAAAATTATTCGTTTTTGTTTTAGAATCATATTCTATCATCTTTCTGTGACTACACTTTCCAATTTGGAAATTGTAAATTTTGAAAAAGATTAGACTCATTGTAGCCGTTACAAAAAGCTAAATTCTCCACCCCTACACAAACTCCACACTTTTCCAGTGGCAGTCAAAATTTTGTTACCAATGTCCCTACTTTTACTGTTGATTTATTGTTTCTTAACTTGCTGTCGTGCTGTTTGCTGGACCTAAAAAACATCCAATCAATCAAATTTATCATGTTTAAAGAAGTCTTTTTCTACATTTCTTCTACAATATCTGAGTACCTTTGTCTTGTTCGTATATTCTAACTTGGCATTTTAGTATGACCGATTGATGTATTGACGATAAACGTTCTCACTTCCTCAAATAACAAGTGAAAACGTTGCAAATATGATTCGATTCATTGTTAAAATAGTGTTCTTGTTATTTCTTCTGTCGATAAACCTAATCTGAATTGGCACAAATTCTAGGGATGGCCGGTACTGTATAAAAATTGAATAGGTAATTGAGGTCACAATTTAAATTGTAACGGAACCATGAGTGAATTTTACTCTTATTTTTTTTCTAAAGAGCTTGATCCTATAATTGTTTATCAAAGGCTATGGTGCTATGTTATACTAGATGAAACCGGTTTGATTTTAAACGAATACTAAAGCTAAACATCGAAAAAGCCTCTTAAAATTTGCATAAATCTCTAATGACTGTTTTTGAATGAATAAATCGAACCAGCGTGGGTTTTGTATTTTTTTTAAGCATAATCTTTCATAAAAAGAAATGTCTTATCTTGTGTGCAGCTACGTTAGAAAGTGTTTGGCTGGCAGTTCAATGTCTAATGTGTTGCATATGTATGACGCACTGATACGGTGTTTATTGTAACAGAAATTTATCATAAAGCGTATTTGATCTATCTGCGTTTCTTATAGTGAACATTGCAATTCTTAATAGAATAGGCACAAACTCATATGCTGGAAAAGCAATGCTAAATTTTCGTAACTGCATTTCAGTTTCTTCAATTAAATTTCTTCCTTTCAAAAACATGTATCTTTTTGTTCTGAAATAACATACAATAGAGTTACAAAAAGTACTTGAAATGATTAGGTGAAGGCCTAATACTGTTAGATAAAGCAGCAGTATAATTAATGATCTTCTTATGCAATTAAACGTTAATTTAGTAAGAGGTAAACATCTACTCACAGCATAAGGATTAGAGAATTTACATTACAAAATCAAGAAATCAATTGCAATTTAAA
Organism: Limnoperna fortunei; assembly: GCA_944474755.1. Taxonomy (NCBI): domain Eukaryota; kingdom Metazoa; phylum Mollusca; class Bivalvia; order Mytilida; family Modiolidae; genus Limnoperna; species Limnoperna fortunei. The sequence goes on from OX104111.1 coordinate 88,084,660, forward strand.
GAATTACTGGAATAATTTGCGCTATAACTTCATGGTGGCAAAGCTGATATTATAAAGAAAAATCTGAATTGAATCACTTCATGTTGAACCGTTCCCGCTTATTGCTTGTGCTACTACTAGTTTGTATCTAGACATAGACATTAAATGTAAATCGTCACCGAAATTGAGTATTTCAATAACAAGACATTACCTTTATAGCAGAAGGTAAAATTAAAGGTCTGGACCAACTTCATTTCTATTTTCTTATACATTTGAGGAACTCGGTTTCATAGAAGTACAAAAATAAGTTGGTGGTTGGCGGGGCGTGGATCACGATTTGTACTCAATTGACTCATTGGTGGCAGACAAATTCGTCATCCAACATGAGCTACATGTTGTGCATTAACAAATCTAACATTTGATTTACATGTCCTTAAGTTTATTCATTCTCAGATTTTGTACCATTAATGACAAAGTAAGTTCTGTCACCAGTTACTTGTATAGTCTTTTTCCTTAGATCAACCATTTTTTGACAAGATGTAAAATGTTTTAATATTGTTGTAAGGCATATTTTATAGTTATTGATTGATTTTGGAAATCCACACAAGTGGTCTTTCTCGTGCAAGGTGCGTGGCACTCTCAAAGCCCGCCACCCATTACTGTCCGCGGCCGGGCTTTTCGTATTATGACCTTTAAACACCCATCCCACCACCACCCCCGAAAACAAGAGGGCCTCTCCTATCCGCCACCAGGAACGCACAAGTCAGCTCTGTGTATTGAAAACTGATGGCCCTTACAGTATAACCGTTTTTTGCAGTTTAGAAAGATATTGGGTATTACACCTGTCAGATTCGTCTATGTAATGATGTTTGTATGAATATAACTTATTTTTGTGTAATTTGGGTATACTGTAAAGAATTAGAGATTGCAATCGTTAACTGGATAGGGATATTCAATCATTAAAAATTGATGTGGATTAAAAACTTCTCCTTTAAGGAAAGCGTAGTGTCTGGATAATTAGCATTGCCATACAAACAATCATGTACATTACCTTTACTTTTTCCATTTGTAGCTACATCTGTCACATTTTTAAGTTATATAGATTATCGTTGTCAATAATTTTGGTGGGAGTGGGTTGGTTTATAAAACATTATTGATGTAATCTACAGGATAAATAATTTATTTCTATTTATGGAAATTTTCAAACTATATATTTTTAAATACATTGTAAGTCAATGGCAGCGTGGTTGTGATCTAGAAGTTCATAAAAAAAACTTCACAAGATCAAACCACTGCTTCGCCAAACAAATTTTACTACTTTTAGATGTCGTAGGGACTAGGTTGTTTTAACACGGTATCATCTTGGACATACCAGAACGACAATTAGTTATATTTTAAACATTGAACCGCGCCCCGAGTGTGTGCTATGTAATAGTTCATACAATATCAAACTATCTTTATGGACTGGACTGACGTGGGTACATTTGGGAACATTTTTATACTTTAATTATCATAGTTTATTTACAAAATTTTGGAAATAGAATCAAATTTAACTGCTAATTGGTTTCCTATAGTACTTGAACATTATACTAAATTTGTTAAATCGGCAATTCAAAATCATTCATGAAAATGGATCATAGATTAATATCCAGGCATGTTCGACCCTTATTCAGGTATAACAAATAATCTTTCAGAAAGCATGAATGTTGTTTTAAAAAGATGTCCAGATGATGTTATAGAATATTTAAAAAAAGAAAAACCTTTATCTTTAGAAAATAATTTGCAAGATGACACGTCTGAAACATCAAAGATTATTAAACAAACAGATGAACATGCCGAAATAACAAATGAATTAGGTGTCAAAAATGATAATCCTTTAATTACGGATGACATAATTGTAGAAAAAACACCTGTGGTTGAACTACCTGTCTTTAATTCTGATTCTAGTCAACAAAGTTTGGCACGGTTTATTGTTGACAATAATTTAATAACATTAGTTCCACAGTAAGGCGCTTTTATTGTTCAAAGCAGAAAAGCTAAATATTGTGTCACTTTATTTCGTGCAAGGCAACATCTATCTGTTTCCATATTTTAGCAGCAAAATTAAGCATAGGTTTACAACCAATTCAAAGGAATAAAATTATTAGTTTAAGAGCAATATCAAAAAATAATAAGAAAAAAATTGATAAAAAGTCAGGTTGAAAACAACCACGTGTTAATGATTATGACATTGAAATTGAACCGGCACCTGCTTCTTTAACAGCTTTAAATACTCCAATCAAAGAAAATTTAATTAAAACACCTTCAACTGTTGGAAGCATTAAATTTACTCCTAAAAAGTTAACAGCAATTTCAACTCCGAAGTCTGAAAGAAAAATAGATTTAAGTGATATAATGGAAGAAAATAAAATTATTATAGAAGATTCGAAGGAAGGTATACCCACTAAACTCCCTGATGAAAAATCGCTTCGCTTCCTGTAAAAAACGTAAAATTGAAGGAAAAAATATAACAGAAAATGAAAATATTGAATTTGTAGAAAACAATTCTCGTGATCAGCAGCAATGGGTAGGTTATTGTATTAAAATAGACAAGTTAACAGTTCATATATTTAACAATAATATTGTGTGTAAAAATAAAAACTAAAATATTTATTATAAACAATAAAACAAAAATTTAAAAAAAATCACTCGACTCGCAGTGCTACCTCCCAGTTGGTTCGAGTGGGGAAACGCCATATACATTATGGTAGGCTAAAGGCACTGCACAGAATCTATTTCATATATAACGTTAATTATAACCCATATGGTAATTTAATTATACAATACCAATCAATTTTACCTGTGTAAACACTGAGAAACCTGTTAAGTTTGATGAATGTTTCCTCGACAAGGATCGCTTCCGGTCAACTTTTACATACTTTGTCGTTGATCAAAATTTAAAAGTTATATATCATTTTATAGCTAATGCTGAGGGGAATACGAGGCCCTATTCAAATTGTGACCGGGTTATGAGGTCTTTTAGATATTATAGTTCAAAGTTGAAAATTCGAACTTTTGCTTTTGCTACCATACTTGCTTCCGGCGGTCTTTTCTATACTTTCCTTTCATTAATTTCTTCTAAACTATACATCATTTTAAAGCTAAATGAATTGCCTGGGCCAAACACTAATAGTTTTTCGACCGGTGTGAAGCATTTAGGAGAAATCTTGGTTCCAATGTGAAAATTTGATGTAGTGACACTCGCACAAATTTCACTTCCGGTCAACTTTTAGGTACTTTATTCAAAATTATTTGCAATATCTCCCAGAGGCACTTTTAATTTTTATTTTATGTCAAGCCGTTACAAAGTTATGAACAAAAATATATGTGTTTTTATACTTCCGGCTTTTCCACTTCCGCGTTTTAGACCCTCCCGTTAGTGATTTACTATTGATCACGTGGTGTGTCAACACTGAGATTTGGATATCACTGCGGCAGGGTGTACTCGATTCCAATATTAATTGATAAGGAATGCCAGTGCTCCTACTGAATGTCGTGATCTTACGGGTAATCTGGCTTTCTGGCCTAATAAAAATTTGGCGTCACAATATAGCTAAAAAATGCAGAAAAAGGCGTTAATCATCATTATAAAACAAGACAAACAAAATCCAAATAAATGAGTTGTCTATCAGCATTGTTACCTTTAAAACTGATTACATTTTTATGTGAACGTATATTCATATGACGGATTAACAAACATGAATTAAGTCGCATGACTGGCATTGTTACATTTTAATACAGCTCGTGACTTCATGTCGTATCAATGTTGTGTATAGAAATGTTTTGTACTGATATCAGCAACAAATTTAGCAAGATATTTGCCGAAGAAACAATTGTAAAAGTTTCATAGCAGTATTCATAGCAGGTAGCAGGGTTCCCAGAGCTTCCCGGTGTGGCGATTAGGGAAGACCCTCTCGTTCAAAGTTTAATCAGTTCATAATATGGACCCGGACCTTAGTGGGTGACGTATTTGGAGAGTTCCACGCTCCTTGCATGATTAAGAGTCATTTTGTGGATTTCGAAAAAAGAATGCTAATTGTAGCTGCCACAAAATGCTAAATTCTAGGACCATAGCCATACTCCATACTGCATACCAAGGAGTCAAAATTGTGCTATGTATGTCCTTTCTCATTTTCCCGTCGATTTATTGTTTGTTAAGTTATTCTCGTACTAAATAGAGCTGAAATACTGCATGCTGGACATACAGCAATCATCCAATCAATCTGAAAATCAGCACTGCCTGTTACAAAGATGTTACTTGTGAAAGATATTGTAACAGATGATGCATTGAGACATAAACTGCAAACATATTTTTTCGTCCCGATATTTCAACCTTGAGAACTTATTGTACCATTCTTATGGAAATTTTTATGACGCTATAGATTTTTGTGATAAAAGCTGGCACATCATTGTATCTTCAGGCTTTTCTTTCCAGACGGTATCAGAACTTTGCCAACAGTGTTTTTCAGAGACCTTTCCATGGTCACTATGCGTTCAATATCAAAATAAGCATTGTGTATGGTTCGATGGCGATTAAGTAAAAACTGTACAGAGAGATTTACTAGAAAACTTTGAAAATCTTGATTATATCTTTTTGGTGGTTTTGGTCTTCAGTACAGAAATGGGAAGGGAAGTACCATACTTTTTAACGATCATAAATAAAAAATTTATTGACATGTTGTTATCGCTTTGTTTACTAGTGACAAAAAGTTTTACATAATTCTACTCGTTTATCAAGCATTTATAATAAATTGATGTGTAATTCAAAATCAACATCATTAAAAGCTTTGTCACCTGGAGAACAAAATATACATATCATATAGTTACGCTTAGTAAGGATCATTTAAAGGCAACGGAGTGTTGGTATTGATACTGGCTAGAAGTTAACGTGTGTTCTGAATTGTATTAATTAACCCAATTGGTTGACATTATTATAGATTTTCGTATTATTAGAGTGTGCATACATATACTCGAAATGCCTAATAGTTTCATGTGGTGAAGTTCGATACATCACAAAAAGAAAAAATGAATTTGGAATATTTTACGAGCCTTTAATCTTAAATGTTAAAAATTATCTTATAAGCTTTCCTGTAGTATATTGTGTTAAATTCTGAATTTGTATTTCCATAACTGTGGGCCATCTAAGTACAAAACGTGACATATAATGGTCAATATATTACGCTGATGAGAAACTTTTTTGAGATTCTTGTGGTTATATTGTATTATTTAAGCAAACAACATGAACAACAGATGATGCGCAGTTGAATGACTGCTAACTATGTCGCGCCCATTACTAAATGTTGATTGCTTAAGAAATAATAATATTATTGACAACAATTTATTATCAAAACTTTATTTCTAATAACGTCAATTAAGCACAAAGCACGGGTGTATGTTTGGTAGCGCGTTATTGAGCCTGTCGTAAGTGGTACGTCAAAATAAAATGTACTTCACTTTCGCTCAGCTGTCTGTTAAAGGTTGTATATAACAGCAGATGATGAATCATCAATGACATTTTATTACATTTTTTGTTGTGTACTTATGTATTTTAACTCTTAATAATGTTAGTTTAAACATATTTTATTTGTTAAGAGCCAACATGGTTTGGGCACGTGAATGAAGTCCTTTCCAAAATAAAATATTCCCGAGAACAATTTGTCTTTCACGTGGCCGCCGAGAGTTGAATATTGATGTAATCGTAAATGAAAGTGATTGTTTGGAACAAAAAGTAACTTATTTAACAGCTCATTATATCCTGATCTAAAATATATACCGAATGTTTTCAACCAAAAGTGACCCGTTTTATCTCAAAATACAACCATGTTACATGTAATAATAATGTACTGTTCGCAGGTGTATTTTCCATGTTTCTTCTCTTTACATTTCTAATATTAAGTTGTTTCATATTATAGTCATTTCCTTGGGGCCTCGGTTGGCGAGTGGTTCAGGTAGTTTAGTATTGATCACGTAGACCAAACTATGTCACATTTTTATTTTATCTTATATCTTGGTTTTTTTTAAATTATTTTCTATATATCGTGTCATGACTATTATTCAAAAATAGCTTTGTACTCATTTTTAATGGAGAAAAACACTAAAATTGGACTCGACAACTAAAAAATGTAAAATCTAATAATTAAACAATGAAGAAAAGTGGGAAACTTGTAGAAATCTCAATAGTTTTGTTTCAACATTGGTTTGAAATGTGGCAATTGCCCCAGTTTTGCATATTTCGCATGAATCTGGTTAAGTGTACCAATTTTTGAGCACAATTACAAATCAAACATGATGATATGATATGCCACAAGTTATCGATGAGGTGCGTCAAGATTTCGATAGTCTGGTTAAGAGACATCTAGATTTAAAAACTCGCACAATGCGCGAAAACTATATTTTCTCGCGCATTCCCATTCGAACCGATAATGAGAGAGAGGAAACTGAAGACGTCATCCGTAACTACATGATAAGCGAAATTAAATTTCTGATTGAACTGAACCCGATTGAATTTCTGTATTTTTTTAAATTGTACAAAAATATAGGCGCTGGATACAATTACTATTCCTCGAGATAGAAATTGGTTGATAAAACTTAATAATTATGGTAGAAAACTGGTATCGTTTTGCGATAATAACGACTTTTTTTATTCAAAACGCTAGTTTCCCTAGAGACAAATTTGCTAAGGCAGCACGCAGAAATAGTATATTATGTTATACGTAAATTTAATATTATACACAAAATGGAACACGTCTAAATTATAGATTTTGTAATGTGTATTCAGATATTCATTGTCTGTTACATTTAAGTTTAAATTAAAAAAGGTTGTCAAACATTGATTTTTTTCAAAACATATTACTTGAAAAACAGAAAAAAACAGCTGTAAAGTACTTTTAAATGAAGATCAAGTGAAAAATTTCACAACATTCTAATTTGAAGTTTTTTAGTTGGGCCAATTTGAAATCATTTTTTATATGTCAACGTAAAAAAAATGTTTTCTGAGATGGACTGTTATCATGCTGAGCTTTTTCTATAGGCTGGTTTGTAATTCAGTAAAATGTTCGCATGAATATTAAAAATAATGCAACTTTGCGGAGTATCATTTAATGTCGCAATAGATGCTTTTTTCCCTCAGGGTACGATAAAAATTTTTGTCAGATTTTAATTTTAAAATCTTTATGATTGATTGATTGTTTGATGTTTTACGTCCATCAAGCAATACTTCAGCTGTATTTAGGACGTTCAATTTTTTTTGAAAATTGAAACATTTGATTTTTGTACTTGAAAAGCTTACTAATAGATGATATACAGCATTGCCCTTTGTCGTGTACAAATTTGTGCTGACGGTCATTGGAATGTATTTGCTGGATCTATATATCTTGTAACGGTCAGTACGAACAGTGTTCAGAGATGGATCACTGTAAAAAATTATTAGGTTTTATAATTCAGACCGTATTCCCTTTTTCTAAGTAATTAACATTGTGTTTCTTTTTATTACACACTAAACTTCTACAGAATAAATACATTAAATTCTTTGCTGGCATCATTAAATGCGCTGCCTATTGGGATTAGATGATATATAGTTGGCACAATTTTGTTTTGAACATTTGTCTACTTACAATAAAAAATATTTGTGAACTAAAATCATTACATCAATGTAATGATAAATTACAGCCAGCCTCGATCATCAAAGGTAATATACTAGCAATTTTCTCAACCAACAATATTGATACAGTAAACATATATACCTGTGCGAAAAAGCATATGAAAAGTTTAGAACAGACCACACAACGCAGTGGGTAGCACTTATTTCTAAACTTGAGGTTTAACAATTGGCCTGGTAATTTTCATATTGAAGCTATACCTATGTTTCTAGTACATTTTCAAAACAACACATTTAAATTATATATTTTTATATTTGTTTAAGCTCTTTTTAGTACAATTTCTAATCTATTAATAGTCATCTTAATTTGTCCCCCGTATGGTCTGGTAATATTAAATCGCTACATCAGAATAAATCAAAGTTAATTTACAAAATAAACATAAATGTTTAAACACAGACCCGAGAGATCGAACGAAAGTATGTCAACCATTCATTAATTTTTGATATATTGCATTAATGTGATGTATTTTATTGGCTCTATGCTAATTTAGTAATCTTGAAATCGGAATGAACCAGGAAGAGTTCCTTAAAAAGGATGTCTGCGGACAGAAAATCTACTTAACCATGGATTCACAATTGCAAGATTTAAGTCATCTGAAAATTTTTACTGTCGCCACCACATTGAACATTACAGAGCATCGTTGTCACAAATGACCGTTGATTTGTTCCGTTTGTCGTTACAGCTTTCCTTCCTTCTTAATAATATCTCTGTAAGAGAACATTTTGTGATAGCATGTGAATATAATGGGAACGGATGCGGCCGACTTTTGTGGTTTTTTTTTTAAATATTATGCTTTATGACAAAGCAAACAATAGTTCATCTGGCCATGTAGACTCAATTTCAAGTGACCTTTTTTTAAATAGTCGAACTATATAGACTCAGTTTCGAGTTGGTTTTCTAAAAGAAGTAACAAATGTAATCATAGGACGTCTTCTGTCAGTATTGGTAGTCATAGTGTGTTTCAAGGTGTGCCATTGTTTAAACATTATGACTATTAATATTATAATGGATGATGCCTAAACTAATGCCTCATCTGTTATCTTCCAATATGGTTATAATTGCAATTAATTCATAGACTGTATTCTAGATTGTATTAAATTCGTTACAGTCTTTGGTTGATTCAGTGTCTAATTATAAATGGAAACGTGGACGTCATATATGATAAAATGTATTATTACATAAGTGTATGATTATGAGGTAGACCAGAATAATTATGTCTATAATGAATATGAAATAGTAGGTGGGACCAAGCTCCTACTGATAAAGATTAAAATCACAAAAATAATGGCCCCTCAACGAAAAAGCAAAAAGCGCATAATTTTTTGTTAAAATGATTCTAATGTTATGTATAAAATAAACCAGATAGGTTGACGAACCTTAGTATATACATAGCAGAGATAGTAAACAATTGACTGCAGACAAAATCTCTTAAATGTTAAAGAATAATTATTGAAAAACAAAGACTCTTTCATTGGCAATCTCTCCTTTTTTCAAAGTTACTGTTTAATACTTTTTATTCGTGAGCTATCGATTTTCGTGGTTTTCGTGGTGGAGGCCTCTGACAACGAAATTAAAATCCAACGAAGAATAAAACCTGATTAACAGATCGGAACTGAATAAACGACCTGAAAAATGTCAAAGATTGCTTATGGCTACTCAACACCTGTAGTCATATTATAAACTTCCTGCTAGGATTGCTTTGATAACAATAAGAAATTGAAAGGACTCAAAGAAATTACAACGACATTGTATGGTTAATTCATCAGACACTTATAAATATCATTTATCTTAACTATGTATCTTTAGTGCATTTCTAAAGATCCAATGTTGAAATACAATCAGATGTTGGGCATATATAAATAGACAATTGTAAATAGAAATTCAAAACGAAACTATATGCACGCATCTGTATAATTGCTTACAGATCTATTCTGATTGTATGAAAATCGTTGTAATTAAAGCTCAGGTCGCACAAAAACATTGTGTATGTAAATGACATGTTCAACCAAAGGTGAAACTCCGTTTTTTAGCGGACGGATCTGGTCTAGAGGTTACAGTACTTGTACCTTTGACTGATTGATAACTGATTGCTGACGGATTTTGGAACGCTGACGGATCGCTGACTGATTGATGATGAATACATCCGTCAAAAATTATCAATCCGTCATTACCTTGGTAACCGTCAGCTATCAGTGCGATCAGTCCACTCAGTGCGATCCAGAATCCGTCATTTAATTATATGCACAATCGGTCAGTTTATTGATGGATACGTATAAATTAATAATTTAAAGATAAGACGAATTCCGCGTCATTTGTATATTATATATGCATTTATAATAACATTTATAATAAAAAACGCAAGTCTTCAAAACAATATAGTTAACACAATGTCTCGTTCTAACATATAACATAAATAAACATATTTAAAGAAAAAATGTTTTCTTTATAATATATAATCAAACAAATTTCTTTAAGGCAGGACATATCTGCGGGTCGAGCCCTGTAAACATAAAAAAACTTTGTTTTAAGGCACATCAGTACCGACGAGGCAAAGGTTTTCTTTTCGTAATCCATTATTGATTCATATTTCTTTATTGTCGCGACTCGTGATTTCGGACTATTTTATTTTCTACGATCTGTTACATGTATATTTTTGTCGTATATTAAGCCGGCCCGACTCCCCAATGAGTAACATATTTATTTCACATTTAGGAAAGGATATGGCCTCTTTTTACTAGTTACTTAAATGTATGCCTGCGTGTTTTTATTTAGTCTACAACTAACTTACAAAATACAATTATAAAACTGTTGTGTATAAACAACTGTTTAACAAGCATTGTCAATCAAAACATATTGATTACCAAACAAAAAGTTATAAAATATACCGCGATTCTGGTCGCAAGTTTTTATTTGACAGCCAATAAAAGAAGTTCAAATAGTATACTTACAATTACGCTGGATTGTTTCATTTAATTCATTCCAATTTTTATTGGGGGGTTGGGGTTAGTTATTGATTGATTGATTGGATGTTTGCTTTCTTTTAGCGAGAGTATTTCATCTTTATTCATGACGAGAATAAGTTAAATCATCAATCATTTAGATTTGTTTGTTTGTTTGTTTAAATATTGTTTAACGCCCTTTTCAGCATTTTTCAGCTATATCAATGCGTCCAGTTTTTTATTGGAGGAAAGCCGGAGTACCATGGAGAAAACACCAGACCTTCGGTAGGAAAACTGGCTCCTTTTCATTTAAGTCGAGTGCACCCTGCAAGCAGTGAGACTCGAACCCGAACCTCAGTGTGAAAAGTTTCGTTGGGTACTCCAGCTCTTGCCTATAAACAGTCGACACCATATTATATAGACTAATATTATTTTAGAGAAAAGTGTAAAAAAAACTTCAAACATACATACAAATAATGATAACGCGAAAACGCGAAGTTAAAAAAATGTTACGATTCCGCCTTCACGTTTTTCGTCTTTCTCGCTTTTTCCGCTTTAAAAAATTTCGAAGACAAATACGAGATGTACGTCTTGGCACGCGAGGTCAAATATTCTTTAAATTCATTGTATGTGTGTGTTTTTTCATTTCTTTTTTAATAATTTTTTTGTAAATAAAATGACACTATGTGATGTTTATATTCCGTCACAGATGCATTAGTTATAGATTGGGGGTGGGGGAATTTCTTTTTATCATTTATAACGTTAGACTAATCTTTTTCCGCTTTAAAAAAATTTCGAAGACAAAATGCGAGACGTGCGCCTTTGTATGCGCGGTAATTTTTTTTAGTCATTGTGCGTGTTTTATTTTTTTTTTAATTTACGTTGTTTTAATTATTTTGTTAATAAAATGACACTATGTGATGTTTATATTTCATCGTTTCTTTTTATTTTGTGAACTTTTAAAAATATTATGTATTTAATTTTAAATAAAATAAACACAATCATAACCAGTAATGAACACTTTAGTGTACAATTGTAAGCACGTGCGTAAATAACAGCAGGTTATGAAACTGTTGTGTCTGCTTTATAAGTTGATATTTATTATATGCAATTTGTGTTAATCATTTATGTTTGATTGCTACTTAAGTTCTGTGCTTTTTCGGAAACGTTAATCCACTAGTTCAAGAACCCAAGAAAATGCAAAAGACAAAGGTATAGTTGATAAGGAATTTACAATGTTTTGAACTAAAAAGTTATTGACGAAATATTTTAGTGATCAATTTTTGTTGCTAATTTTTAGAGTCCGTACAAAAGATTGTAAGCCTAGTATAGTATTAAATTGTAAAGATGTAAATGAAGGCAATAACAAAATACCGAACACAGACGAAACTGTCAACCAGGTAATCCACTAATCAATGTCCGCGAAACCGGCAAACTCCAGAACCAACAACCAAAATATAGTAACTGAAGCAATGGTCCTGACCTGGTACAGTCATTTCACAAGAAATGGTGAGATATACCAGGTTGACGGCATGCCAAACATCCCGCTTCCATTACTGTAGTATGTGAGTTGGTAGGTTGATTAAAATGGAGTAAGTAGTCACTTATAGGTGCATCCAACAATCATCGTAGATGAATGTCTAGTTTTCTTTGATTTTAAGATGGATTCATTAGGACCCCGACACTTTGTGTCGGGCGCCCTATAGTGATCACTCTGTCCGTCCGTCCGTCGCTAATCGTGTCCGAGCTATAACTTTTTTTATCTTTTGAGGTAGGCTTTTGATTTTTGGTATATGGATAGATAAAAAGGGCGATATGTCGCATACCATGGTTGATGACCTTTGACCTTGACCTCAAGGTCGGCGGGGCGCACAGAGGTGGGTACACTGATATCTGGTTTGAAAAGAATTATGAAAATCACATTCATATATTTCACCCATGGATGTTCCCATGTCTATTATAATGTATGAAAAATACAATTTGAGGTTTTTATGAAGAAATGCATTTTCACCAAAACGTCTTCTGAATGGAACCGACTGTGTTTACAAAATTACTAAAGCTAGTCTATTCTACATTGCCACAAGGTTTATCTTAGCTTAATTGATGATTGATTATTAGTAGGTGATGTATATTCGAGTGAAATATTAATCAATATTAAAAGAGGACTTTTAATAATTTGGATATTATTAATCATAAAATCAAATGCCCGTCTTCAAGTTATACGTTTTGACTATGTTAAAATGAGGGCCAAACTTCCAGATGGAAAAAATAATTACTTTTTTAAGCTTGTTTAGAATTGCTTAGAACAAACTGTTCTATACGTGATATACTGTAAGAAATTTTAAGCAGTTGAACATGGTAAATTGCACTACAGACATCAACAAATGCAAGAATTGATTCTTTACAAAGATGTGCTGGTAACTTTAATGGCAAATTGCACTACAGACATTAACAAATGCAAAAATTAATTTATTACAATGATGTGATGGTAACTATAATGGTTAAGAGTTATTGATAGTAATTTAGTTACAGGAAATACTGGAAAAACAAATAGGATCTGTTTGTATACCTTGGACATTTCGAAGAATGATGAACTGGATCTTTCAATACCTAAGACACAGAAGTCTTCGTTATACCTAAGTTGCACAAGTCTTCTTTATACCTAAGTTACACGAGTGTCCTTTATATCCAGCCTTTTATTGATGTGTCAGCTAATTTGTCCGCTAAACCTCTTTAAGGAATTTACACATGTATTTGTCAGCATTGAAAATCACGCTTCAGATATAATGTGAAACAAGTCTCTTCAAGAAAATTATATGAACTGATAAAAATCATGCAAAACGTAGATACAAATATCTGGTGTCGGGACAAATCACATATCGTAAAGAACTACTCTTATTAATACAAAAATTTATCTGTTTCCAAAATCAGCAGATGCTTGACTTTCTAATTGATAGCATTTTTATCATGCTTATTCCTCTATACGTATGAGGCTGATATTATACAAGGGCTTCTTAAAAACAACGAAAAAGGTCAACCCTCTCTTTCAATTTCACGTTGCACTTTTTGGTGAAGTGCGTTCATTGAATAATCAAAACTTTTATTACTATGATCGTCAGAATTGACTAAAAAAGAAATGATTTCAATAGCAGATCTAGATGCATATGGAGTCAGGGTTTGATATTAAGGCACGAACGAGCAATATGTCCAGTAAATGTAGCCTCCGGTCTAGTATACATGTCAAGTTGCTGCTCCAACTGGTCGTGCTGATAATGATTAACCATTATTTTTTAACCATGTATATTCATCGACAAAAGAAAAAACATCAATATAGCATCTTGTTATTCGTTTCTCATGTTTAAGGAATTAAATTTTTGTTTTGCTTTTCATTTAATTCACGAATTAATCGTAAATTGTTAATTTAGGTGTAGGGCTACCAAATACCGGGAACCAAGCAAGAAGTTGTACATAAAAATATTCATATTCAACAGATTAGTTAACTGTTGCCCAATATAGAATTTGCACAGTACATGATACCTGAATAAATTTGGTATCTTTGGAAATTTGAACACAAAAATGTTGAAGTCACATGAGGACACGACAATATATGGACTGAGATTAATAATTTTTATAGTGAAAGTAGATTTAAGACCACATGAACTTCCGGTAGAGCGATCGTTCTTATATGCAAAGGAAACATAGGATGAAATTCTTACAGAATGCTGACCCGATGCATATTGTTATGGGACAGAAGTGTCACTTAATTTGACGTAAAGGTACATTTTCTAGGAAAAAATTAAGTAATTAAATTTAATATAAACAAAGAGTCGAAAACAATGGTGGTCCTCCATCTTTACAGCAAAACGTAGTTATCTTTCTGAATTTGATTTAACTACAAACCACAAACAAACAAAACATGTAAATGTATAGAATTATTCGTTTTCTTGTTATTTAATAGATAATGCGAAAGGTTTCAGAACAGATAATACCTAAAAACAGGACAGCAAATGTTCAAATTCAAATACTAGTATTAATAAAAAACCAAAACCAAATGTAACGTGTCTAAGTTAATTTATATTAATGTCGGTTTCAGTTGTATCATGACATCATCGGATATATGATGTAATAATGTAAACAGTGGTAAATATGAACACAAACATGGAAACTTGATAAAAGAAACAAAGCACGAGTAAAAACTTTAATAATAAAGAAGCCTTATTTAATATAATTGAACCGGGTATATGTCTGTTACTTGTTAGGCGGTCTATGTACTCTTTACTTATATAGTAAGTTGGAACCCTCCCCTAAAAACAAATCTCATTTAATTTCCAGACCTGTATGCGACAAAGTGATGGTAGATATGCTTGGTTAGATACTGAATATGTATTTTAACAAACCGCGCGCCTTTCAATTGTGTTTTCCATGACATATTACATTACCAAATGTGTTTAATTCGTTGATATTTCATCGTAAATACCTTTACAAAAAGTTCAAACCAAACCAATAAAAAATGTTTTACAATAAATGTCGAGTTCAAACAATTTTTAGCCATATTTATTTCTAGGTCTACAGAAATATATATGAGAATATATTTCCGGCATTTGAATTGACATAAAACATTACCTAAGTATACGAATTAAGTCATAACTGCCAAACGATAGACCTGTTTTAGTACTTCTTTTCATCTGATAAAAGACTAAAATCCAATAAAGAAAAAGAAAAAGAAGAGTCTAAAAAAAGAATGAAAAATAAAACGCCAAAATGAAAACATGATTTTCCTTGCCTTTATTTTGAAGAAAATAGAAAATAAGAATGGTAAGGCAGATTTGTTGAAAGCACAGACAATTATAAAGTCACAATAAAGTCACAAAAGGAATTGTGATATACAAAGACAAAGCACATCCTCGACAGTGTTTACAACTAACACTGGTCAGATTGTTTCTGAATGGTCTTAACGTGTTCAAAACTGTCAACCAAGCATTAGTGGTCACATGGGTTTTGCTCATCGAAGACCTAATGGAAAGCAGAGAACTCGGTTATCTGTCTGCTTCAACGCAGCTTATTTTATTGTCAAGGAAGAACTTCCATTCATTTTGTTCAATGGTTTTTCTTCTCTATAAGTAAAATGGTCTAGCAAACGGTTATCGTACTGATCAAGCATGTAGGAGTACATTTACAACATTTAACATTAAAATAGACACATCAGTTGACTATCAAAAATTATAGACAATACATTAATATCTTTCACCAAGTTTCTGTTTTGATTTTAAATGATTTCATTTTCACTGATAGACACATCAGATGACCTTCAAACATTATAGAAAGTACATTAATATCTTTCACCAAGTTTCCGTCAGTGAAATCGTTATACAATATGTTTGTGAATATCAATGCAGTGGAACTTGCCTATTCTGAGGGAATTTTAGCAGGAATTGCATCAGCCATAGAAAGTGTAAAACCAGGGTGGAACTAGAAAACAAAGCTAATAACAAGAGGGTCCGATGAAGCAAGTGTCAACTTAGGAAAAAGACTCCGTGAATCAAAGCTGCTTCAAGACCAGTTATCTCATCTGTTTGCCATACACTGTGTTAGCCACATACTTGAACTTGGTGCATCAGAGACCTGGTGTAAACCTACAGTCATTTCTACACAATGACACTGATGGTAATGTCTTTCATAATGCTAAACTTAGAGCGCCATGTCTAACAACCGTGCAGTTAAAAGCAAGATACTCTGATTGACCTTGTTATTGACCATATAACCAAGACTTGAAGACGTTGGGTCTCTTCAATTCCAGAAATGTATGCAGATTGCTTACACAAACAAAATTGCTTACGAAAAACAAAGAATAGTTTATGAGAAAGACAATTTAGCTGAACTGTGTTTTACTTTACAGAGATTTGACTGTGACATTGAGCACCTTAAAGTGGCTAAACAGAGCTTTACTGCTTAATTGAACACATTGTATTCCTCTTTGAATATAAATTAGTGTTGTAAATAAACCTAAATTTGATCTGAAGTAAAAAGTACCTCTCTAACTTTTTATCGTTTTAAGTTTAACTTGATAAATGTTAAAAAAAAACATCATTTGTTTATGCAGTCATTGATCTCCGTATGCAACACTCACGCGATGTATGTTAAAGCCTTTAATTTTACTTTATCTTTGTCCATTTTAATGGCTTTCAGCATTTCAGTCTACTTGCACGATGCGCACAATGCTGCAGAAGTATGTAGGCGAATGCATTTATACATACTAATATGGCCAACTCGGGGTTGGTACTCTCAACTTCTACAGTTTGTGGTATATTATGCTTTGATTGTCCAGGAAAAGACGATCTATTAACAATTCATCAATCGGACAAAAAATCCATTGACAAGAAACTTACTCTTATGTTAGTTGTGTTTAGGAAAGTGTATCGAACAAAAACAAGTCTAGAATAAAATAACCAAAATTATTTTATCTTGGAGGATTCCTCCTAAACAATTTACACTTAACCGCCGTCAATGGAGGTTAATCTGATTTAAGTTACTTTTGATGTTATTTTCATACGAACATGTTTTAGACTGTAGACACTGATCGATTACCTTTATCGGGAGCAATCTAATTAAAATTAAATCTTTCACTTGCTCCCCCCCTTTTTGCTATGGTCGCTGCGTGTAGCGACCATAGCAAAAAGGGGGGAGCTTACAACGCAGCGACCAATAACAAAAAGGGGGGAGCAAGTGAAAGATTTAATTTTAATTAAATTGTATCGGGAGTTATTGTTGAAGAATTTTACGCTGGTTGTTAGATTTGTAAACAGTGTTTATAATAAGTCAATACGGACATGGATTGTTGATGAAAAAACATTTGATTAAATTTAGTGCATATTGTATTCTATATATAATTTTAAACAATCACGACCTGAAATCATGTAGAGGAGATTATATTGAAACCTTCCGACAGTATATTGTGTCCAATGTAATGCAAATTACGATCAAGAAGCCCAGTTTATTCGGGACATGCCTTTGTTCAGGTATGGTTGAACTGAATTCTAGTTAAGACGAAGTAATCAGATGGCCTTCACTACCCTCCTTTTTGTGTTGGAAAGTGACGATAGAAATTTTAATTATTTATATTAGCATTTTTATTATTAACTTGTTGTTTGGGGCACTTCCACAAAACTTCTTTTAAGGCTCAAGTCACACATTGCATCTTAACCCTTCGTGTAAACTCTGGAGTGAGACCTGTTCAACCATCACCTTTTACAAGTGCACGCTACGGTTAAACTCAGAATATACAATTACAATATAAGTTTAACTTTTTCGCGCTTTTCTGTACTTTTTTGTTCCGTTACATTATTATGTGTGCATAATTGTAAGATCAAAATACAGGTTAGCCCAATTGTTCAAGTACAAGTGAACGTAAGAAAACTTCAATATTTAAAAAATATTATAATGATTACCATTTACCTTTAGCGAATGTTAACCTGTAAGAATTACCAGCAAAATGTACGTCGGTAAGAAAGAATGCTGTGACGAACTAGTACGCAAACCTAATGACCAAAACAATACAGCGAAATCCCTGCGAATGAAAAGCAGTACTTTCAAAATAGATAGCGGCTAGCAGCTCTGAACTTATTTCGATCGTGTTATTTTAATTCCAATAAAATTTTCAAGACTTTATCAAGACCTCCAATGGAAGGTGTAAGTGTATAACATGTGAAGAACATTGCATATTATGCCAAGTATATGTTAAATCTGTTTAAGGTACAATATTTGATAATCTATTAACAATATGAATTCAATCTGACTCCCGTCGGGTCTGATGTTCTATAGCGGAGACAATATTTGGATTACAGACGATACAACCATAGAGACTGACAATCATATGTTGATATCAATTAAATTTGTGAGATGTTTTGGAAACTACGATGTTTATATGTGCTGTTTCTACTCGAAACTGTCTGTGAAGTTGAATGAACGTGGATGTTTTCAGCATAATATAGACAGTCTTGTTTGTGAGCTTTTATATTGCAAACGTCAACGTGTAATATTCGATTTGCATCACGCAAGAGTAATTGACAGTTTAATGGTGTCATTGACAAAATAAACAGAATGTTTTGACATAGACATAGAAAACCGAATGGAATTATTAAATTATAATTCTGTGTTTGGAACGAACCAGACTTGTACTCGTCGGTATAATAACATTTCTTATTTTTTCTTATAACATCAAATAATATTTTGAAGTTTTTATATCTTGAAAAAAGTTAAATATTAATTCTATTGAAAATCTAATTCAATTATGAATAATTAAGTTAACACACACAAAACAAAAAACCAAAACCTGACAAAAACATAAATAATGGTGCATTACATTAATCTCCGAAAACCGTAAAATAAATGGTCAACCTGTTGACATACTAGTTAAGGCTCTAGCAATCATCCGCCTAGGGAAATATTAGGTATTTCAAGACAAAAACAAATCGCAATATATCTCGGTTGAGTTTAATAACAGTATAATAGCTTGAGGTTTTGAACAGAAGTCAAACTGATATAAGACTTATTGAATGACATTTTACTATTTTAGTGGATTTGTGTCAAAGCAATCGTTTGTACGCTCTGAAATACAAATTGTATTATCAATTAAATTTCCATTTTTACTTTTGTAATAGTGTCGGTTTATGACAAACCATAATTACAAAAATGAATCAACTAAATGGACAGAAAAATGTCTTTCGTAAACATAAACTCGAAGAAACACTTTTTAACTGCATTTTTCATATCGAACCGAAAATCTGGTATAAAGCCCGAGGGCACGCTCGAGGGCTGTTTATATGGGTCGAGGATTGAGACAAGGCACGATATAGAACAATCACGACGATGCCACAAACTATATATCACACATTTCAGCCAAAACATTCGTAAACTTGTCATAAAAAGATTATTTTGATTATTTTAATTCATTTATAAGCAAAAAAGAATCACATATGGGGCTCATCAATATTGGCCTGGTGTCGACCCTCAAGGTATAATAAGTATTATACCCAAGCCGATTATGATTAGCCCATATATTAATATATGTATTATACTAAATCTTATTAGTAAGGTCCGATGTTAATAAGTTCGCCTATATATTTGATTACATTGTATTCACCTCGTGTTACACAAATCTTGTGTCTGCACGTTATTTAACAGGTCTTGAATAACATACCAATAGTCAAAATTACATGAAAACAAAATGCAGACTATGAACCCTATAATTAAAAACCTTTATTCGACACTCAGAAGATGTACATTCTTTCAAATTATAGAACTCCAGAGCATTTTAAAAATATTTAAAACGCAAAGTAAACTATAATTATAGAAATACGTGTTCAATCTCATTAGTTATTACTATTATTATAAGTAGTATTAGTAGTACACATTTGTTGACAATTTTTTAGTTACTAGTATGCCTTTCCAAATTAGTGAAAATAAGGCTGTTTAGACCCAATTTTATCTCATTTTGAAGAAATCAATGTCAGTTTTTTTTATTCGATCTAAGCATTGAAACACTACATTATATATCATTACAGAAACAATTACAACCGTTAATGAAATATTAATGTTGGTATGTTTAAAAAACTAATAGTTTCTTTTCACTTATGTAGTGGATTTGGTCCGTTTTTAAATGAACACGAATTTGTTTATCTGCAGGAGACATCTGTCACGCAGATCGCAATGGATATTATTCCCAAACTTGGCTTTCTCTTCTCTAGTTCGTGACCTGACACCGACAACGACTTTAAAATAAGTAACAAGTTTGTTAAATTATGTTTTAATAAAGTGAACAGGTGTTCAAGTGACGGTTTCGTTCGTTACACTGCATAGCATTTAATTCAGCTTGTGCCCATGATATTGTACATTTTTAATCGGACTGATATTTGGGGTTTCCCATTCCGAACATAGACTGTCATTCTTGACATAGGGTAAACACTTGTAGGGTACCCAAATCCCATAACCTGTGTAGCGTTCTGGCATTTTACATTTTGGTCAGAATATTTTGGGTTTTCCCATTGCAAAACATAGACTTTGCTATTCTCTGACACTCTTATCTGCAACTAACTACATCAGTGAATGAAAGTTGATGAAATTATCACTAATTCTTTGTAACATAGTGCCAATGCTTACTTATTTTAAAGTTTGGTAGAGTGATATTTGAGGTTTCCCATAGCAAAACATGGACTTCGCTATATCTTTGACTTAAGGAAGCGGGGGTATTAATAAGTTACATTGCTCAGTTTTTTTTCTAGTTTTGAGCCGTCTGTTAATATTGGCTATTTTATTAAGGGTTTTCTTATGATTACGTTTCAGTATCTTATATTTATTTCCTAATTGTATTATTATTACTAGTTGCGTCTTGCATATGCAATCAGTGAAAAACATTTGTCAGCAGGATGTAATGAAATACCCAATAATACCATAGAGTCAACCTAATTTGTGTTGTGTTTTTCCCTAATTTCAAATTAAAAAGGACCATACCAAAAGTTCTATGTGATATTTTGTGTATTCTTACGGAAATCTACAAATATCAACTAAATGTCTTTTTTCAATAGATCTTGACCTTGTGAATATATCGTCAACAATTAACATCTTCACGCTATTTTAGTTGCTTGATTCTCTGTATTTTTTTCATTTATTTTGTAATAATCGTGACAAAAGAATAAACTTTATCAATTAAACGCAATTTGTAAACCAAGAATAAAGGAATACAGATTCTTAACCAGTGTCAAAGTACACACTTTCTTTGTTAAGTTTCCAGATTTTGTAGGTATAATAATAATATTTTATTGTTTTGATTACATAATGACAATTTTGTCCCCGATGTCCGACCCCTTTTAACCGTTGATTTTCTGTTTTAAAAAACAATTCTGTTCCTCAATATGGCTGACATATAGCTCGGTGGACGTTAAGCAAATATTCACGCAATCAATCAATCATGATCGCTGTAAATCAAACACCATTTTCATCTATGTAAACCGACCGAACGTGTTTGAAAACACTCTGACAATAATACATGATCCAATTCTGATATCTGATTGACTAGTGTAAAGCCTTCGCAACAGTTAAGGCAATGCACAAATCACAGCATCTGTGAACTGACTGAAAATCTGAGTCTCTGAGTCTAATCTGATCTATATTCTATTTGTTTTTACGTTGTTGTCAGACTGAAATACCTATGACGTCGTTTGAAAAACTGTAATTGTAGTTTTGACCACAGTGGATCATGTCGGTTTTCCGTTGTTATTAAAAAAACCAATGGAAGCTGGGTACGTCTGAGTTGTAGTATTTCCAATTTTGTTATTGGTTCGCCTAGAATAAGCTTATTTCAATCTGTGGTATTCATATGACGTCGGCATAACGTCGTAAAAATTAAAAATAAACATTATACACTTAAGAATATTCTCATTATTACTATGACAATGAAACAATCTTAAGTTTTTATTAGCTAATATTGGGTACAAGACAAAATTCCGCGAAAAAATTATAACGCTAAATCTTGATTTACTTTCAACCTGATTTTTATGTCATACATACAATTTCATGCTCCATTCCATTTTTTACGTGCTAGTAACGTGGTCCAAAGACACGTATGTCTAAGGCTTAGTCAGAAGAATGCAATTTGGCAGCAGAACAAATAGCATCACATCGTTAATTGTTTTGCCCTTGCCGCTAATAATAACCTTTGATATGTTTTGTGCCTGTCATTGCTCCTGTTTCCTGTTGACTCTTGGCTTTGTACAGAAGTTGCCGACAGTTTTGGTGCACATCTAACTTGTTTCTGAAACTTTAACCTTCAGAAAATTGCCTTTCTACCAGCAAAAACAGTATGGAGAAATGTGGTTTCACGCTGCATTCTCACAACAGCAAGCATTAAATGTTATTACTAACTCATCAGACCAGATTACATTTTAAATAACAAGAAAGATAACTCCAGCATGACAAAATGTAGACTGCTAATCATCATTCTAACAATAATGTGCTTATAATCAAAATTGTTAAAATGTAACTTGTTTTATAATGCACAAATCAGCACACAAAAAACTTACAATGTATTGAGGTACAGAGAATGTTTACTGGAATGAAATGTCTACATTATGTAATAACGTTATCCGTCAACACTGCGGTTGCTAGTTTGAGTATCACTGCGGGCAGAGTGTACTTGACTTCAATTTTAATTGACAAGGACTGCCAGTTTTCCTACCGCAATCCGATTGTTTTTCCGGGTAAACCTACATTCAAAATAAAAAAATGAACGCCATTATATCGCTGAAAAATTGCTTAAAGTGGTGTTAAATAGCATTCAAACCATCAAACATAATCTGTAACAAATGACGAGATTTTGTTGATTGTATTTGATATACATTTTAATCATCTGCGTCTAGCACAGATATTCCAGTCAATTTAACTTGAAAGTACAGTTATCGCAATTTTTACACGTTTGCATAAAACATTATGTAAACAATTATCATATTATCATCAAAATCAAATGTGTGAGAAAAAAATTTCCCACCACGAGAAACACACGATGAAATTTACCAATAAACATCTAAACATCAAAGACATACAATTGTCTTTGCCAGAATGGTAAACTCCAAGTGTTACTTCTAATAGTGTTCCTTGTGCTTGACCAACAGAGCTGCCCAGCTCGTCCCCAGGTTGTGTGGCGGATATGGTAGGCCCTTTCGTTGCGGAGTTCATGATCATAATCGCGAAGCATGATCGGTGCATAGTTGAAGACTTGCTTGAAAAGTGCCACGCCTTGATTTCGAGTCGGATTGCTTGAATATATTCTTTTAATAGGAACACAATCGTTTGTTAGCAATCATGTATCATGGCAGTTTTTGTCTCGCCGGCGACGATATAGTCGGTGGAGGCAAGAAATATATATGGAAATCCGGCGGCGGCGCCAACACTTGGACATTTTGCTTTATATCTGTAAGCTTAAGCTCTAGGTTCATACAATTTGGTCCAGTGGTAGTTGATGATGAGTACTTGCCAGTCAGTAATCTAACCTTGACCTCAGT
Source organism: Limnoperna fortunei (assembly GCA_944474755.1). Taxonomy (NCBI): domain Eukaryota; kingdom Metazoa; phylum Mollusca; class Bivalvia; order Mytilida; family Modiolidae; genus Limnoperna; species Limnoperna fortunei. The sequence goes on from OX104111.1 coordinate 88,108,327, forward strand.
TTCACAAAAGAGAGAGAGAGCGAGAGAACGAGAGGTTAAAACGAGAGAAAAGAAAAAGAAATATCATATTTCATTAAAGAAAATTTATTATTTATGGTCATAGTTGAAAAATAAAGCCAGCTAAAGGGGGGTCAAAAGTAAAAAACTAGTCTAGAAAACTTTGTCTGGATAGCTACCAAATGCTTAGATTCCCGGAGCTTCCGGGAATCTTCGCCCTCCTGGACCCCCTACCAGGGCGCTACCCTAGACCTGCCCAGACCTCTCACCGAACTTTTACGCCTCTCCTAAAACACATTCCTGGATTCGCCCCTGTATAGGTTGCTTATGATTAGTACATGAGTTTCTGGTTGGTGTCACCTGACCAAGACCTCAATGCATGCGAGATTTTTTTTTGTGATAAAAGAAAAGAAATCATATACTCTATATTCTATAGTTTATCAGCGAGGCAAGAGAAATATTTGTCAATCTAAATGGTTATTAGAGATTAAGAATATTTTGTATGAATGCATTGCAACTTGTAGGATGAACAAAGAATTTTGAACTCTGACTGTATAAGTCATGATATCAAGAAATGTCTGAACGATAAGTTCACACGGATTATTTACCTGAGTGTACCAATGGTTTTTATTGGGTTCGGTTTACTCTCTTTCTGTGTTTAATGTATTTGGTTTTTGTGTTGCGTTTTTCTATATCCGGACTTGTAACTGTTCCTTGGCTTTTGGCTAATGAGCGGTGATATGACTTGCCATTCAAAGAATTTATTAAATTTTTGAATTTTAAAAATGATTATTCATTCTGGAAATGTTCAGGCAATTCATTCCATTACCATGATATAATAACTTCTTCCGTTTGCCAGACTTACAAGTGTTGTTGTTACCCTATGCACGCCACGCAACGTATTGTAGTCTCCTCAACTATTCCTTTTTTATACTTCTATGATCTCTCTTCCTACAATGGCGATACACTTCTTATCGGTCTAATTTTCAGCTCCGACTTTTACATTTAGATTGTTTCCTGTCTTGACTTTGGCAACTCAAGCTGAATCTTTCGCCTTTGCCCGTAGATAGCTTATCGTACGGATTTCAAGTAAAATAAATTGTTAAGATCTTTCTGATGGTTCCTCCTCTCCTTTCCTTTTGCAATTTTGGTGGGCCTTCTGACGTTCAAACATTCTTATATTTTTTCCTCTTAATATTTTGAAATGGTTACCCAAAATCATCAGTTTATCTAACTCAGTCTATAACACCGACTACCACAACCCTTCTCGACATATCTCAAAACTCTGTTATTCTAGGATTTCCCTCTATTCATTACAAACTTCTTCTGATCAAACATTTCCATATTTATTCAACATAACAATGCAATTGTCTACATAATTTGTGAAATAAGTCTACTTGTCACATATTAAGGTAAACTTTTAACATAATAAAGTGCTAATATTTTTAAGAAAAGAAAGACGTTGTTTATGGTAAATAAGTCTACTTGTCAGATAATTAGGTTCACATGCCAGATAAATAAGTCAACTTGTCAGATACACATGTCTACTTGTCAGATAGTTATGTCAACATATGTATGGCATTGTAAATGGCAAAAACTCAAAATACGGTTAATTTTTCTTAAAAATATTATAACTTTATTATCTGAAAAGTTTACTTAAATATGTGACATGTAGACTTAATTGAGTGACAAGCTGATTTAAGTCCATTTCTTAGCTCATTTCCATCGAAGCCCTTACATTCCTACATTTAACGTTCACTTTGAACAAAAGGTCACGTGACAACAATGTGACTTATATCCAGTGCTTAAATTAGCTTGATTGAAGGTAAGATTATTATATCCCTAGAGAAAAATATCTAAGGAAGCGAATTATATATAGATTAACTGGATGTTTTATTAAATTTGACACGATGAAATGTGCCGACCAGACTGGTGTCGCAAAATCCGCTGTTTTGCTTATGGAGGGCTCCTCTGCCGTCCAAAGCTTTTTTGCGTGGGACGGCAGAGGATTGTCGGACTATGTAATAGTCTTAATAAATTTTATCATTTTTTTAAGACAACATTAATTTCAGAGGTGAATAACTAGTGAAATTTCTTACTATTTACATTTCGACGTATGTGTTTAGATAACAATTTCTCTCTGTCATTTTTAAAATGTGTACATTTGAAAATATAATGAAATTCATCCCGATATCGTAGGAGTCACACATCCCGATATCGAAGGAGTCTCAGAGATGACACAATCTATCTATTCGTGGTATATTATACCATCTTTCCGTCTCCACCGGAAATCGGTGGTTTCAACATCTAAATTAACAAAAGGTATACGCTTGATTTATTGGAAGTATCGTGATATACTTGTCAGATGTAAATGTATTTTTTTTAACATTCTATAACACAAACTTTTTGTTGAATTATTTACATCTGATAGCCAAACTTGTCTATATTCATCTGTCAAGCTTTGTTCGATACTTGCTACAATCAACAGTCAAAACATTATAGGGTTATAAAAAATAAAACAAGTATCAAGTTATTTAAAAAAACTCTACCATTTCCTCGAAAATACGTAGTGATAAAAAAATATGCAACAGTTTATACAAGAAACCTAGACATTTTGTTTTTATTTTCATTTAATGAACGTCACTAAACTTTAACAATTCTGATTTTTTTTTCATAATATAGAACGAATTATCGTACCCTCGGTCTTTTCTAACTTCGGATTATAACGGCAGTAAAATTCAGCCTAATGTTTATTGATAGCATATAAATGACGCTTTCACAAACAGGATTTTGTATGTAATTTGCAAGTCGGGAGAGATAACGTCTTTCCAGATTTATCATTATCTCCCTTCTTGTATCTCACAACAGATGGCGTTTACTCCATTCTATTACAGCTACACAAGCTTTACACATTTGGGCACGTGCATTATGATTAGATAGTTTTAAGTTACCCGCCATCCCACCCTAACCAAATTTTAGTTCTGGTAAAGGAAATTATTTGAATGTCAAGTTCACTCATATATATGAGTGAACTTGACATTCAAATAAACCAACTTGTCATATGGTAAACTTGTAGTATTCTCACGAAAAATAGCCCCTAGTTTATAGATAGATACATACCAGCCATGTAACTGTAACAGTAAATTTGTATATTCCTCCACTGTCTGGAGATCTATGTACATGTCAATGCACAAATAATAATAATAGGCAATATTCTATCTAAAAGTCGCAAGGGATAACAAGGTAAGACAATTGGTTCTTGGAGATGATTGGGTTCTCACGCAAGACCATAATACAGTGATAATTATTTACAGTGACTATTCACAAACGGCAGTAGTACAAGAACTTGTGGTTAGCAACAAACTAATCTGTACATCGGTTAAAAGGTAAAATAGTTAATCTGTGCAGTAACATCAGTTTTATACAACAGTCTATTTGCTATCCTAAATTTAAGTTCAGTTTATCGAAAACAACTGATTCCCTAGGCACAATATTTACATCAGTCCATATACTATCAAGTTGATAGGAAGCATCTGATTCCCTAGACGTAATACTCTATACGAGAACTGTTTTTTGTTTAAGTGAAATGATCTTACTTGATGTAGCACAGACCTCTTCCTATGTCTTCGATTTTTCTGATGCAATGAGGAGCAAAATCCACCGTATTAGAACCATTCAGGCAAAATTGAGACAAGTTCAATGTCTCTCAGGTTATAAGCAATATTTCTACCAATAGTACTGATAAATTCACACAAGAATGGCTTCCTTATACTCGGCAGTGCAGTATGAAATGTATACCGTCTTCTGGAGCTGTTTCACAGAGTGGACAAGTAGACTTCACTTCATATTGGTTGAACTTTTGTCGATTTGCTTGCAGAGTATAGACTTCTAGTATTAATTTACACTTCACAGTGACTTTGGTGAAAGATATTGGTTCTGAGCCTGCGTACTTTCAGATTGAGTTTACAGATCCAATGTTCAATGCAGGTACATTCACATATTTCAGGGAGGATTCATTCTTCTTTTAATTTTTATTCCCAGTAGGTAGTAGACCAAAGATTTCCAGGTTGTTTTCCCAATTGGATTATTCAGCAGATCTTATGTAGACGGTAGATTGTACATCTTTGGAATTTCTTTCACAATGACGAAACAATTGCGCGATTGGTCATCTTTAACTGAAAGCTGTCGCCAAGCTAATTCATTCTCAATGGAATTGTAACTTCTGCAGATATTGCCAAAGGTTGTCAGAATGCGTTTTTGTATTTCTGCCTGTATTAGTGGTTCTCCAAGCATAAGATGGATCCAATATATGAACATAGTCTATGGCTTGAGAATGTTTCTAGTAGTGGGTTGATGAAAATCTTGTAAGCAGATGTGGACCAGACCCCACCTTGGCTGACTCCTTGATTTTCCGGAAATGAATCTGACAATTCATTATCCCATTTTACTTAAGCAGCAAGATCTTTATACGGTCATCCTTACTAGTTATTCCAGAAAGGAACGACTTTCGAAGAAGTGAACTATGCCAAACTACATCAAAAGCCAATATACAAGGTGTTACGATTATCTTTAGCTTCTGCTATGAGTTCTGTAACCAGTAAAGCAGGCATAGATTGTGAGACTCCTGAAGTAAAGCTACGTTGGAGACAGCTTTGAGTTTACAAGATAGTTTCTTCATTGGCAGACAGGTGTAATTTTTCTGCTACCTTACCAAGGAGACTCGTTACTGTTATCTTTCTGTAGATATTCGGATCAACTTAAGGTTTTCCTTTATTTTTGTACACCGGGGTAACAGTTCCTGTTCTAAATTGATCCGGGAGTATACCCATGTCTGTGAATTCATTAATTAGTACAGTTAAAGTTCCTAAAAGTAAATCTCCTCCATATTTAAGATGTTCGCCCATAATACTAAGATAGTCGGAAGATTTGTTGTTCTTGAGTGATTGTATCACTTTGCAGACATCTTCAGTGGTGTATGATGATCGACTACTGTAGATTTGACGGCTTTACAAATATCTGCTATAAGAAGTCTGTGAAGTTCTACTTGCTGAGTATATTGCTTATCCTCATCAGTGCTAGTTGTTAGAGTACAGTTTTCTGAAGTAACGAGCTCACCCTTGTCAAATGTCTGGGAGTTGTAAACGTTTCGTAATCTACCACTAGATGAGATGTCGTTGCCACTCTGTGTTGACGCTGTTTACGGACAAGTCGATAAGAAGTTCAGATAAATCTCGCATTTCGGATCAACTACTCGGCCATTCATTTTCCATAACCAAAAGTGATATTTGCTCAATTTACAGGCTTTACTAATTTCCTGCCTCCATGGTTTTTTCCTTTGTTTGGCTTTTTATTTTCGCATGCAGAGGATTACATTTATGTCCTGCACTGCTAAGCACGTTAACTACCGATAATAGTTTTATATCAATGGACTCAGTTTGTGCAAGTCTAATTTCTTTAAAGAGGCTGTAACTGTGTTTTATATTCCCCCTTATTGACTCTATTCCACCTGATTCTTATTGAAGGGTTTTTTCACTTGTCGGAGACGGGTCCTATAACGAGATTCACGTGTAGCTTACATGTCACTGGATCATGCTGTCAGATGTTAAGTGGTTCTCTTACTAGGGTTTTGTATTCTAATAGTGCATCTTGATTACTAGATAAAATATAGTCTATCTGGGTGTTTTTCGATCCGTTAAGATAGTGGTACGTGCTTATAGTATTGAGACCTGTCGGTGGAAATAAGCTTTCATTTCTGATAAAGTTCAGCAGTATTTTATCTCTACTTGTCGGCATAGCTCGTCTTAACGGGACATTGAGATCTGCAACGATAATAGAATGCGAGGAGTTATACCTGCTTATTATCTCACTAATTACATCTAAAGATTCACCGTATTCAAAGTCAGATGAGGCACTGCCACGGCAAGGTAGATAAGCACCTATTAAAAATAATGGTTTTGGTTTAGAGTTTATTATAATTGAAGCAATCCTTAGGGAGCCATCAGGGATTGCTTCGATGCATTAACTGAGTTAGTTTTTAAAACAAATCGCTACACCGCCCTTCCCCATTGGTCGTTGGAGTGGAGATGGGATCAACATCATCACAGCAACGAATAATAGTATTTAAATTTCGGTATAAAATCCTCTATTGCAGAATTCAATTCTCGAAATTATGTAACCAATGTTCGGTTAAGTATGAGAATGTCAGAGTTTTTACTTATTTCCGAGATATATGGTTGGCTGGATTTGAAACCCTCAACATTGTAGGATGTGATTGTGATTTGTTGTAGATGGTGGCCCCTGTAGGTAATGATTCATGACGTGTGTGATTTGCAGTCTTTGAGGAGGTAGTGTTAGATTCGATATTGGTATCGCAGTCGGAATTATGTAATTCTGCTGCAGCTGCCATGGTGGTTTCTGGGGGAAAACACCTCTCTGTAAAAATATTGCTGACCAGTTTGTTCCTTAGATTGAATATGATTTATCGTGACATGATTCTGACTGTTGTTGCAAGAACTAGTGGGTACATCACTCAGGTTTACTGGAGTTGATTGGTTCTCTATGGTTCTTTCAGTCAGTGATGCATTCATTCCGCTGCGTTCACATTTCAATGTTACATTAGCGGGATATTCCTTAGAGGCTTGGTCTACATATGTATCCGTTTGTCTAGTATTTGCCTTTGAGGTATGCGGTTCCCGGTTTTCATGTTGATTGGAACTATTAGTGTTGTTGCTATACATAGGCGTGAAGTGTTCGAATGTGTCTATACGACAGGTGTTTCGAATATTTTCGAGTTCTAGTTGTCGGATTCTCTGTTCTTGAAGCATAAGTTGTACCTGTGAGCATTCACTGTTCGAATTCGAATTGTTACATGTACTTGCGGAATGGTTAACAGTTTTCTCCGAGTGTGGCGGGTGCAGTCCAATAACAGTATTTAACTTTTCATTAACTTTATAGACTCGTCTTTTTCTTTGCATTTGTTTTCGAGTTTAACTATGTACGATTTAGCTGTGGCTAATTGTTGGCGAACAGACTCAAGTCAGACTCTAGTTTCGTGCCTTTCCCTTCACTTTGCTTTGCTAGCTTTCGCAATTTATCTATCTCATCTGAATTCTGATGATGATGTGTTTCTGCATGTGAGGTCATCGGTTCAATCGGCCCCAGACGAATGCTTTTCAAAGTTGTTGTGCGATTTGTTTTAGCTGCTGTAGATAGAATACAGGCGTTCTGGAGCATCGACGAACCGGTGCACCGGTGGGACTCTGGGCCATTATTGAAGGACCCAAGACCACCAAGACCAATGATAGAAAGTCAATAAGACATAAAACATAAACCGGTAAAAGTTCAGGGCTAAAATAATTCTGGATAAAACGATAAAAATATGAGCTGGTCTAGACCGAGCTACTTAGAGTTCACTATTAAGAAATTTTTAAAGATGGCGGAGGGGACACTACTCAATGTTTTTGATGACTCGTGCTAAAACGGGGTTAAAAGGTATTTAAAAACGATAAAAGCTGAATCAATGTGCAATTGTTTGTTGTACATTATTTAGTAAATTTATGTGCTAAAACAGTGTGGAGATACAATAAATGTTATTTTTTCGTGACAGTGAGTAAATGTCCTCCTTCAATCCACCATTCGGATACCTCATTTTGACCACGTGATCCTTAAAGGGAAACTTCGCGAAAAAATGAAAATTTGATATGTTATTCTTCAGCTAAAAAGAAACACATTTGCCTCTTGATGTTTTATTATATTTTCAGTGGTTAAGTTTCTGCATGGAATTTATCGTGTAAAAAATGCACTTATGGAGGTCCGCCATCTTGTCACCATCCTGTCACTAGATGGCGATACTAGACATCCAAGTACCTTAAAAGTCGTCAAATGATAATAACGCGAAACGGTCAATAACAGAAGGTTGTAATATAAGACAAGATTGTGGAAAGATTACGTTTTGTATTCCTGATCTATATATAAGCAAAAAAACCCACTTGTTTAACAAGTAGTTAACCAATTTAAAGCTTCTACTTAAGATAATTTCAGCAGCAACAACGGTAAACGGAAAAAAGTCACAGTTTTGATAGGAAAAAAAATCCATAAATATTAATTAAATTTATTCGTATTATTATTTTCAACTTGATCAGATTAAGCAACTTATTGAACGAAACTTTTGCGAAGTTGACTATTTAAGAAATAGCTGTCATTAAATGAAATATTTTTAAATACTCTGGTTTTCGCGCATCAAAATTTCACTTCACGTTTAGTACATTTATAATTATTATTATTGTTATTATTATAATTATTATTACTGGTAACATTTATTATGCGCGTGCGTAACACAGTTTCTAAAATTTTACATGTTGTGTATATTTGAGTTAACGTGTAAGTTTTACGTTTCCTCTGACATCTAAAGGTATTCGAAATCTTATATACATCCTGTGTTCTGACACTTCGGTGTATTCAACTCATACCTGTCTTGGCAGGAGGGGGTGTGCCTTTCTAATTTCGAATTACATGATTAACCTTTAATCTGGTTATCTTTTGAAAAAGTCCGAATATTCATACTTCAAAGTCGGCGTCAAATGATCTAGTAATTGCAATAAACATCCTGTTTGTTTACCTGCTAATTCTGTTAATTACCCTTCATAAACGAGTAATGATTTACCTGTAACATTTTCATGTCCAGGTACAACTGCCGTTTCAAGACGTGCAAAATTATCCACGGAATTTTATTTTTTATATAAAAATAACCATATAAATATATCTTTTATTACAATTATTATTTAGGTAAATTATATCTGAGTTAAATACAGACAGGTTAAAATTTGTGGCTAAAAATACTTCTATTAAAGCAAAGATCATTAAAACATTAAAACGTATTTGGTAATCTTATGTTGTCAGCCGGTCATTAGTCATTGCCACAGTTTATATATTGTTCAAAGAGCTAATGCAGAAAAACGTATTTTTAAACTGGATTATTTATCATATTTACTGGATAATTGCATTTATCACGTCACAAACGCAGTCACGTGATAAAATACTGTCAATATGGCGGCTCCCATACACACAATTTTACCACCTTTAATCCACTCTAGAAGCGTAACGGTAAAGAATACAATAAAACATCAAAAGGCAATTATATTTCTTTTTATTTGAAGAGTAACATATCAAATTTTCATTTTTTCGCGAAGTTTCCCTTTAAATATTACAGTGCAGGATAAAAAGTCATTCATAAAAGTCACGCATAAAAAAAGTCAAGTAATGTCACAAGGTAAAAAAACTTTTTCTTATTGAAATGTGCTGTTTTTTTCATCAAACACAATTAACTTGCAAAAGCTTGAAAAGTAAGGTTTTCAGTGTTGTTTGTCTACGTATATTTGCATATACGTGATGATTGAGCTTCTCATAAATTTTCAGTTTTGTTTGGTCTTAAAATTTCAAAACCATGAAACTTCCAAGGTTATCAAGAACGTTTTAATAATGAAAACAAAAGTAAATGTATTTTAAAGATCATTCAATATCTTATCACTATTAACGATATCGAATAATTAGTCAGCAAAATGATTCAAATGTGCACCTATCAAAGTCCGTGCTTACATTTTACTTGAGTCAAGCCATGTTTGTTGTAATTCCATATCTGTTTTTTTCTGAATTTTGTTCTAGATTTATCGCACCTAAACAATACAATGTTATTTAAAGGTTAATATAGTTTCATATTATGACATATGTGTGACTTTTCTATAATTTGATTAAATTTGTGAACTTTCCATGTAATAGGTCTTCCATTGAAGTCACGTGACTATTTTCAGGCGTTCATCGTTTGCTGCCTTCTGCTTTGGAGTTGGACTAGCAGAAGAAACTGGCGCTTACATGTTAAAACAACATTTGGCAACCATAACATTTCGTTTTGAAGAAGTTGATGATTTCTTGCCATTGAATATTTATTGCACTATATTAGAATGCCACTGAAAAGACAAGTCGTCATGAAGGATTTGCAGGTATCCAGCGGTAGCAGGTCGTTCCGTCCTCTATAGTAAACGTTGCCGTGTCGTTCCGACGGGTTTTGCATGACAAAATAAAAAACTGCTTACCGCGTTTAGTCGAGTTTATGGTCATTGTGTATAGCTCATATTACAGTTTTTGAAATCAACAACTATTTTCCACAGTTAATCGGCGTTTTGAAATGCGGCTGAATTTTCATTTTGATTAGCAATGATACACCATTTTTCATTTTCAATCAAAAGTTGTTTTTTGGGGTAAAAACATTAAGAACTATGTTATCGAGTTAATATTAACCACAATTTTCTATGCTAGCATGTTTTTTTACATTATTTATGACCTGTTTAATAAAAGAGGGGGGTGGCGCCCATAAATAGCATAGTTTAAAAAACATCACAAGTCTACAGCTTTTCAATTTTATGCAAAACCATGGGTTTCTATATATCAAAAGATAGGTAATGAGATGAGGTATCATAATTCATAATATTTAGGAGGAAATATCAAGGTAGATTTTCAGTAGAAATCCTGAAAGTTGAAAATGTGTGGTTTTAGGATCTACAATACCTGTTTGACCTGTATTAAATATATCTGCTGAAGTGTACAAATACTCACTAGTGAATATCATCTTATGTTTTATCAGTTTGGCATTTAATTACAGGATTCATTGAAATTTATTCACAAGTGAAATTGGGGGGGGGGGGGCAGCGCAAAGTGGGAAAGTAGTGGGAACTCCCTCAATTCGTAACATGAAAAATCCATTTTTAAATATGTGGGAAAAAAAACCAATATGGTGCAAATCATCAGTATATTTGAAAGGAATGTTTAAAGTTTCCATTGCAATAATAAAGACCCCAGACCCAGTGTTTCAAAATGACATTAATGAAATGTGTAAGCTTGTTGGTTGAACTTGAAGCTAAATAAATTACTGAAAAACTGAGAGTAGCTATGTCATTAATATGAGTAAACAATGTTTTTTATCCTGTTTAGAATAATAATAGCAAATGCTTCTATTAGTTCTCTTTTTTACAGCGTCAATGACCGACGGCTGTCCACAACTTGGCATATGTGTCGTGTTAATATTAACTTAAGCTTATGCTATCAACAGATGTAGGTGATGCCTGGGAATCAATATTTAACTTTTCATACCTAAAATTTTAATAATCGTTAATGTCATTAATGATTTTCACTCAAATTGCAGTCGAATTTCTCCAAAATAAACAACGATAGAAAATGGCGGGAAACAAAGGGCGACAACTTTTGTCATTTCCACCCATCAAAAAGAATCGGTAAAAACATAATTGTCGGTCATAATTGTACTCAAATAAATGATTTTCTTGTTCCTCTTATATAATGTTACAATGGTATACCGATTTAAACCGTGACATATGCATTTTGTAGATGTACGACTGAAAATCCCACTTCAAATTACTTACATTTGTAAATCTCGGGCTTCATCCATACATTGCCGTTATTGTCACATATTTTGACATCTTCCCTACTAAATGTTCCTTACAAATAAGGTAAGAAACGCCCACATTTGATAAATTGAGCCGTAAAAGTAAGAGGGGTTACTCGGGGCGCATTTCAAAACTTCCGGTAAATGTGACGAACGCGCCACCTGGTGAGATTGAGCAATGCTATTTTGATACAGCGTTTTCCATAGGAAGTCAGCCATTTTTGTTTCTACAGGGCTTTAATGTAACCTGGTCTCCTGGTGCAATATTTTTCGTTGACGCAAGCTTCACTTCAAATATAACACCAGGTCAGGACCTCCGATATTAGCATTTTCATTGGTTGATAATATGACGCCATTTAATATTACATGCACGTGCCAATCTTTTTCAAATCTTTAAATTTCATTTTTTTATAAAAATTTAAATGTAAATTATATGTTAACTTTACGTTTAAATTATGAAATCATAATGTAAACTCGGGTGAGAAATGTAAACATTGAACATCACAAAGAGAATGATGTCATAATAGGTTCGTTCTACTTGAACTTATCTACTGGTCAGAGAGTAGTTCTCGCCATAAAAAAGACAGAAGCAATTCTCGCCATTTTTGTGACTGTGCCGTTATTTTTTATGTAAATCAATGGAAAAGGCTTCATTTAATAGATTTCACCATCTTACATTCAAAACAAATTACGCTGGTCACTTTTAAAATGCCAATTTTCCACAAAAACTGTCAAAAGATCGGGTGGCGAGAATTGCTTGCCGGCGAGAACTACTCCGTGACCAGTATATTACTAAATGGCAGTCTTCACAAAATCTTTCCAAAGAATGGTGGACATTCGGTCCACCAACTTCCCCAGAAATGCTGGACCGAAATAGCTTTTGCCGGACCAAATTTGTCTGATGTTGCCATTGTTTACATTTAACTATAGTCAACTTTACCATGTCCATACGACGGGTTTTTGCTTGACAAAATTTGAAAACTGCTACCGCGTTTGGTCGAGTTTATGGTCCTTTTGTATATCTCATATTACAGTATTTGAAGGTAACAATTATTTTCCACAGTTAATCGGCTTTTTGAAATGCGTCCCTTTTTTCATTTCGCCAGATCGATTTTCCATACTAAATTTTGACCTTGTTTTGAACGGAACTGTACGTTAGGAAAATTCCATTGTTGTCTATTCGAAATCCTTCGGGTGTTGTCGTCTGCAGTTGAGGCTGGAAAAGTCTCGCGGTTTGTCGGAATACCATTGTACGTTACGAAAACAGACGAACGTTTGTAAACAACATTAGACCCCTTAAGATTCAAAAATGGCTGACTTCCTATGGAAAATCGATCTAGCAAAATGAAAAAAAGGCCGCATTTCAAAAAGCCGATTAACTGTGGAAAATAATTGTTACCTTCAAATACTGTAATATGAGATATACAAAAGGACCATAAACTCGACCAAACGCGGTAGCAGTTTTCAAATTTTGTCAAGCAAAAACCCGTCCTATGGACACGGTAAAGTTGACTATAGCTACCTTATATGCATGTAGATACAGACATATATCATACATAAAAGTTATTGTAAACATCATACTATTCATAACTGTTATAAACAAGCTGTGTATATCTGGACAAATGTGTCTAAAGAATATAAATAAAATAACATTTATTATACTCAGCAATACTTCACAAAGCTGAAAGCAACTGCTCAATGGGACACCCATCTACAGACATCATCATGTGGTCATTGATAACTAGTTATCTTTATTCTTCAATTTCAGCTTACTAGTATATATTTTATATATTATCAAAGCCAATGATTAACATAAAATATGTTTTAAATGAACTTTTGAGTTTCAACCCCATTTTAAAGTGTTTGTTTATCAAACATTTACAATTTTTCATTAAGGATTTTCGCTGGTCGTACTTTTTTCATGCTTTGCGCACCGTAAAATTTATTGATGTCGTTATCGGTAAAACTTCACAAAAATTAATATAGATTAAAGAAATCCTCGAAATACAAAAGATTTGTCATGAATTAAATAATAATATATAAAGAAATCGGGTTTTTAAACAAATAAATGGATTTTCAAAGAAAATACGACATTTACGGTAAATACCCGCCAACTTCCGGAATAAACACGAGATGTCGTCAGACAAGAATTTTGATACGATTTTAACGTTTTTAGTCTTATTCCCGTGGCTAGACTTAAAATAGTGTTTTAGTCTGAAAAGCAGAAGGAAATATTTGTCAAAGGCACGTGGTCAAAAGCGCTGGGTAGTTATAGGAAAGTCGCTTTGCTGCAAAAGACTCTTATGCCAACTTATCACACCTGATATGTCCCACTGTGCTCAAAAAGAAGTAGTTATTGATAAAGGAAATTAGTTAACTCTAGCTTTAGATGAGTGGAAAGATGGACGCAGGGTTGGTGAATTGGTTGTACATGTACTTGCCGACTGACGATCAGCCTGCAAGGAAAGTGAGATCCTTATTACTCAACAAAACTGTGTAAAAACTTGAGTTACTACTTCGAAAATTCTTTGTGTAAACAGCAAATGCCAACGTGTAAACGTCATACCAACAGAGAAATAACATGAGAATGGCCATGTCTGAGGTAAAAATTGAAATACATATAATGTAATATCTACAACATCAAAAATTTTGCTAACCATCTCCATGGTGTCATGGGGAAAATGAGAAATTTTTACCATACAATGACTGTTCACAGTCCTATTTTTACTTGGATAACATGATAAAGAAACTCAATGTATGTAGGAAAAAGACCACAATGGTTCAAATTAAAAGAAAAGCAAATTTAAATGCACTATGTATTAATCAAAAACTATTTATTGTACTACAAAAAATATTTTCTCCATCGAGGGATAACAAAATTTCTGTTTTGCACATTGTATAATCCGCGTAGCTGATTATATTAAATGTGCACAACGGAAATTTTGTTATCCCTCGATGGTGAAAATATTTTTTGTAGTTAATGCTTATAAATAAATTCAAACAATAGAATAAACTCAACAATTTAATTTTTGTAACTGGACATTTTTGAAAAAACAAATCAACACAAAAACTGTTAGTTTCCCGTGGAGTAATATATGACGTCAAATGGCGCATGTCTCCATGACGATCAAATTTGTTTTCCATCCTCTGATAGAAAATATTTTCCAGCCAATCAACAAGTCAGTATTCTCGCAAAATTTATTTATTTACAATGTACTCATACATACAGTAAATACTAGTAACATTAATTCACAATACATAATTTCGAGTGTAAATGTCACCTTTCTGTCTTTTACTGGTTTCAATGGTTTTATATACAAACAAAAAAAAGATTTTATATACTTGTACTTGTAATCTGGGATATACTTATACTAGTAATATAATCGATAAAAATCATTGTTAAATTTTTGCTTATTTTCGTGATTAAGCATATACATGTATACATTTTTTCAATGACATTGAAACATGTTATATTATAATTTGTAGGTACATTTTAAATACAAAGTTTGGATAACTCCTAGTTTTTATACAGAGGTTGTTTCCTGAGAGATATGGCAGTGTGAAACTAAGCAAAACTTTTTTTGAAAATCACATCCCACATAAATTGTTACCATAACTATAAAATATAACCATAAATATGGCCTTCAGAAATGTTGAATGGTCTGATCATTTAGTTGTTTTGGTAGCACTAATTTTTTTGAATTTTTCAATTCTATATAATTTTTTTGACCAACTTTTAGATCAGGGTTATAAGGAATTTTTTTCAGGTACTTGCCATTTGTATTTTGGAATCTGTTGACCACTTTTGTTTTAATTTGTGTCTTTCAAAGAGGGAGTTGTTTTAATTTGTGTCTTTCAAAGAGTGAGGTTTGGCACATAAACCTAGTTTAACCCACCATTTCTATTGAAATGCCTAGAGATTAGTAAAATTGTCTGTCATTGCATATGTTATACTGATACCAATGTTCTATATATATTTTCAGTCAGAAAACTACAAGTTGTGAAGCGAGAGAGGGTACCTGTTATGAAAAAGGCATAGACTTGACAGAAGTACATGTGAATTATGAATTATATGTAGCTGCAATACCTGCACCATGATTACCTATTATTGAGCCACCAATACCATCCATCAATAATGTAACACTGACATATATAAGGGGCATAACTCAAGCGTCTTGGTAGTTTATTTTGTGAAAATGCTGAGTAAAAAGGAGTTATAATTTGTTGACATTAACATGGCTATTTGTTGTTATTATTTGAACACATAAAATTACAAAATCTATGCAACTTTTAGTTCAAGTTTTTATGCCACAATCACGAATGTGAAAGGCGCATATACTAGTAGAGTAACTCTTGGTGTGGTCGTTGTTAAATAATATTTAGTTTCCGTGCTCTAATTTGAGTAATAGTTGAACGGTTTTATTGAAATTGGTGCATATGGTCCTTTATCTACTAGCGATAAAGGTCTAAATTGGTTTCAGTGTTGTAACTTCAGTAATATTGGATTGATTTTTAGGAAATTCAAATATAATGTTTATTTAATGCTAGATTGTTTGTTGGGTTTTTTGTTTTTTGCTTTAATTGTGTTTAACGCTACTTTCAGCAATTGTTCAGCTATATCATGGTGTCCAGTTTCATTGGGGAGGAGTAACAGGAGAACACCCCTACATGTAGTAGGAAAACTGGCAATCCTTGTCTATTGGAGTCGAGCACACCCTGCCTGCAGTGAGACTCGAACACGCAACCTCATTATTTACAGACCATGTGATCTATACTAGACGAACTGCCTTAACCACTCGACCACCAAGGTCCCTTTATCGCTAGAGAAAGTCCACCATTTGTAAGTGTATTCCAATATAAATTTTATATCTACTATTTCCCCCCTACATACATGGTTCAAAATATTGCTTTCGTATTGCGCTCTGCTAGATATTTAGAAAATTGTATTAGATGGATTATCAATAAAACCTGTGTAATTGTTAGGCAAAAGCAGCTCTGCATTCTTGTAAAATTGTAATAAAATCTAAACATTGATGTAAAAATTCTTGCACCTGAAATGTCTTTTTTGTTAGGTACATGTATTTGTCTTTTTTAACCTTTTAGCACTTCACATGCCGCGCATGCTTATCAGGCTATAGAAAGCCCCTAGTTTTAGCAAACACATGTTATATGAAATATATTAGCTAGTTTACTTAAGTAAGTAAAATTACAGATATTTAAGGGCAAAACTTGAAATAATGGGAAAAGTATATAAAAAATGGATCATTTTTCCCGTACTTTTTCAATAAAATAACAGTTTTTTGGACCTGTCGAAAAATTTAGCACACGAACCTACATTTTTAGCTCACCTGGACCGAAGGTCCATGTGAGCTATTGCTATCACTTGGCGTCTGTCGTCCGTCGTAAACTTTTTCAAAAATCTTCTCCTCTGAAACCACTGGGCCAATTTTTTTCAAACTTGGCCACAATCATCCTTAGGGTTCCTAGTTTCAAGTTTGTACCCAGGGTGTTGATCAACAGACAAATATGGCCGCTGTTACTAAAAATAGAACATGGGGGTCAACACAGGTTTTTGATCATTATCTAAAAAACTATAATAGCTATAGAGAACCGTTACTTCAAATTGATCAGCTCATTAAGGTCTACAATAGTTGCTATTAATGCGAAGTTGTGTATTGGCTTCTTGTAGGAGTTATTGCCCTTTTTTGTCGATTTTTGACAAAATTTTTGGTATTTACAATATAACCTGAAAAATATACGAGGTAGAGTGAAACTGTAAATGGCAAAAATGATCAGCAATAAAAGCCCTACAATTCACTTGATTGGTGTGAAATTGTCAGATGACTCTTTATATGAGTTATTGCCCTTAAATGGTAATTTTTTATGAAATTTTCCGTTTTTGTCCTGTAACTTTAAAACTATAACAGCTAGAGTAAAACTGTAAATAGCAAAAATGATCAACAATACAAGCCCTACAATTCACTGTATTAGTCTGAAATTGTCAGATGACTCCTTATAGGAGTTATTGCCCTTAAATGGCAATTTTTTATGAAATTTTCCGTTTTTGTCCTGTAACTTGAAAACTATAGCGGCTAGATTGAAACTGTAAATTGCACAAATGATCAGCAATAAAGACCCTACAATTCACTTGATTGGTCTGAAATTGTCAGATGACTCCTTATATGAGTTATTGCCCTTAAATTGTAATTTTTTATGAAATTTTCCGTTTTTGTCCTGTAACTTTAAAACTATAACAACTAGAGTAAAACTGTAAATAGCAGAAATGGTCAACAATACAAGCCCTACAATTCACTGTATTAGTCTGAAATTGTCAGATGACTCCTTATAGGAGTTATTGCCCTTAAATGGCAATTTTTTATGAAATTTTCCGTTTTTGTCCTGTAACTTGAAAACTATAGCAGCTAGATTGAAACTGTAAATTGCACAAATGATCAGCAATAAAGACCCTACAATTCACTTTATTGGTCTGAAATTGTCAGATGACTCCTTATATGAGTTATTGCCCTTAAATGGTAATTTTTTATGAAATTTTCCGTTTTTGTCCTGTAACTTGAAAACTATAGCAGCTAGATTGAAACTGTAAATTGCACAAATGATCAGCAATAAAGACCCTACAATTCACTTGATTGGTCTGAAATTGTCAGATGACTCCTTATAGGAGTTATTGCCCTTAAATTGCCATTTTTTATGAAATTTTCCGTTTTTGTCCTGTAACTTAAAAACCATAGCAGCTAGAGTGAAATAATAAATTGCAAAAATGATCAGCAAGAAAGCCCTACAATTCATTTAATTGGTCTGAAATTGTCAGATGACTCCTTATAGGGGTTATTGCCCTTAAATGACAATTTTGTTAAGAAATTTTCCATTTTTGTCCTGTAACTTGAAAACTATAGTAGCTAGATTAAAACTGTAAATTGCACAAATGATCAGCAATAGAAGCCCTACAAATGATTGCTTAGTCCAAAAATTGCAAGATGACTCTTTATAGGAGTTATTGCCCTTTCATTATGAATTTGGACATATGAACAGTTTTTTAATTATAAATTAGTCTATAACACACCTATTAGTAGAGTAAAACTGTAAATTTCTAAAGTACCCTAAAGGACAATGCCTAAAAACCATTTAATTTTCGGAAATTGTGGATGGCACCTTATAGGAGTTATTGTATTTAACTAATTTTTTGAAGAAATGTTTAGTTTTTGCACAGTAACTTAAAAGCTATAACAACTAGACTGAAACTGTTAATTTCAAAAATTTTAATATAGTTTAAGTCATTTGGATTCCAGGTGAGCGATTACAGGCTCCTGGGAGCCTCTAGTTTTCTTCATGTATACAAACATAAAGCTAATATAAATATTTGGTTAAAATTTTGGGACTTTGTATTTATAAGAAAGGGTTGAATTTAAAAAAAAACATCCATGGGTGATACATTTTCCCGTACTTTTTTCAGTACTGTATTAAACTGGTCAAATCTGAAGTTGAGATGTACAATATAATATTTTTCTTTTTAATAATGCAAACTATATATATTATCTAATTGTTATTAATGCGATTATAATAATCTACCAACTGAAAAAGATTTTTTATTGCTTTTATGATATGAGGCCCATGTCCAGATTTAGTGATAATTGATGATTACACATGTAAGAAATCTGGCCATACCGAAAAAACGAGCACACGAACCTATGATTTTTTTTGCATATTTTTAAATATATATGTATACTACATCCAAAAATGCTTGAAATAAAGCATCCTATTTATAATGAGTATAAGCAGCGAACATCCTTAAAGGCCGTTGTAGTCTAATTTTTTCCTCATTTTCGCTGTTGGTAATTAGACGTATCCCCGAAATAAACAAATGGCGCGTAATCCATTTGCCCAACTTAAATGTTTCAAAAATGAGTTAAATACGCAGGATCTTTGCAATTTTTATTGGTTTTACATATTTACTCAAAAGTTAGAAGTCTGTGTGAATCAATAAGTATTTTCTGTGAATGAACCATCAGGACAACTTGAACTTCGATAATAACAATGTCGGACTTTCGGACCGACGAAACACGATTTTTTACCGGTCCAAGCGTTATTATATCGGTTTTGTCCGTCGGACCGACGCATTTCGTGAAGACTGAAATGGTTGGTCTAGAGAATACCCGAACGTCAAATTTCAACGCTGTCACCGTTGAAATCCAATGCTTCTGACCTGAGGTTATACCCGAAGGCTGCTTAGGCTTATGAGGATATCATCATCAGGGTACCAGAATAGGGTCTAATGTTGTTTACAAACGTTCGTCTGCTTTCGTGACGTTCAATGGTATTCGGACAAACCGCGATACTTTTCCCGCCTTAACTGCAGACAAAATTACTCGAAGAATTTCGAATAGACAACAATGGAATTTTCCTAACGTACTCTTCCGCTCAAAACAAGGTCAAAATTTAGTATGAAAAATCAGTGTATCAAAATGAAAATTCAGCCGCATTTCAAAATGCCGATTAACTGTGGAAAATAGTTGTTGATTTCAAAAACTGTAATATGAGCTATACACAAGGACCATAAACTCAACCAAACGCGGTAAGCAGTTTTTTATTTTGTCAGGCAAAACCCGTCGGAACGACACGGCAACGTTTACTATAGGTACTATACTAAAGTAGTAAGATTATTAAGTCCTAGTATAGTAGATTCGCCCCCAGACGATCCGTCCCCAGTATTAACAAGATAAATATTACAATATTTAATTTTACTTCAATTCGACAATTCACGTCTTTCCATATGCCGTGAAAGCATCTTGGTATAACCTACCGGTAACATGTTCGGTAACTCTAGTTTACATGTAAGACTGTAGTTGGTATACAAGCCATTACAATAAATGTGTCTCACTATACCTTCAATAAACAATTAATTGGCACATATACTAAGTGTTGACGTATTGTGGAGAAGGATTTTTGCTAGTTCTATAACATAAAACCTCCCATTTCACTTTTATATTTATCATTTTCATCTGACTTTTACATTTATTATTATTATTTGAAATGTGAGGTTTTATCTGTCAGTTGATTTTTCTCGGAGCAAAATTTTTTCAGAAGTTCTGCATATTTTTACATTTGAAATATAATGAAACTAACATAAACACAAAGACTATACCTGTTTTCAATGAATAAAACTATGTTCAATTAAGTAATCCATGTTTGAAATATCAAGACGAAATTTTTCTGCAAGCTGACATTTTGAATTTAACAGTTTATCAACATTGCGGAATCAAGTTATACTTAATGGTGTAATGAATACAATTTGTCGCAATTGTTACACATGGAAAATTCTTTTCGTCAAAAATGGATCCATAAGATAGATTTAATTGGGGTCAGCCATTGAATGTAATGGGAGTTAAGGGACACCTCAAATAAAGCTTCAAACAGGACTTGAAAAATCCATGATATACTTAGGTAAGACAATTTTTAGAAAATTTAGATATTTTTTTTTAAGTTTAGCGCAGTTTGCATGGTTGTACAAACTTTTTTCATATCAAACTTAACTTAAACATTCCTCACGATTTTCTTGCGGAATTTGCGCACGGGAAAATACGTTTAATGATGAAACCGCGAATTTCACTAAAAACATAAACTATCAATATCCGATAAAAAATGTTGAAAATAAACATGAAATGAGAGGTTTTATTAATGGAACTAGGATTTTTGCGTGAAAAATGAAAACTGCTTACCGCGTATGGTTCAGCTTATGCTCCTTTTGTAGATCAAGAAAACTACTTTTTGAAATCAATAATTATTTCCTCGAGATATTCAGTGTTTTGAAATATGGCAGTTTTTAAATTTTGAAAGGGCGATTTTCCATTCTAAAATTTGACCTTAATTGGAATGGAAGTGTACTTTAGGAACAATCGAGTGTTGTCTACTCGAAATACTTTGGGTGATGTAGTCTGCAGTTAAGGCGGGAAAAGTCTCACGGTTTGTCCGAATACCATTGAACGTCATGAAAGCAGACAAACACTTGTAAACATCGTAAGGTCCCTTTAGAAACAAAAATGGCTGACTTAATATGTAAATTTCCCGTTGCAAAAGTCAAGGACGATTTGTAACAACTTAACACCAGAGGCATATTATAAAACATGGACAGGTTATCGTATCTATTCTACATTTTTTCTACTGAATTTTCGTAATAAAAAGATTAAATATAGAATAATGAAAAAATGCAAGCAAACTTATTTTCCCAAGGGGGTTGGCATTTAGTATACATAGGTGAAACCCCCATTAAATTAAATGGGTTTTAAAAAATGTATCAGATATACATACTTTGCAGACTTTTGTCGAATAAAAGTGTGCAGTTAAAAACTAAAATGTAAACACAATAAGTTAACAATGAACTGTGGTAAATACGTTTTTTTATAAATTGTTAGAAAATTTTTCCCACATAGTGCCCCAAGGAAATTAATTACCTGTTAGCGGATGCAAGATACTACATACAGTACGCCCAGAGTGTGTGGTCACTCAAACACTCAAATTAGAGAAATTTCTCGGTTACACTGTGTATCACCGAAATTTTCTCGGAGAATCACAGTGTTTCAGAGTGTTGTTATCTATCACCACTTAAAAATTAATCCCCTTGATGTACCGACTTTTGGGTGTAACACGGTGTGACACTGTGTTTTTCTGATTTTCAGGGTGTAGAAAATATATTGTATCGATTGTTTATTGCAAGCAAAGAACCAACTAATGTCTTGCATTTCTCATTACTTCATGTACAAAATTAAAATGTGTTCAATCTTCGAACTTCACGATTTTTCTTTTCAACTTTTGTTTTGCGCATGTAGAAATAACTTGTCGGTCTTTATCTATATGTCTATCCATATTTAAAAATTAATTATAAATAATTAGCGTCTTTAGTGGTTTCAACAACGTTAACAATTTGATTTATTTTAATCCTGGAAGTCTGAGGAGAGTGAGCTGTGCTAGTCAATTCACAGTTCACAGTTCAGTTTCACTTCGCAAATTATGCAAATCGTGCGCATGCCTGGAAACCTACTTATATTTATTTCTATTTTGGTCAGAATTGTATTTTCAAAACTATTTAACGTGAATAAGAATTTTTTTTCAACCAGAATTTACTTTTTTTTTTAATTTCGGCAATACTGAAGTTAAATGTAAAGCTTTTATCCTGAATTCAGGGCTCACCACACTGGGCGAAGTTGTCGCCCTACTAGGACCTGAAGTCGCCCTAATGCGCCTCAAAAGTGAAGTCGAAGTCGCCCTGTCATTTCCTTTAAGTCGCCCGATGGTTCACATAAGATACTTGTAAATCTGGTCCAAATACTTCACCCAGACTACCAATTTATCAGTAAATGTGTAATTCCAATAAAAAAACGGCAAACAATATGTGTATTTAACATATTTTCAAACAATTTACGTCTTTCAAATGTATTACGCGCCATTTGTTTATTTACCGGATGTGACTAATTACCAGAAGTGTACAACGAAGAAAAGTAATGTACAACGGCCCATAATGAAAAAATCGTAATTTTTTTGATAAACAAAAACTTTAAATTGGTTTCAAACTTCAGTTCTTTTAAAGAGTATTGTACTATAACAATTTTCTATGATAAGTATATGAGCTTGAAAGAATAGAGATGTATAGTAATTATTGACATCATGATAAGTTCTGTAGATGGGTTGTGTTTTAAAACCATAACACACTTAGATTCGCTTTTTTAGCTCACCTGACCCGAAGGGTCATGTGAGCTATTGCCATCACTTGGCGTCCGTTGTCGTCGTCCGTCGTCGTCGTCGTTAACTTTTCTTCAAAAATCTTCTCCTCAAAAACCACTGAAGGGATTGCTTTGAAACTTTGCATACATCATCAGTAAAATGCCCTCTACCAAGTTTGCCCAAATCATGGCCTCAGACCAACCAACATGGCCGCCATGGCTAAAAATAGAACAGAGGGGTCAAAATACAGTTTTTTGCTTATAGTTCAAAAAGTATAACAGATACAGGAAAACCGAAGAGACCTTCCTTCTTCAGCATCTAAAGCTCTACCAAACACTCCATTGGGTCAAAGTTGTATGATGACTCCTTGTAGGAGTTATTGCCCTTTAATTGTCAAAATTGATGATTTTTGCCATTTTTGCCTCAAAATCTTGAAAATTATTAGAACTAGAGGAAAAGATAGCATTGCTTAATTGTTCTGCTCTATGAGGGCTACAAAAATGACTTTACGGTCAAGATTGTCTGATAAACCGTTTAAGAGTTATTCCCCTTGAACTGTTTTTTTTATCGGTTTTAATTGATTTTTTAAAATCTTCTCCTCTGAAACAACTCAAAGTACTGCTTTGAAACTTTGTACACATCATCTGTCAAATGTCCTCAACCAAGTTTACACCAACCATGGCTGCAGATTAACCAACCTGGCCACCATGGCTAAAAATTGGATAGGGGGGGGGGGGGGGGCGGTAAAATACAGTTTTTGGCTTATATTTAAAAAAGTGTAACAGATACAGGAAAACCGAAGAGACAAGTCTTCATCTGCATCAAAGCTCTACGAAACACTCCATTGGGTTGAAGTTGTATGATGACTCCTTATAGGAGTTATTGCCCTTTAATTGTCGAAATTGTTGATTTTAGCCATTTTGCCTCAAAATCTTGAAAATTATTAGAACTAGAGAAAAAGTTAGCATTGCTTAATTGTTCTGCTCTATGAGGGCTACAAAATTGCCTTAGGGTCAAGATTTTCTGATTACACGTTTAAGAGTTATTCCCCTTGAACTGTTTATTTTAATCGGTTTTAATTGATTTTTTCAAATCTTCTCCTCTGAAACCACTGAAAGTACTGCTTTGAAACTTTGTACACATCATCCGTCAAATGTCCTTAACCAAGCTTGCACCAACCATGGCTGCAGATTAACCAACATGGCCGCCATGGCTAAAAATAGAATGGAGGGGGGGGGGGTAAAATACAGTTTTTGGCTTATAGTTCAAAAAGTATAACAGATACAAGAAAACCGAAGAGACATGCCTTCATCGGCATCAAAAGCTCTACGAAACACTCCATTGGGTTGAAGTTGTTTGAGGACTCCTTATAGGAGTTATTGCCCTTTAATTGTCAAAATTGATTATTTTTGACATTTTTGCCTTAAAATCTTGAAAATTATTTGAACTAGAGAAAAAGTTAGTATTGCTTAATTGTTCTGCTCTATGAGGGCTACAAAAATGACTTAGGGTCAAGATTGTCTGATGAACCGTTTAGGAATTATTCTCCTTGAACATTTTTTTAATCAATTTTAATTGATTTTAAAAAATCTTCTCCTCTAGATCTTTAACCCATGGAAGGACTGCTTTGAAACATTGCACACATCATCTTTAGGACGTCCTCTACCAAAATTGTGGAAATCATGACACCTGACTACCTATATAGCTACGTTAGCTTAAAATAGAAAATGGGGAGGGGGGCGGGGGGGAGTCAAGATAGTTTTCGACTGATAGTTAAAAAAGTATAACAGGTACAGCAAATTTGAAGTGAACCTCCCTTCTCCCTCTAAGCATCAAAGCTCCTCCTTATAGCAGGGGAAAAAATTAACTTTTTGATGTCAGTAGCCAGCTGGGCTACTACATATGAAAAATCAGTAGCCCAGACACAAAGTTGGTAGCCCAGATTTCTCATGTTTTATTATGCTGTCCAACTTGTAGCTGGTGCATCCCATCACGAACATAGCGTTTTTGTCGCCGAACTCGGAACATACTTTACATTTCATTCCGTTCTCCGTATCATGGAGCCAAGACCGATTTTTTTCCCAATCTATCAAATATTTTCTTTCCCTTTTGATAGAATCGTATTCCTTATAGTATTGTTTATCTATTTTCCTCTTTGAAACATCTTTTTCGGGTTTTTTGACTCCCGAAATGTGCTTCCACATTTTTATTTACAAACCGGATATTTTTATTAAAAGATAAAACAATGTTCAATATCGGTATCGATTTCCGAAATTTGAAAATTACGGTTCTCCCAAGCGGGGTGAAGATCCAGAGGTAGGTAGGTAGGAAGACTGGTTTCCTATCTGACAACCGACAACAACGCTATGTTCGCGATCACGAGGTTACCAGTTCGTTTGATTTAACAAAACTTCGCCGTTGGGCACGTATGTAAAATAAATTATGCATTCGCCACCTGGGCTTCCAGAAATTAAGAAATAATCGCCCAGACAAATTTCTTGTCGCCATGGGCGACTGGGCGACTGTTAATTTTTTTCCCTGTATAGGAATTATTATGACTTTTGCAGAAGTGTTGGGCAATTCCTTATAGCAAAGAAAAGCTGTATAGAAAAGGGTTGTTTGGTTTCAGGTTCAGGTGAGCGATACAGGCTCCTGGGAGCCTCTAGTTATTGAGTAGTATGAGTTTTTTGCAAACCAATATGATAGGAAATGGAAAGTCACGTGTATTGGTTTAGGCCAATAGGAAAAAGGAAAAAATATATATTATGTAATAAATTTTAATATTTTTTAAAGAAATGACAATTTATTGAACAAAAACCAGGAGATGAACACTAAATCGTTATGGAAAACAAGGTGTGCTCGACTACCATATGACAAACTGGTATTGCTATTTAAAGATTTACCTGATAGAGTTAATTGAAGTAACTTTCCAGTGCTAGAATGATGGCTTTAGTACATAAATAACACGAAGTTAATATTCATTCAGAATTTTGAAATTATAAAAAAAAATTGTAAGGGTTGCTAACTTATGGCGAGTTTTATATATAGCACATTCAGTCCATAATAATTACGTTGCAGTCATTGACTTAATGTGGAATTTGTGCACCAGTGGGGAACATCGTAATTGAAGTGTCCATGAATGATGAACTTTTTCCGTCAGGAATTTCCATGTATTACACTCAAGTTTCCATCATGGACCTGCTTGGTGTAATTTGTTTGGTTGTAGTGTAGATTTAGGAGATACTCAGTTCTTTTACTAAAAAAATCCATTTTAATTTGGATTATTTTAAGTCTTAATGCTATACGCTCAATGCCTATGATGAATAGATAAGGTAATCAAGGGTCACCTTGTTAACATCATCTTTTGAGGTCATAGAAATCTGACAAATCCCTTATTAAAAACACAGCTTTTTGCATTAGCATACAGAACTTTTAAACCACTTACAAAAAAAGGGGCCAAAATTAAAACTGACCAAAGCTTCGTGTAGGAAGTTCCATTCAATAGAATCAAATGCTTTTTCAAAATCAATCTATAAAAGTAAACCTCACATTTTATTTTTCAAGATAATGCTTGACGTCATATAGAAACCAAGCATTTTCACCATGAACCTATTTTCTTAAAACCTTTTTGTTTGTTACTTATAATAAATAGAAGGATTTTTTTCATTCTGTTGGCAACTACAGTGGAGGCTGTTTTCAAATCTGTATTTAACAAAACTTACTGGCCTCCAATTACTGATATATTGCCTATCTTTTTCTTTTGATTATTTTCACATAAGTAGAAATTCTACCTTTTTTAGCTCACCTGACGCGAAGGGTCATGTGAGTTATTGCCATCACTTTAGGTCTGTCGTCATCGTTGTCGTGGTTAACTTTTCTTTAAAAATCTTCTCCTCCAAAACCACTGAAGGGATTGCTTTGAAACTTTGCACACATCATCAGTAAAATGTCCTCTGCCAAGTTTGCACAAATCATGGCCTCAGACCAACCAACATGGCCGCCATGGCTAAAAATAGAACAGGGGGGTCAAAATACAGTTTTTAGCTCACCTGACCCGAAGGGTCATGTGAGCTATTGCCATCACTTGGCGTCCGTCGTCGTCGTCGTCCTTAACTTTTCTTCAAAAATCTTCTCCTCAAAAACCACTGAAGGGATTGCTTTGAAACTTTGCATACATCATCAGTAAAATGCCCTCTACCAAGTTTGCCCAAATCATGGCCTCAGACCAACCAACATGGCCACCATGGCTAAAAATAGAACAGAGGGGTCAAAATACAGTTTTTTGCTTATAGTTCAAAAAGTATAACAGATACAGGAAAACCGAAGAGACCTTCCTTCTTCAGCATCTAAAGCTCTACAAAACACTCCATTTGGTCAAAGGTGTATGATGACTCCTTGTAGGAGTTATTGCCCTTTAATTGTCAAAATTGATGATTTTTGCCATTTTTGCCTCAAAATCTTGAAAATTATTAGAACTAGAGAAAAAGTTAGCATTGCTTAATTGTTCTGCTCTATGAGGGCTACAAAAATGACTGAAGGGTCAAGATTGTCTGATTAACCGTTTAAGAGTTATTCCCCTTGAACTGTTTTTTTTAATCGGTTTTAATTGATTTTTTTAAATTTTCTCCTCTGAAAGTACTGCTTTGAAACTTTGTACACATCATCTGTCAAATGTCCTCAACCAAGTTTGCACCTACCATGGCTGCAAATTAACCAACATGGCCACCATGGCTAAAAATAGGATGGGGGGGGGGGCGGTAAAATACAGTTTTTGGCTTATATTTAAAAAAGTGTAACACATACAGGAAAACCGAAGAGACCTGCCTTCATCTGCATCAAAAGCTCTATGAAACACTCCATTGGGTTGAAGTTGTATGATGACTCCTTATAGGAGTTATTGCCCTTTAATTGTCGAAATTGATTATTTTTGACATTTTTGCCTCAAAATCTTGAAAATTATTAGAACTAGAGAAAAAGTTAGCATTGCTTAAATGTTCTGCTCTTCTGCTCTATGAGGGCTACAAAAATGACTTAAGGGTCAACATTGTCTGATTAACCATTTAAGAGTTATTCCCCTTGAACTGTTTTTTTTAATCGGTTTTAATTGATTTTTTAAAATCTTCTCTGAAACAACTGAAAGTACTGCTTTGAAACTTTGTACACATCATCTGTCAAATGTCCTCAACCAAGTTTGCACCTACCATGGCTGCAGATTAACCAACATGGCCACCATGGCTAAAAATAGGATGGGGGGCGGTAAAATACAGTTTTTGGCTTATATTTAAAAAAGTGTAACAGATACAGGAAAACCGAAGAGACATGCCTTCATCTGCATCAAAAACTCTACGAAACACTCCATTGGGTTGAAGTTGTATGATGACTCCTTATAGGAGTTATTGCCCTTTAATTGTCGAAATTGATTATTTTTGACATTTTTGCCTCAAAATCTTGAAAATTATTAGAACTAGAGAAAAAGTTAGCATTGCTTAATTGTTCTGCTCTATGAGGGCTACAAAAATGACTTAAGGGTCAAGATTGTCTGATGAACCGTTTAGGAATTATTCTCCTTGAACATTTTTTTAATCAATTTTACTTGATTTTAAAAAATCTTCTCCTCTTAAACCAATGAAAGGACTGCTTTGAAACATTGCACACATCATCTTAAGGATGTCCACTACCAAAATTGTGCAAATCATGACACCTGACTACCTACATAGCTATATTGGATTAAAATAGAAAAAATGAAAAAAGGGGGGGGGGGGGGTTGAGAGAGTTTTCGACTGATAGTTAAAAAAGTATAACAGGTACAGCAAATTCGAAGTGAACCTCCCTTCTCCCTCTAACCATCAAAAGATCCTCCTTATAGGAGTTATTTCCCTTAAAAGGTCAAAATTAATGATTTTTGCAGAAGTGTTGGGCAATTCCTTATAGCAAAGAAAAGCTGGATAAAAAAGGGTTGTTTGGTTTCAGGTTCAGGTGAGCGATACAGGCTCCTGGGAGCCTCTAGTTTATGAGATTTTCCGTTTTTGTCCTGTAACTTGAAAACTATAGCAGCTAGATTGAAACTGTAAATTGCACAAATGATCAGCAATAAAGACCCTACAATTCACTTGGTCTGAAATTGTCAGATGACTCCTTATATGAGTTATTGCCCTTAAATGGTAATTTTTTATGAAATTTCCCGTTTTTGTCCTGTAACTTTAAAACTATAACAGCTAGAGTAAAACTGTAAAGAGCAAAATTGATCAACAATACAAGCCGTTATTGCCCTTAAATGGCAATTTTTTATGAAATTTTCCGTTTTTGTCCTGTAACTTGAAAACTATAGCAGTTAGATTGAAACTGTAAATTGCACAAATGATCAGCAATTAAGACCCTACAATTCACTTGATTGGTCTGAAATTGTCAGATGACTCCTTATAGGAGTTATTGCCCTTAAATTGCAATTTTTTTATGAAATTTTCCGTTTTTGTCCTGTAACTTAAAAACCATAGCAGCTAGAGTGAAATAATAAATTGCAAAAATGATCAGCAAAAAAGCCCTACAATTCATTTAATTGGTCTGAAATTGTCAGATGACTCCTTATAGGGGTTATTGCCCTTAAATGACAATTTTGTTAAGAAATTTTCCATTTTTGTCCTGTAACTTGAAAACTATAGTAGCTAGGTTAAAACTGTAAATTGCACAAATGATCAGCAATAGAAGCCCTACAAATGATTGCTTAGTCCAAAAATTGCAAGATGACTCTTTATAGGAGTTATTGCCCTTTCATTATGAATTTGGACATATGAACAGTTTTTTAATTATAAATTAGTCTATAACACACCTATTAGTAGAGTAAAACTGTAAATTTCTAAAGTACCCTAAAGGACAATGCCTAAAAACCATTTAATTTTCAGAAATTGTGGATGGCACCTTATAGGAGTTATTGTATTGAACAAATTTTTTGAAGAAATGTTTAGTTTTTGCACAGTAACTTAAAAGCTATAACAACTAGACTGAAACTGTTAATTTCAAAAATTTTAATATAGTTTAAGTCATTTGGATTCCAGGTGAGCGATTACAGGCTCCTGCGAGCCTCTAGTTTTCTTTCTTTTTCATTATTATTCATGGTATGCAATATCAAACAGCACATAACCTTTATCATTAATCAATGAAAAAAACACCAGATATAGGGACTATTTTTCTATCTACTTTAGTACTTGTGGCCGTACAAGGTATTCACAAATAAAAATAGATCAACAAAAATATTTGTATATGTGTAGACATAAACTTCATTCATGAGTTCTTGTATCAAAATATTTCTAACAGTTTGTTATGAACATGCCATGTTCTTCTGAACAAATTTCCAAAGAAGATAAATAGAATAACATTACATTAAACCCAGAAATAATTCTTCTGTTCAGCACACTTCCACTTGGACAAAATTGTGCTGATCCAATTTGCTTCATGGGACACCCAACTACAGAACTTATCATGATGTCAATAATTACTATACATCTTATTCTTTCAAGTGGAGCTCATATACTTTTCGAAGAAAATTGTTATAGTACAATACTCTTTGATAGAACTGAAGTTTGACACCAATCAATAGTGTTTATAAAAAAAATTACGATTTTTCATTACATTACTTTTCTTCGTTGTTCACTTCCGATAATTAGGCCACCATTAAAAATATTTCAGTTTGCCCAAACCCTACCCATGAGGCTTAGGAGTGGGTAGGTAGGCATGCAAATTCTTTTTTTTTTTTTTTTTTTTTTTATGGAATACCAAATTTGGGTTATTACTGTATTTAAACTTGCAAAATATGGACATCTTGCATGCTCACTTGGCGTCCGTCGTAAATATTATTATTCGCACCGTCGTCACCGTCATCTGTGGAATACATGTTTATAGTGAACGTTACATCTTTCAATATTTTGTCAAATTCCTGAACAACTTGGATAGGCTCAGTCATATCAGGCTCAAAAGATTCAACTCTTACACTTGTACAGAAACCTGGTCCGTTTTTTTTTCATGTCTAGTTCTTCAGGATCAAGAACATCATCAAAAACTTCCTGCCATGTTTTTTTGTTGTTAAATCTATAGAGTCGATTTGAAGCTATAGGCTTAACCTTCCTGTTATTACAGGGGTCACCACACTACTTCTTCCTTGCAGCTCAACAGGCAGAAGTGAGGCACTGACAGGGAGACATTAGAGTAAAATCAGGGGGACAGTACAAATAATTAATTTTCGCAGTAGTTACATACAATTTTCATTATTCACATCATTCATTTTTTTTTTATAATTGTGGATTTCCAGGATTATTTCTCTTGTGTTTTTAAACCATAACACACTTAGATTCAGTTTTTAGCTCACCTGACCCAAAGGGTCGTCATGTGAGCTATTGTTATCACTTTGCGTCCGTCGTCGTCGTCGGCGTCTGTAAACTTTTTACATTTTAATCTTCTTCTCTGAAACCACTTGGCCAATTGAAACCAAACTTGGCCATAATGTTCATTGGATGGACCTTTACAAAGTTTGTGTTTTTTATTTTGATTGGTAAACCAATATGGCCGCCACCTCGAGACTTAGTTTAACATAGGACCCTATGGGAAAAAAGTTTAAAAGGGCTTCTTCTCTGAAACCGTTTAACCAATCAAAACAAAACTTACTAGCAATATTGTTTAGATGGTCCTCTATAAAGTTTGTGTTTTTGATGGGAATTGGAAATTCAAAATGGCCACCACCGCAGGACTTAGTTTAACATAGAACCCTATGGGAAAAAGTTTAAAAAGGCTTCTTCTCTGAAACCGGTTAATCAATGGAAACAAAAACTTACTAGCAATATTGTTTAGATGGTCCTCTATAAAGTTTGTGTTTTTTATGGCAATTGGAAATTCAAAATGGCTGCCACCGCAGGACTTAATTTAACATTGGACCCTATGGGAAAAGTTTGAAAGGCTTCTTTTCTGAAACCGGTCAACCAATGGAAACAAAACTTACTAGCAATATTGTTTGGATGGTCCTCTATAAAGTTAATGTTTTTTATCCCAATCGGAAATTCAAAATGGCTGCCACCGCAGGACTTGGTTTAACATTCAACCCTATGAGAAAAAAGTTTAAAAAGGCTTCTTCTCTGAAACCGTTTAACCAATCAAAACAAAACTTACTAGCAATATTGTTTGGATGATCTTCTATAAAGTTTATGTTTTTTATGGCAATTGGAAATTCAAAATGGCCGCTACCGCAGGACTTAGTTTAACATAGGACCCTATGGGAAAAAGTTTTTAAAGGCTTCTTCTCTGAAACCAGTTAATCAATGGAAACAAAAACTTACTAGCAATATTGTTTGGATGGTCCTCTATAAAGTTTATGTTTTTTATGGCAATTGGAAATTCAAAATGGCCGCTACCACAGGACTTAGTTTAACATTGGACCCTATATGGGAAAATGTTTTTAAAGGCTTCTTCTCTGAAACTGGTTAATCAATGGAAACAAAAACTTACTAGCAATTTTGTTTGGATGGTCCTTTATAAAGTTTATGTTTTTTATGGCAATTGGAAATTCAAAATGGCCACCTCCCCGGCAGGACTTAGTTTAACATAGGACCCTATGGGCAAATAAAAAAAATCTTCTCTATACAACCGGTTAACCAATGATAAGGCTTTCTAGTAATATTGTTTGGATGGTCCTATTTAAAGTTTATTGAAAATTACAGGACTTACTTTACCATCAGGGAAATGCCATCTTCATTGCATATAAAATCAGGTGAGCGATACATGCTCTTAAGAGCCTCTGGTTTCATATCAAACTTAACTGAAACATTCCTCGCGATAATAAACATAAAATATCAATATCCAATAAAAAATGTTGAAAATAAACTTGAAATGGGAGGTTTTATTCATGGAACTAAAAAACATAGAAACTACTGCAGAACTTATCAATTATCCAGGTTTCACAGGTTTTCGACGGTGTAACAACAAATATTTTTCTGTAATGCCAGGGCTCGCGTTGGTGTGGGACTCGGGCGAAGTAGTCACCGTATCATGGTCCCACTTTACCCTCGGTCATCTTCAACAGAGAAGTGAAGTCACCCTTTCATTTTGTAGAATCACCTGATGTGGCCTTGCAAATTTTATTCCTATGTTGGTAAGTAATCTTTGTATTTTTGATTACCACTTCATGTTATTATTTTACACGCCACAAAGTTCAACTATTAATCATTTACCTTTTATTTGGTATATATAAAGCATAGCCATAGGTTTAAAATCCTACCAGTTCAGGGCAAAAGAACTTGTGAAAAATTTTCCCGAGCGGATATGAATTTGGTGTCGAGATTGGTATGCTGATAGTGTTGAAATGAGTATTGAGCAATGATAGAAACGTAGTAAAAATAGTATTTTGGCAGTTACTTTAAACAAATTTAAGTTAAATATGTTTAAATACTTTTAATGGTGAATTTTACAATTTGACATTAACTACATAATATAATATGTGTCACAGTAATGGAATTTCCTACTTCTAGTTCTAATAGTACTTAATCATGTTAATTATAATTCAATCAATTCATCTACCAATGACAAAGAAACATTAATTTAATGAATAGTTTTGTGACAGTTGATTCTTTTTTAGCTCACCTGACCCGAAGGGTCATGTGAGCTATTGCCATCACTTGGCGTCCGTCGTCGTCCGTCGTCGTCGTCGTTAACTTTTCTTCAAAAATCTTCTCCTCCAAAAACCACTGAAGGGATTGCTTTGAAACTTTGCACACATCATCAGTAAAATGTCCTCTACCAAGTTTGCTCAAATCATGGCCTCAGACCAACCAACATGGCCGCCATGGCTAAAAATAGAACAGGGGGGTCAAAATACAGTTTTTTGCTTATAGTTCAAAAAGTATAACAGATATAGGAAAACCGAACAGACCTTCCTTCTTCAGCATCTAAAGCTCTACAAAACACTCCATTGGGTCAAAGTTGTTTGATGACTCCTTGTAGGAGTTATTGCCCTTTAATTGTCAAAATTGATGATTTTTGCCATTTTTGCCTCAAAATCTTGAAAATTATTAGAACTAGAGAAAAAGTTAGCATTGCTTAATTGTTCTGCTCTATGAGGGCTACAAAAATGACTTAAGGGTCAAGATTGTCTGATTAACCGTTTAAGAGTTATTCCCCTTGAACTGTTTTTTTTTAATTTGATTTAATTGATTTTTTAAAATATTCTCCTCTGAAACAACTGAAAGTACTGCTTTGAAACTTTGTACACATCATCCGTCCAATGTCCTCAATCAAGTTTGCACCAACCATGGCTGCAGATTAACCAACATTGCCACCATTGCTAAAAATAGGACGGTTGGGGGGGGGGGTAAAATACAGTTTTTGGCTTATATTTAAAAAAGTGTAACAGATACAGGAAAACCGAAGAGACATGCCTTCATCTGCATCAAAAGCTCTACAAAACACTCCATTGGGTTGAAGTTGTATGATGACTCCTTATAGGAGTTATTGCCCTTTAATTGTCGAAATTGATTATTTTTGACATTTTTGCCTCAAAATCTTGAAAATTATTAGAACTAGAGAAAAAGTTAGCATTGCTTAATTGTTCTGCTCTATGAGGGCTACAAAAATGACTTAAGGGTCAAGATTGTCTGATGAACCGTTTAGGAATTATTCTCCTTGAAAATTTTTTTAATCAATTTTACTAGATTTTAAAAAATCTTCTCCTCTTTAACCAATGAAAGGACTGCTTTGAAACATTGCACTCATCATCTTTAGGATGTCCTCCACCACCTGACTACCTGGATAGCTACGTTG